>CM041295.1:138151815-138751815 GCA_023052935.1 Piezodorus guildinii | reverse complement strand
ATTAATTAAATCGGAATAGTGGTAACAAAACAGCACAAAAGTAATTGTAACAACAGTAAAAATATAAATACAACTGCTTTATCACAACATAGCATACATTTGAAACATAAGTTTGATTTCAATAGACCACAAATTTTGGAAATAGTCAAAATAAACAAAATAGAAAAACCATAGAGGCTATATATATCAATAAAAATATAGATAAAACCGTGAATTTTAAAACTGACTCAAGACATTTAAGTTACCACTATTCCGATTTAATTAATAAATTAAAAATATAATATAAATAATTAATAATAAATTTTAAAGAATTTCACAATATGAAATAATAATAACTATATACAAGTTAAAAATTGGTCTAATCCTTAATCCAGTTGAGGACAAAGATCTGAGCAATACTCTTGCTCAGATCTGAAGTGTTTAGAATTTGACTTCATTTTTATTTATTTTTACCTGGTTGAAGGTGGTACTAGTAAAATGTTGGATTACAGAATTTATAACGAGGTAATTTTTATAATATTTATTTATTTATTTAATTAAGTACTGTGCAACATTATTAAATTTTGCTTTCATTGCCTCCATATGATTTTAAAATTTGTTAATTAATAGTTTTAAAATATTGTTATCAATTGACTCCTAATTTAAAAATTGTTTAAACCATTCACTTCATTATAGTGATCTTTAATGTGATGGTAAATTGCTTAAAAAAATTTTTTTTGTAGACTTCTGAAGATGGGAGAATATCCCGAAACGTAAAGAAATAAATGATCAGTATTAATGGAAGATTTATTCAGCCCCTCATCAACCTTAATAATTAAATGAGATCTTCCGTGTTTAGAACATATTGATATAAAGATTTATTTTTATGCAGGCACTAAGAAATCATAATCAAACACTCCCAAAGCTAGGCTCTGCATAAACTGTGATAGTATTGCATGAAATGATGGTGCTTTCGAGGGTTGCAGGCACTGGCCTCTCTTGAATGAAGCGCACCAGGCGGGGCTCATCTTCAATTTCCTTTAAATTATTGGCACTGTCCAGATAAAGAATGTATCCATGTACTCTTTATAGAGGAGTCCAGATTTTCCCTTTATACTCCAGATGGTTGAGTAAAAATGTGGAGGATGCATGGCAAACAGTTTGCTGATTGTAATATTGCAGGAACTTTACAGTTCGGTGGAGGCTTTGTATTGGTGTGGAATGGAATTTGTTAGGCCTTCCCATGATCTTAGTGGCCTTTGGCAGGGCGTCAAAAAATGCTCAAATTTATTTAACCGATATTTTACAAGATATTGTGGCCCCTTTTGCCCCTTATATTGGTGACAATTTTTAATTGATGTATAACAATGCCTGCCCTCATAGGGCAAATATTGTAAGGAATTACATGGACGGATCTGGATGGAAGTTGGAATCAGGACCCTTAAGTGGCTCGCTGAACCAGCAGTGCTGGGCAGTTAGACATCGATAGAGACTTCCAATAAGCCTCCAAGAGCTATGAACAGCTGTCTTGGAATATTGGGAGGGAATTTTTCAATATCACATCGATGGCCTGATACAAAGTATGCCAATAAGTTTGGAAGCTATCATATTGCTAAGTGGAGGAAATACATAGTGCTAAGCCTCCAAATCATCTGTAAGAAAAGAGGGTTTGTTTATTTAATTTAAGGTAATCGTTCAGAAAAATGTTTTACTTAAATTGAGAAGACTTATTTTTTCATCATGTTTTTTTATCAGTTCAATATTTCATTTTCCTCCTAGAAATTTTCATGTTTTCTATAGACCATATACTCCATCTTTAAAGAAAAAATAACACCACCTAATGGGATGGGCTGTTTCAGTGTTTTTTAAGAAATTTATGGTATTCCGCTTTTGTTGCTGATGACTGTAGAACTTAACATTCATACTGGCATGCAATTCATTATTACTTTAGTATTTATTAATTTTTTTTTATTTTAAAAGACTTTAATATTAGATAGCTATGACCTTGAATGGCTAACACATTGCCTTTTATTTCTAATTCACTGAGATTTATTAACATCTTTCTATTCCAAAGTAGGTTTGGTTTTAAGAATAATTCAAGCAAAAATGTTAACCACCTAATTTAAAAAGTAAATTATGATTTACATAAGAATTCTTAGAAAATCATATAGAATAGAATATAAATAGCTTCAGCATTTTTTAGCCACTGTTAAATCTTGCTAAAATTTATGACACTGTTATGTACTCTTTAAGGTTTCTATGCTATTATATTCTCAAATGCATTGTTTGTGTCTAGAATACATTTCTCTTTTTTTTCTGTGCTGCTTATTAATATCAACTGAGGCTCAAAGGAAGCTAGGATGTGTAGACCTTTGAATTAGCAGTACATTTTATACTATTTTTCGATAAATTTACAGTATTTAGTAAACTTGCTTTGTACAATATGAAAATTTTTGTATATAATATGAAAAATTTTAAAAACATTTATATTGGGTTATGAAGTAAGTTTGTTGTGTTTTTTACTAGTGATTTCTATAAAAACTTCTGATTATTGTAAATTGTAATCAATTATATGATTTAGTGCTTTAAACAAAAATTAAATATTTTTGATCATCAACAGTTGAAGTACAACCCGAGCGCTTTGCATCTTCCAAGTCAACATTTCCAGTTATGACCGAGCAAACCACTTACGGATGGTGATTTCTCCAAAGTCATCATTGCCTTGCTCACAGCAAATTTTGTTAACCATCTGTGGAGGGGATTTTCCTTTTTGAAAATGAAAAATTATTAAATGACGAAAATGAATTTTTTTCTTTTTCATTTTGAGCAAGCAAAATACCACTTAAAGATTATTAATCTCGTTTGAAACTTATGCATAAAATCACTTTAAATAATCTTTTTTTAGAATATGTAAACATTATTGACCAAGTAAATATGATTTTATAAACACAGAGGATTAAATTGAAATAGTGAAAAATGCTATGAACTTATTTTACAACCCAATAGTTATACAGCTTCGAAGCTTGGATTAGTAGACCTTATTCTTTGATCTTCTTATATCTGGTTGGAGGTAGTTATTTATTCTGCTGTTTTAAGAATAATTTCCTAAATGTTCAACTATATTCTAATTATTGTTATCCTGCCTTTCACTTTAGTCAAAGTTTAGAAAATCATCAGAGTTATTTATCTTATTAGTTCCTTGGAAATTTCTTAGATTAAGAAAATTTAATCTATATATTACTTACTAGAAAGTGATAATTCAGGTTAACATTCTATCAGATCTGTTTTTACCAGTATGAATTATTTTGAGAGTTGACTACTGTCAACTACAAGTTTTTGCGATCTCTCAAAACTAACCATTATTATTACATACATTGTTCAGATTTTTACCGTTAATTAGGAAATATTAATTGTTTTAATTATTAATTATTCCAATTACTATGACTGAATAAAGCAGAGTTGGGCGTTATTCGAATAAAAATTATTCGAATAACGAATAACAGATAAATAATTTATTCGTTATTCGAATAAATATTTATCTATGGACAAATCATCCGTTTTTTCCAAAATATCGAATAACGGACGACAGATAAATCATTTATTCGTTATTCGAATAATTTTTGATCTGTGAACAAATCATCCGTTATTCAAAACTTTCGAATAACGAATACATCATCTATAATTTATTCGAAACTTTCGAATAACAAGTAAATCATCTGTTATTCGAAACTTTCGAATAACAAACAAATCATCTGTTATTCGAAACTTTCGAATAACGAATAAATTCAATTTATCTGTCATATCTTAACTTAGTTATTTGAATAAAAAATTATTTAACAAATAAAAATTGTTCTAATATGTAATAATTCAGCAAATAATATTATTTACTAAATATGTATTTAAAAATTATTAAATTTCTAAAAAAATAATCGGTGTTTCAAATAAATACATTTTTGTATCTATCTTATTAATAAATTTACGATTAGTTATTAGGTTTGGTATCTTATTAATGGAGGTATCTTTTATAAGATTTTTAAGGATGCTACTTCCAAATATTCAATCAGATTTTTGATTGCGCATGCGCGTTTCGTATTTCTATTACTTATATAATTTTTATTAATGGAGGTATCTTTCATTAGGTTTTAAAAGCCGCTATTTCCAAATATGCAATCAGATTTTCGATCGCACACGAGCTTTTTGTGTTTTGATTACTTTTATAGTTGTTATATTGGATTTTCAAGGATGCTATTTCAGATTATCAGAGTAACAACTATAAATATTAAAAAAAGAAAAATAAATTAATTAAAATTCTCTCATTAACAAAATATACTTCTTTTTTTTTTTACAAAAATACCATATTTATATTTGGAAAGAATTAATTAATTCAATGACTTATTAATTAATTAATTACTAATCCTAATTTATATGCATATTCTGTTATAGCATCCTTGAAAATCCAATATAACATTTATAAAAGTAATCAAAACACTTTAAGCGCATCCGCGATCGAAATCTGATAGCATATTCGGAAATAGCATCCTTGAAAACCTAAGTAAAGATACCTTCATCAAAAACAACTATAAAAGTAACAGAATCATATTGTTAACAATTAAAAATAAAGTTTTCAAAAGTTTGTAAGGAAACCTGATTACTTATTCTAAAATTATTTATGAGAAAGATACAAACATTTATTTATTTGAAACACTTATGATTTTTTAAAGAAATTTAATATTATTTTTTGGTACATATTTAGTATTTAATATATATAATGTTTATATTTAATTCAATTTTTATCCGCAGAATAATTTTTTATTCAATAATCATCTATGATGACTGATTAATTGAATTTATTCGTCATTTGCGATTGACAGATAAAATTATTCGTTATTCGAAAGTTTCGAATAACAGATAATTTATTCGTTATTCAAAGGTTTTGAATAAATAGTAAATGATTTATTCCTTATTCGAAAGTTTCAAACAAATAATAGATGATTTATTTGTTATTCATTATCTATAATCCATAGATAAATTTTGCCCAACTCTGGAATAAAGTCATGCTGTTATAGTTTTTCCTACTGCAGTGGTTCCCAAAAATTTTTTTTGGCAGATCCCTTCATACTATTATTTCTTTGGCAAGGACCCCCTAAATCCTAAATATTAGGTATATACTTTAAATTTTAGAGGGTTTTGCCGTATCATGTGCATGTCTTGCAAAATACCTCTACTTAAACTCCATATTCTATAAAGGCCAAGGTGGGGAAATGGAAATAAAGAAAAAAGAACCAGGATCTAGGAGTTTATTTCAATCCGCAAAGCAATTTAATTTAAGCAAAGCAAGAATACTAAAATTTAATGTTAAACCTGGCATATGCACAGAGGGAATGTAAACTGGTGGTCCAGAGCCTGTGCTAAGTCAGGTACTTGTTAAAGATACCCATCCTAATTAAACCTAGATATGCCAAAATCAGGGCTTCCATTTTAAAATCGCCTGATAGCCACAGCGGCAAAAAAATGGCGTTAAGAAAATAAAATTAACATATCAAATATTGATATTATTTGATATAAGTATAACAAATATCGATATCATCTAACATAAATATAAAAAATATCCATATTATCTAACATAGATGTAACAAATATTTAAAGAACCTAACATGAAAGTAACTAATACTAATATAATTAACCAAATATGTAATAAATATCTATATCATCTAACACAAATATAACAAATATCGATATTATCTAACATTATTGAGGCAAAAATATATATAATCTATGTTAAATGCAACTAATATCGCTTTAACTAACTTCTATGTTTCAAATATCGATATTATGGAACATGAATGTAACAAATCTTGATATTATCAACCATAAGTATAACAAATGTTGATATTATATAATATAAGTATAACAAATAGTGATATCTAATACAAATGTAACAAATATCGATATCTTGTAACATAAATGTAACAAATATTGATATTATCTAACATAAATGTAAAAAATATAGATATTATCTAACATATATCAGACCGAAAATATATATTATCTAAGTTGTAACTAATATTGATAATAATAACTTCTATGTTTCAAATATCGATACACTTATGGACCATAAGTGTTACAAATATCGATATTATAGACCATAAATATAACAAATATTGTTATTATTTAACATAAATGTAACAAATATCAATATCATCTAACACAAAAGTAACAAATATAGATATTTTCTAATATAAATGTAGCAAATATTTAAATTAACTAACTTAAATGTGACAAATATCGATATTATCTAACAAGAATATAACAAATATCGATATTATATAACAAAAATGTAACTAATATTGATAACATCTAACAAAAATAAAGCCAAAAATATATATTATTTAAGTTAAATGTAACAAATATAGATATTATCTAAGTTTAATGTAACATATATAGATATTATCTCACATAAATGTGACAAATATCGATATTATCGAAGCTAAGTGTAACAAAGATCGATATTATCGACCATAAATATATCAAATATTGATATGATCTAACATAAATGTAACAAATGTCGATATCATCTTACGTAAATATAACAAATATCTATATCATCTAACATAAATGTAACAAATATTTAAATTACCTATCATGAAAGTAACTGATATCGACATAATTAACCAAAAATGTAGAAATGTAGCAAATATTTAAATTACCTAACATTAATGTGACGAATATCTAGATTATCTAACAAAAATCAAAACAAATATCGATATGATCTAACATAAATATATCGACATTATCTAACATAAATGAGGCAAAAATATATATAATCTATGTTAAATGCAACTACTAACTATTTTAACTAACTTCTATGTTTCAAATATCGATATTATTTAACAAAATTATAGCAAATATCGATATTATCTAACATATATTAGGCCGAAAATATATATTATCTATGTTGCAACTAATATCGATATTAAATAACTTCTATGTTTCAAATATCGATACACTTATCGACCATAAGTGTAACAAATATCGATATCATCAAACATAAATGTAACAAATATCGATATTATCTAATATAAATGTAGCAAATATTTAAATTACCTAACATAAATGTGACAAAGCAAGAACACTAAAATTTAATGTTAAACCTGGCAGATGCACAGATGGAATGTAAACTGGTAGTCCAGAGCCTGTGCTAAGTCAGGTACTCGTTAAAGATACCCATCATAATTAAACCTGGATAGGCCAAAATCAGGGCTTCCATTTTAAAATCGCCTGATAGCCACAGCGGCAAAAAATGGCGTTAAAAAAATAAAATTAACGTATCAAGTATTGATATTATCTAATATAAGTATAACATATATCGATATCTAACAGAAATGTAGCAAATATCGATATTATCTAATATAAGTATCTAAAGTTATTTTTGGTCAGGCCAAGACCTAGTTTCATATTAGAAAAGAAAGAAACGTCTTCAAATAATTACGAAATTTTGGTCCTTAAAGCGTGTTTTTTGATTTTGTCTGCTAGTTGAACCCGACCACCTACGATGGGCAGACAAGGTTTTTTCGTATCAGGCGAAGACCTAGTTTCATATTAGAAAAGAAAGAAACGTCTTCAAATGATACGAAATTTCGGTCCTTAAAGCGTGTTTTTTGATTTTGTCTGCTAGTTGAACCCGACCACCTATGATGGGCAGACAAAGTTTTTTCGCATCAGGCCAAGACCTAGTTTCACATTAGAAAAGAAAGAAACGTCTTCAAATGATACGAAATTTCGGTCCTTAAAGCGTGTTTTTGTATTTTGTCTGCTCTGCTAATCCGACCACCTACGATGGGCAGACAAGGTTTTTTCGTATCAGGCGAAGACCTAGTTTCATATTAGAAAAGAAAGAAACGTCTTCAAATGATACGAAATTTCGGTCCTTAAAGCGTGTTTTTGTATTTTGTCTGCTCTGCTAATCCGACCACCTACGATGGGCAGACAAGGTTTTTTCGTATCAGGCGAAGACCTAGTTTCATATTAGAAAAGAAAGAAACGTCTTCAAATAATTACGAAATTTTGGTCCTTAAAGCGTGTTTTTTGATTTTGTCTGCTAGTTGAACCCGACCACCTACGATGGGCAGACAAGGTTTTTTCGTATCAGGCCAAGACCTAGTTTCACATTAGAAAAGAAAGAAACGTCTTCAAATGATACGAAATTTCGGTCCTTAAAGCGTGTTTTTGTATTTTGTCTGCTCTGCTAATCCGACCACCTACGATGGGCAGACAAGGTTTTTTCGTATCAGGCGAAGACCTAGTTTCATATTAGAAAAGAAAGAAACGTCTTCAAATGATACGAAATTTCGGTCCTTAAAGCGTGTTTTTTGATTTTGTCTGCTAGTTGAACCCGACCACCTATGATGGGCAGACAAAGTTTTTTCGCATCAGGCCAAGACCTAGTTTCACATTAGAAAAGAAAGAAACGTCTTCAAATGATACGAAATTTCGGTCCTTAAAGCGTGTTTTTGTATTTTGTCTGCTCTGCTAATCCGACCACCTACGATGGGCAGACAAGGTTTTTTCGTATCAGGCGAAGACCTAGTTTCATATTAGAAAAGAAAGAAACGTCTTCAAATGATACGAAATTTCGGTCCTTAAAGCGTGTTTTTGTATTTTGTCTGCTCTGCTAATCCGACCACCTACGATGGGCAGACAAGGTTTTTTCGTATCAGGCGAAGACCTAGTTTCATATTAGAAAAGAAAGAAACGTCTTCAAATGATAGGAAATTTCGGTTCTTAAAGCGTGTTTTTGTATTTTGTCTGCTCTGCTAATCCGACCACCTACGATGGGCAGACAAAGTTTTTTTGTATAAGGTAAAGACCTAGTTTTATATTAGAAAAGAAAGAAACGTCTTCAAATAAAACAAAATTTTGGTTCTTAGAGCATGCTTTTTGAATCATGTCTGCCGGATGAACCCGACCACCTAGAATGGGCAGACAATTTTTTTTTTGTATCAGGAAGTGACCTAGTTTAATAAATGAAAAGAAAGAATCGTCTTCAAATAATAATATTTTTCGGTTTTTAGTGACGGTTTTGGATGGCCGCCATTTTCTATTCCGACCAGTTTGAGCTGGCAGACAAAAAAAATGTTGTCATACAAGTTGGCTAAAATATGAAAATCACATTGAAAATTTTCTTCTTATAATTCGCATTTTTCGGCCTCGGCTCCTGGACTATGAGGTAGAGTAATGGGTGACAGGTGAGGGAGTTGAGGACATGTTTGGAACCAATAAAGATGGCTTTGGTTTTGTCGACATCAAGCTTTAGACAGTTATTGATGGCCCATAAATTGATGCTTTCGATGTCTTCTTGTAATTTTTGGACCATCTCAGGCATTTCAGAGAGATGGAAGGAAACGTAAATTTGGAGGTCATCTGCATACAGGTGATATTTAGAGTTATGTATGGAATTAGGGAGATCATTGACATAAATAGAGAACAGGATAGGTGAAAGGGCTGACCCCTGAGAAACTCCATGAGTAAGCAAAATAGGCGAGGAAGGAGGTTTATTTGGGATTATCAGAGATTGGGATCGATAAGATAGGAAAGAAATAAACCAGTTTATAACATTTTCGGATACTGGAAGGTTTCTGATTTTGGAGAGAAGGATTTCATGGTTTACCATATCAAAGGCTTTTGAGATATCAAAGATGACAAGGATTGATATTTTCTGTTCGTCTATAGAGGATTGAGGGTCTTGGGTGATTTTCAACAGAGCCGATTGTGTAGAATATTGGGATCTAAAGTAGGAACAAGTAGGGATTTTTGCTCAAGAAAATTATGAAATTGGGAGTAGACTATTCTTTTGAGAGGTTGGATAGGATCGGTATGGGTCTGAAGTCCGATGCTGAGGAAGGGATAGGAACTTTGTTTAAAGGGCGGACTATAACTTTCTTCCAGGCAATAGGAAAAGTGGAACGTTGGAGGGAAAAGTTGTAAATATGCAAGAGAGCTGGAAAGATTATCTAACATAATTGTAAGAAATATTGATATTATCTAACATATTTCAGTCTTAAAGTAGCTGTTGTAGTGTAATGAGCTCTGCCGTTTATCTTGTGACATTTGTTTTATTTCTACAGAACATTTGTACCTTTCAACTTTACAAATTGATTATCCTCAATAGGTAACTACTCGTATATATTGCAGTATAGTTAATATTAATAATCAAGTTCTATAACTATACAAAATAAAAACTTTATATACTTGGTGCCATTGAGTGTTAGTGGGGATAGTTTGTTTACGAGCCTAATCCTACAGGTCTACGAATAAACACGCAATACTATTCCGTATTATAGTCATTATTTTTTTTCGCAATATAATTTTAATAATTAAAAGTGGCGGGCGTGTCAGGTGTAGGAGGTCTGATGGTTACCCAGCGGTAATTGTAAACAAACTGTCCGATTTAGATATTTTTTCTTGGGTTTTGGTTTCATGCTACTACAATTTTGTAATATTTTTATTTTATCCGTTTAAAAAAAGATCGTTAATTTCTGTTAATTTTTTCTTGCAATCTAAAAGGCATAAATGCAATTCCACCACCCATCCTACATTTCAAAAATGTTTTCATTCATATCCTCCGTCCACTCCTGAAACTCTCGTTCGCGGTCTTCAGACCTGTATGTAATGCAGCTTTCGACAGATCGTTCCTCGTCTGTATGGAAATCTATTCCTTCACATATTCGTCACTCTGACACTCTTCCTACCTTTAAATCCCGACTATTCAATCACTTCATTTCTATCCAATTCCCAAAGAGCCCTAAATAGATTCGATAATTTAAATATAATATTTTATTTGTGTTGTATTTGCACATTTACTGTATTATTTCATCAACATTTCACCAATATTGTAAAGTTCTTTTAATTAAAATTTGTATTTAAGATTTGTATGTATTTATATATATTTATATATATATATATATATATATATATATATATATATATATATATATATATATATATATATGTACATATGTATGTATATATATATATGTATGTATGTATGTACGTATGTATGTATATATGGACATTCTTATTTTATTTTTTCTAGTTTTGTTATTAATTATTAGAAGGTACCTTTTAATTTATTATAATAGTTCATATTTGTCTTTAGTTTTATTATTTTGTTTACTCGAAGACACTAAAGTCTCTTTATGTAAAATTTGTAATATTGTTCTATAGGGACTCGTCCCAGAATAAATAAAGAATTTATTATTATTATTATTATTATTATGATTATTATTATTATATCAGGCCGAAAATATATATTATTAAGTTGTAACTAATATCAATAATAATTAACTTCTATGTTTCAAATATCGTTACACTTATGGACCATAAGTGTAACAAATATCGATATTATCGACCATATATATAACAAATATTGTTTTATTTCACATAAATGTGACAAATATCGATAGCATCTAACATAAATGTAATAAATATCGATATTATCTAATATAAATGTAGCAAATATTTAAATTACATAACATAAATGTGACAAATATCGATATTATCCTACATAAAAATAACTAATATCGATATTAACTAACTTCTATGTTTCAAATATCGATATTATGGAACATTAGTGTAATAAATCTCGATATTATCGCCATAAGTATAACAAATATCGATATTATCCTCCAAAAATGTAAAAAATATATATATTATTTAACATAAATATAACGAATATCGATATATAAAAATATAAGTATAACAAATACCGTTATAATGTAACATAAATGTAACAAATATCGATATTATATAGCATAAATCTTACAAATATAGATATTATCTTACATAAATATAACTTATATCGATATAATCTAACATAAATAAGGCCGAAAATATATAGTATCTAAGTTAAATGCAACTAATTTCGATATTATCCTCCAAAAATGTAAAAAATATAGATATTATTTAACATAAAAATATATATTATCTAAGTTGTAACTAATATCGATATTAACTAACTTCTATGTTTATCGACCATAATTGTAACCAATATCGGTATTATCGACCATAAAAATAACAAATATTGATATTATTTAACATAAATGTAACAAATATAGGTATCATCTAACATAAATGTAACAAATATCTATATTATCTAATATGAATGTAGCAAATATTTAAATTACCTAACATAAATATCACAAATATCGATATTATCTAACATAAAAGTAATTAATATCGATAACATCTAACATAAATATAACAAATATCGATATTATCTCACATAAATATAACAAATATCGATATTATCTCATATAAATATAACAAATATCGATAATAACTAACTTCTATGTTTCAAATATCGGTATTATCGGAGATATGTATAACAAATATCGATATTATCGACAATAAATATATCAAATATAGATATGATCTAACATAAAGGTAACAAATATCTACATTATCTCACATAAATATAATAAATATCGATATTATCGACAGTAAATATATCAAATATTGATATGATCTAACATAAATGTAACAAATATCTACATTATCTCACATAAATTTAACAAATATCGATATTAACTAATTTATATGTTTCAAATATCGGTATTATTGAACATAAGTGTGACAAATATCGATATTATCCAACATAAAAGTAACAAATATTTTAATTACCTAACATTAAAGTAACTTATGTCGATATAATTCAATAAAAATGTATATAATTCAACAAAAATGACCTAACATAAATATAACGAATATCGATATTATCTAGCATAAAAATAAAAAATATCGATATCACCTAACATAAACGTAACAAATATTGATATTATCTAATATGAATGTAGCAAATATTTAAATTACCTAACATGAATGTGACAAAAATCTATATTATCTAACATATTATAGGTGGAATCATCAGGAGTCAGTCCTTTTTTTATTTTTTTTTTAATTTTGCCAACGTTTCGGCTCAACCTTGTGAGCCATCATCAGGGCTACAAACATCAGAACAAAATAGATACATATTAATGTGATAATGAATTTTTTTTTTAATGTAGTGACATCCAAAATTCACAGCAACTCCTTGAAGAACTGAAATCCTTACACATTCCTCAAAATTTCATTTTAGCCTCCCTAGATGCCGTAAACCTTTTTACCAACATCCCTACTGACCGTGCTCTCAAAATAATCGATGAAAATTGGCTGACCTTAGAAGCGTATACCTCCCTCAACCAATCCTCTTACCTTGAATCCCTCTCTCTGTACTTAACTCTGGCTACCTATGTTTCCAAGAGAAATTTTATAAACAAATTTTGGGTTTAGCTATGGGAAACTGTCTTGCTCCTGATCTCTCCTACATCATCCTCAATCACCTCCTTGACACAACTTTTCCTCAGATATTTTCTTCATTAAAAAATATGTTGATGACCTTTTCCTGATCCTCAACCCCAAAGCCATTCCTAATATCTTGACTGCTTTCAACTCCAATTTACCATTGAAACAGAAAACAATAACTCACTTCCTCTCCTCGACCTCCTTATCATCAAAAATCCCGATAATTCACTATCCACTAACTGGTGCACTAAACCTACTTATTCTGGCCGTCTCCTTAATTATTTTTCCTTGCACCCACATCACCAAAAAATCAGAGTTGCCAAAAACCTCAGACACCGTTCCTTAACGCTTTCCGATACAAAATTTCACAAAGATAATATAACCCGGCTTGAAAAAATCCTAAAACCTAACAATTTTCCTGACAACTCAATTAAAAACCTTATTAAAACTTCTAATCCTCACTCCACCCCCGCACACTCTCAACAACCCGTCATAGTTCCCCAGTACAGATCCATTCCATACATCCCATCTTTACCTCAAAAATTGAAAAAGCCTTTTCCTCCAGCTTTCCCCATCTCTGCTTAGTTTTAAAACATGATAACAAATTAAAGAATTACTGGAAGGAATTAGTCCGGGTGGCGGTCATTAAATGAAACAACTAAATAGTTTCAACTATTTATTGTTTGCCAACGTTTCGACCCCCTTTGTGGGTCATCATCAGGGCTAAAAAGATACAAAAGAATACAATTTCAATGACATTACATACAATATTATATAACCTATTTAGCTAGAGAACGTCGGTATTAAAGTATAACAGAAGAACTGTATATGTAAAAAAACTTATTAAAATACAATGACTGTAGTACAATAATGAAAGTGTTATACAGAAAAAATGTTCACTAAATAGAATTGATGTTTCATATTTCATGTAAATTATTGATACCTGTGTAAATTCTGTTTAGTGAACATTTTTTCTGTATAACACTTTCATTTCCAGTACTTCTCAACGGTCAACTAATTACATCCACAAATTAAAGAATTTATATTCAAAACTAAATGATATCCCATCCCTTTCCTACAAAAATCAAACTTAGTTTATCGTATTCGTGCTCTTCCCCAAATTGCAATTCCTGTCACATAGGCGAGACCAAAAACTATCTAAAAAAAAAAAAGAATTTATCAGCACCAATCACCATATCCACCCGTAACCCATTTTCCTCAAAGTTATCCGAACACGCTATATCCCTTGACCATCATTTTGATTTTGATAATCCTGAAATCCTAGCCACCGTACCTAACTACAAGCGACTCCTCACCGAAGCTATACACATCCATATGGAAAAAGATCTAGTACCCGTCAATCATAAAACAGACAAAGAAATAATCTCTCCCTCGTATGCCAACATCTTTCGTCTCCTTAAGTTATAACTTTCTTACTTTATTGTATAATTTGCTTGTATGATTTATATTTTATTTACTGTAAATTTTTCTTTTCGTACAACACTTTTGTTTTTGTTATTTATTTATTTTTTCTTTATAAAAACCTCATGGATCTTTTACGCACCTCTGATTCTATAATAATAATAATAGGCTTACCGAACCCGAAGGTTCGATGCCGATACCACCAAATTCCGTCTACACAGACTCGTCCAATGTTCACCATTCAAGCCCAAGCTCCCGAGATCAGCCTTAACGCAATCCTCCCATCTCCGCTTCGGCCTACCTTTCGGACGCCTACCAGTCGGATCAGCAAATACCAACTTTCTCGGAATCCGCTCGTCATCGAGCCCAACAACTTTACTCGCCCATTTGAGTCTCCGCGATGCAATCAGCTCAATTATATTCACCGGAATGTAATTCACCGGAATACTGCAAGTTCCGCAGTTCCGCGTTGTGCAACCTTCTAAACTCCCCAGTGGCCTCATCTCTCTTTGGACCAAATATTTTACGCAATACCTTATTTTCGAAAACCTTAAGCCGTTGTTCATCCTTCAAAGTAAGCGGCCACGTTTCACATCCGTAAAGAACCGTCGGAAGAATAATAGTTTTATAAATTCTAATCTTTAAGTTTTTAGATAGAAGCCGGGAACTAAGTAACATAGCAACTGAATAATAGCACGCATTTCCCACCTTTAACCGGGACTTTATTTCTTCCTGGATTTCATTTTTTCTAGTTATAATTGAACCTAAAAACTTGAATTTCTCTACGTGTTCAAAAGTATGACCTGATACATCAATATCACCAAGATCGACACCGTTTCTGCTACTAATCATATACTTCGTCTTATCGGTATTTAATTCGAGTCCTATTTCTTTACCGGTTTTTATTAACACACTTGTATTTAGTTGTATGGTTTCCGTGTCTTCACCTAGCAGTACCAGATCATCGGCATACCCCAAAACCGGAATCCTCTGAACCTCTGATTCTAGTGTTTATAATTTTCTGTTAAGAATGTTGAGGCTTATTGTACATATATTGTTTTGTTTTTCCATTTTATAATTTTGTAAAACTTTTTAAAAACAAAGATAAGCTGTATTATTTATATTTAGAGGGGAAAACCTTCGGGGTTTTTACATGAACCCCTCCCCATACTACCTATGTTTATGGTTCTCCTCAGTTTATTACTTAGTAATGGAATGGTATGTTTATATATAATTTTTTATTCCTATATTAAAGTCTAAAGTTTTGTTTTTATGCTTATTATCATCATATTGTTTATCATATTATCATTATTTGTATCTATAATATTCAAGTATGTTGGTATATTTCCTGTTTTATTTCAAATGTTATCATTGTCACTACATTCAAAAAATTTTTCATCATCACATTAATATGTATCTCTTTTGTTCTGATGTTTGTAGCCCTGATGGTGGCTCACAAGCTTGAGCCGAAACGTTGGCATAATTAAAAATATTTAAAAAAAGGACTGACTCTTAATTATTCCACCTATAATTTTTCTACAGTCGACTATACATCCTCAATATATTATCTATCATAAAAGTAACTAATATTGATATTATTAACCAAAATTTTATAAAATATCGATATTATCTAACATAAATGAGGCAAAATATATATTATCTATGTTAAATGCAACTAAAATCGATATTTACTAACTTTTCTCTTTTAAATATTGATATTATGGAAATTATTGAATATGTTAAATGCAACTAATATCGATATTTACTAACTTCTCTGTTTTAAATATTGATATTCTGGAAATTATTGAATATCGATATTATCTAACATAAATATAACAAATATCGATATAATCTAATATAAATGAGGCCGAAAATATATATTATCTAAGTTAAATGTTACTAATATAGATATTATCAACCAAAAATGTAACAAATATTTATTCTATTCAACATAAATGTAACCAATATCGATATTAACTAACTTCTATATAACAAATAACGATATCATGTAACATAAATGTTACAAATATCGATATCATCTAACATAAATGTTACTGATATCGATATTATTTTAGATGATTGCAACTAAATATTGACATATTTGTACACAAATGTTGCAAAATATCGTTATCGAGTTATTATTATATACAAAATTTATATTCATATAAATTATCATCTGTAAATTACCTAATTGGAAGTAAATATCGATATTACGGACTAATCTAAATTAGGACGATATATTATTTTATTGCAGTAATATCTTCTGGCTATGTTAGGCCAGATTAATGGTATATTTTCAAGTCTTTTTAAATATCCATATTACAACCTATTTTCATTTCTATGTTCTCTCAATATTATAAAATTTTGATATTATATACCATAAATTTTGTAAAATATCGGATATTAGATATTATGTCTATGTGCATTTATGATTATATGTACTGCAGATATTATTATATATCGAAATTATATGAAAAAAGAGCAGCAAAATATGTTTGTTGTTATACTTCTGCTGAAATTACTATTAACATTTTTTTTTCTCGATAATATCGGCGGAATCTATCGATATTCCGATATTATCGGGCATAAAATATCGATATCCCATCCCTAGAGGTTAGTTAGCTTTGAAGCAGCTAAGGACCTGGTGGTAGCTAGTACTATGTTTCGGCACAAGAGAATACACCTTGCAACATGGCGCTCCAATGATGGTTTCACTGTAAACCAGATAGACCATGTTCTGATAAGCAGGAGATTAGAAATTGGAGAGTAGAAGCACAAAACAGGGAAGACTAGCGGCTCAGACTAATGGAGGCCTCGACTCTTCACGAGTTGTAGCGCCATCGATGAATGTATGTAATAATAAACACAAGCTTTTCTATCACTTAGAATTTAACTTTGTCCGTTTAGAGCGTGTGAGTTTTATTAAAAGCCATGGCTTCACAAATATTTTACGTTAAGGTAATTTAAAATAATCCCCTAATGACATGTTGCAGACCCGCTGGGGTCCACCGACCATTAGTTGGGAACCACTGCTCTACTGTTATAGTACTCTTTCTTCAATTGCTATCTGTTTCAGTTAGTACATGGTAGCTGAATAGTGTAAAATAACATTCAAACTTTTATATTGATAAGACTACAAATTACCATGTTGCTATGGTCAGTAGTGGGGGTTTTAGTGGCCTGTTGATATTTTGCATTAGGCAGAATCAGTATACTCTTCTCCTAAACTAGAAGAGAAGTAGCTATATGCCATATATGGACTGGACAATGGGGCCACCACCTTATGCTTAAGAATATCTGCTTCAAGATAAAAATAATCTGGTCCAAGATGCTCTTTTCTTATTTAGATACCTTCAGTTTTGGCCCGGTAAAGGGTGTTTATCTTTTTTCTTTACTTCACTCCTTCTTTTGATAGGTCTCTTTGAATCTTGGCTTTTTGTCTATTTTGAAAACCTACTGCCCTCTGTTCTACCTTAACCTGTTCTAACCTTTGGCTTTGTTTGTATATTAATCTTAAGGCTAAAGGGGACGACTTTCTTTCTGGGACACCAGATTGCAGCCCGCTCGTTTTGATTTTGTTTTAGCTCCTGATCTCATCGAAATAGTTGACCGATTTTTATTTCAAAATATTCAATTTTTTTTTTTTGTAAAGAGAAGATTCCGGGAAAGTAGTTTTCAAATTTCCTTCTTGAAAATTTGAAATCTAAAATCGTTATTATGTATTTTTTCAAACAGTGTAAAACAGCGCAAATGCAAAACAAAATCTTGAACTTAATGCACTTTTCAGATTCGAAATCCGTCCAAAGGTGCCGTCGGAAACAGAAATTTACGAAATCACTGCCACGACAGTAAGTATAATGTAAGTAAGGATGATAGTAAAACTAGGGACGGGCAGGTAGGTAGCTCAGAGCCCAGCAAGCCGAGGGAGCCTTTTGGCTTCCTCGATGGTCCAGTCACTTTGTATTTCAGAAATGATCCTATGTAATGAACCACAGTTGAAAATTAAATTTGTAAACCCTTTCTTTAAAAGTTTTTAATTTGGTTGGTCCAAAATAAATGGATAATTTATAAATAAATAAACATAAAAATATTTAATATAATTAAACGTGAACGTAGGACATTTATTACCTTTGTTGATTGTTGTAAATAACAATTTTATGCTTGTATATTATTTAATCTAAAACATATGTTTTTAATGAAACTGAATGTAATTTTGGTTTATTATTTTCAACAATGAACCTGTGTAATCGGCCAAAAAAATAAAAATTAACCCCCTCAAAAATTGAGGGCTTACGTTTCAAGATGTTTAGAATCCGAATAACGAATAAAAAAGATCCGTTTCTGCTAATTGATTAAAAAAATGCTCTTTTTGATGTTGGATAAAGAATTTTAATTGTGTGATAATTTGCAGTGTTTTCTAACTCTAGCTTTATTTAAAACTGTCAACCGAGATAGGTGATAGTCTTGTGTTGAGCACAACAGATTTTTTGAAAACTGATAATGACCGTCTAATGACGCCACATATATCACTTATCTTACTAGCACTTGTAAAATAATATAAAATACGAATATTGTTTTTATTTCTTTAAAAACAATATAATCTGCTACACTTAAGGTTACTGAGATTTTAACAATTGAGACGTTGATTTCCAAAAGGTACTAAAGGACATTTTTTAAGAAATTGATTTTTTGTATTCTCCTCATTTAGTTTTATCTAAATCTTAAATTTGGTTGTATTTAATGAACACTCATGTCCTTTAATAACGTGATTTAGAAATGCTATTAATTTCTTAAGATACCTATTACACATTTATTTTCATTCCAAATCATAACAGAATATTTCATTTCATAACTTTAATATGGTTTTATTAATATAGTAAAGAAATAATTCTAGATTTTAATGCGAAAAGAATCAAATTAGCTGGTTTAATAATATAGTAATCAGAGATTTTCGCGCTTCCTGTAAAATTCCCCAAAATGGATATAGTACCTTTTGGAAATCAACGTCTCAATCGTAAACACTTCCTTCTTGAAAATTTGAAATAGAAGATTTGATGCAACTATTATAATTAATACCTACACATACACACAGATCATCCATCGTATACTGTAAAAAATCTAAACGAAAAAAAAACTCAAGAATTTTGAGCATATAAATTAGTATATGTGATCAAAATATATTTGTATTTTACCTATTGTTAAATTGTTATATGTTCAAAAATAAGCCTTTGTAAATATAGAGAATTTTTTTTACTATAAAGTTAAAGTATACTTTAAAGTGAAGGTTTTACTATAAAGTCAAGTCAAAATTGTTTACCGAGGAAGAATTACATTTTTTATTTGTGGTAGTTATTAGAAAATCCATATTGATCCATTTAGATTTTTATGATTTCAAATAAGATATAAACCGTTCGCTTTCAGCACTAATAAACGTCTTTACGTCTGTTTGTTTCTAAAATCTTAAACTTTCAAGACGACAATATACCAAATTTAGTTGAAATTTTTTAAATGTTTATTCAACACTGGAGTGATGTAAAACACCTCATATTTATCGTATTGCACGTACTAATAATGAACTTTTATAACTAAATAAAACTTATTTTTTTGAAGGAATATATATAATATGGAATATATGATCAGATATTTGAATTTCTGGGTTTTTCATTCCTTCGGGATTTCCATTTCAAAGTTCTATTACCTGAGGCAAATGGTTTCGGGAAAATTGCACCTTCGTGAAACTGAGTGTCTCACGCAATTCAATATTTAGATAAAAACAGTATTTGACACAAAAAAAGACGAAGTGTGTGTCCAGTGTAAGATTCGAGCTCGATAGACCCACACAGGAAGAAGTACTTGAGATTTGGAAGAAACGGATGAGCCGAACCAGTGTAGATGTCAGTAAACAGGAAAGTGGTGAAGTCCATGTCTGTACTTTCCCACCGTAATATTGCGTACAAAACAATATTTACTGGAAGGAATTAGTCCGGGTGGCGGTCATTAAATGAAACAACTAAATAGTTTCAACTATTTATTGTTTGCCAACGTTCCGACCCCCTTTGTGGGTCATCATCAGGGCTAAAAAGATACAAAAGAGTATAATTTCAATGACATTACATACAATATTATATAACCTATTTAGCTAGAGAACGTCGGTATTAAAATATAACAATATAATAAAAAGATATTACAGAAAATAAAAATATGAAGTAGCAACTACTTCATATTTCATGTAAATTATTGATACTTGTGTAAATTTTGTTTAGTGAACATTTTTTCTGTATAACACTTTCATTATTGTACTATGGTCATTGTATTTTAATTAAGTTTTTTTTACATATACAGTTCTTTGTTATATTTTAATACCGACGTTCTCTAGCTAAATAGGTTATATAATATTGTATGTAATACCATTGAAATTATATTCTTTTGTATCTTTTTAGCCCTGATGATGACCCACAAAGGGGGTCGAAACGTTGGCAAACAATAAATAGTTGAAACTATTTAGTTGTTTCATTTAATGACCGCCACCCGGACTAATTCCTTCCAGTAATTCTCAACGGTCAACTAATTACATCCACAAAAACAATATTTAATTCTAAAGTATTCCTAAGCACATTACCTAATTCATTTATTTGTTTATTATTGATATTTTAATTAAAATAGGTAATTGTGGATGTAATTAGTGTAATTAGGGTTTCCATTCTCCCACCATGCGCCCTGATGATGACCCACAAAGGGGGTCGAAACGTTGGCAAACAATAAAATAGTTGAAACTATTTAGTTGTTTCATTTAATGACCGCCACCCGGACTAATTCCTTCCAGTAAAATAGGTAATGTGATTATGAATCTCCCCTTCATACCCCCATTTTCTCATTTTAACTGGTAATGAATTTTTATCAAACATATCGTTTTCGGGCTAGACTTACGACATAAACACACATACACAAACACACAGAGACCATTTTGCGGGACTTTAAAGAAATAAAAACAATATTTGTTTTTCTATTTTTTACTCGTGCTAGTAAGATAAGTGATGTATGTGGCGTCATTAGATGGTCATTATCAGTTTTCAAAAAATATGTTGTGTTCTACACACGGCTATCTCCTATCTCGGTTGACAGTTTTAAATAAAGCTATAGTTAAAAAACACTGCAAATTATCACACAATTTAATTCTTTATCCAACATCAAAAAGAGCATATTGTTGGTATTTTTTTAATTAATTAGCAGAAACGGATCTTTTTTATTCGTTATTCGGATTCTAAACATCTTGAAACGTAAGCCCTCAAATTTTGAGGGGGGGGGGGGGTAATTTTTATTTTATTTTTTTTGGCCGATTACAATGGTTCATTGTTGAAAATAATAAACCAAAATTACATTCAGTTTCGTTGAAAGCATAATTTTTTTGATTAAATAATATAAAAGTATAAAATTGTTATTTACAACAATCAACAAAGGTAATGAATGTACTAGACGTCGTCTTACTTTAGCTTTCCGATGGTTCACCTAAACAAATATTTTTGCTCTTTTCTCCTTTAGTAGGTTATCAAATTAGTTCAACTTGTATATTTAGCATTAATCGTACAATACTCCTTTCATTATATTACAATTAGAATGAAGCATACCTGATATTAAAGCACATTAAATGTTTTATCGATTTTGCGAGTTCAAAACCATTAGAACCGTTTCCGATAAATCGTAAAAATGGTATAAGGTGGCTTTTCTGGCTCGCTAATTTGTTTGAAAATGTTGCTATTATACCTCAGGCATATAAGCTTCTAAAATATAAAATTTCAGTTTTATAAAAAATATCGCTAAGTGAAAGTAATAATTTCACGTTTAATTATATTAAATATTTTTATGTTTATTTATTTATAAATTATCCATTTATTTTGGACCAACCAAATTAAAAACTTTTAAAGAAAGGGTTTACAAATTTAATTTTTAACTGTGGTTCATTCATTACATAGGATCATTTCTGAAATACAAAATGACTGGACCCTCGAGGAAGCCAAAAGGCTCCCTCGGCTAGCTGGGCTCTGAGCTACCTACCTGCTAGTCTCTACTTTTACTATCATACTTACTGTCGTGGCAGTGATTTCGTAAATTTCTGTTTCCGACGGCACCGTTGGACGGATTTCGAATCTGAAAAGTGCATTAAATTCAAGATTTTGTTTTGCATTTTCGCTGTTTTGCACTATTTTGAAAAAATGCATAATAACGATTTCAGATTTTAAAGAAGAAAATTTGAAAACTACTTTCCCGGAATCTTCTCTTAACAATTAAAAATAATAATTTTGAAATAAAAATCGGACAACATTTCGATGAGATACAGCTAAAACAAAATCGAACGACGTTGCTGTGATCTGTTATTTGAGAAACAAATTAAACTGTCGTCCCCTTTAGCATTAAGGATTTGGCTTCTAATCTAATTCAAAGTATGGACTTTGTATCTCCTTCATGTTAGATCCCTTTCTTGAAAAATTCTTTTTTAACCTCAGGCTGGATTAATTTCTAGTTAGAGTGTGATCCGAATGACAGTCTGCTCTATATTAGCTTCCCACAGCCTGAATGGAGCTCTAATGTCTATTGGCTACTAGCATGTGGTCAATTGGTTTTGTTTTTACTCCTTTGAGGCTTACTCTGTTGATTCCTGTTAGGGAACATTTGTAATGTTTTATACCTAACATCTCAGCTTCGTTAGGCTAATACATCTGCTACAATCTTTATTTTTTTCATGGATACTTTGCTTTGCTCATCAATAGTGAGCCTGAATTGAGGTTCTTAACTTATCTCACCATGGAAGTCTTCCATGAATTGGGTTTAAACCATTGACCTATAGTGCATCCTCTCTTAATTTGGGTCAAAGTTAACCTGTTAACCGGGCGGGACGTATAAATACGTCAAACGTAAACTATAGCGTGTACGGGTACGAGTATAAATACGTCCTTCAAATATGTGTTGCGCCCTGGAACGGGTGGGACGTATAGTTTCGTACAACAAAGGTATTAGTCATCGATACATGTTTCGACACGAATTTAAGACGCTATTGTGAGCGGTGGGCGTGTTCTGGGCTAGAAGTGACGAGTGCGTTCTTTTCTCGAGTACGTTGTTTTCTCAACGAAGACATATAATTTTTATAGTCTTTTCATTTATTTTAAGCCTAAATAAAAAAAAGTAATAATATGAAATTACGTTCCCCGGGCGTGACTTACTGACACGTCCTAGTGAAAGAATTCGCGCCCGTCATATGCTGCGTAATTAAAAAGGGAATTCCCTGGTTAACAGGTTAATAGCTGGTTTCTTTGTAACTTTATCATCCTAATTTGATTTACAAAAATTCTTGTTTTAATTATAACAGTCAGATTTTCCAACAGTAATTATAGTTTCCTTGATCAGAAGTTTTATGGATAGGATTGGTTTATCATCTGTATGCCTTACTTTATGACTCAGCAAAAGAGAAGAAAAATATATTAATCAATTAAGTTAAATTACAAATATTCTTTTGGAAAGAATGATTTTTTAAATCAAATGTTTGTCTTGTATTATTAGTTTACATTTTTTATTATTAACTAATTTTCTACTGTATTTATGTGGTATTTTTTATTGTTTAGATTAAAATGCCTGTTGAAGCTATGCAAACGGATGTGGAGATGAAGGTGGTTGATTCTCCTTCCTCTGAAGACCCAGTGGCTTCAGCAGTTCAAGAAATAAGGGAGCATATTCGTCAGTTGGAAAAGGCAGTTGCTAATAAAGAACCTCGTTTTATATTAAGAGTTTTACGTCTACTTCCTTCTACACGTCATAAACTTTCTGCAGCAGTCCTTCGTAACGTAATATCTTCTTTTTATTTAAGTAGTCCTGAAAAAGATGCCTTATTTCTTTATATTGAAGATGCTGATGATTCAGATACAACACAAAAAACAAAACTGATCAAAAATTCTAATGTTCCTCTCTTACCCGAAATAGATGCTTATATTCATTTGTTGGTACTTGTGAGACTCATTGATGCTGGAAAGGAATCTGAGGCTGTGAAGTGTTCTGATGCTCTTATGGCTAAGATAACTGCTCAGAACCGCAGGAGTTTAGATTTAGTGGCTGCTAAATGTTATTTTTACCACTCTCGAGTTTATGAACTCACTAACCAGTTGGAAAAAATCAGAGGATTTCTGCATGCTAGGCTCCGAACTGCCACTCTTAGAAATGATTTTGAAGGTCAAGCAGTTCTAATTAATTGTCTCTTGAGAAATTACTTACATTATAAGTTGTATGACCAAGCAGACAAGTTAGTATCCAAATCAGTATACCCAGAATCAGCAAGTAATAATGAATGGGCTAGATTTCTTTATTATTTAGGAAGAATTAAAGCAGCTCGTTTAGAATATTCCGAATCACACAAACATCTAGTTCAAGCTTTGAGAAAAGCTCCTCAGCATGCTGCTGTTGGATTTAGACAAACAGTTCAAAAGCTTGCTGTCACTGTTGACTTACTTCTTGGTGACATTCCGGACAGACAGATCTTTCGACAAGCACCACTTCGTCGTTCTCTCGCACCTTATCTTCAGTTAACACAAGCTGTTAGAACTGGCGATTTGCAAAGATTTGGTGAGGTTTTGGAAATGTTTGGGCCCCAGTTTCGTTCTGACCATACATTTACCTTAATTCTTCGTTTAAGGCATAATGTTATAAAAACTGCTATAAGATGTATTGGTTTATCTTATTCGCGTATCACTCCTACCAACATAGCTTCAAAGCTCGGATTAGATTCACCCGAGGATGCAGAATTTATTGTTGCTAAAGCAATTAGGGATGGTGTCATCGAAGCAACCTTAGATCCTGAGCATGGTTATATGCAAAGCAATGAAGTTACTGACATCTATCGGACAAGAGAACCCAATTGGCCTATCATCAACGTATATCATTTTGCCTTGATCTTCATAATCAAAGTGTCAAAGCTATGAGATACCCTCCTAAATCTTATGGGAAAGATTTAGAATCAGCTGAAGAGCGTCGAGAGCGGGAGCAACAGGACTTGGAGTTAGCAAAAGAAATGGCAGAAGAAGATGATGATGTTTTCCCTTAAAATTTATTAACTGCTAAAATATTATTATTTAATTTTGTTCACATCCTTTTAGATCAATTTTCTTTTTCAGGTATTAATTATGTAAAATAAATAGAACTGTTATTTTTAATATAATTTTTTTTGTCTCTTATTAATTGATTGTATTATTTTAAGACTAAACAAAAAAAAAAGTTCTGTGTAGTATAGATCCATTTTTTGATCCCCTTCTTCTAGCAAGCAGTATATATGTTATTTTACATGGTTTACTTAATAGTATTGACAAGTAATTACTCAGGCGGGAAATAAATTGTTTGTTTATTCAAACTTGTGACATACAGCAAGTATGCTGCCAGTATCTGTTATTTTAATTACTTAATTATTGTCATTATCATGAGATTACTGTCACTTTATATTATACTGCAGTGTCCTGCTGTGCATTATTCCATTCAATGGACCAATAGAATGCAATCACAGTCATTTTATGTTATAAAGATAAAGGCTTCAAAGATTGTTTTCACTGATTAACTTTAAGAAAATTTTATAGACATTAATGGATTAACATATCTGTTATTCTCATCCTTTGTGTTTCCATATCAGGCTGACCACTTTTCCCACTTTTGCATATCACACCATTTAATTTTCATAATAGGAGGTTTAAAAAAAATAGCAGAAAAAAAGGAGATACAAAGAGAAATTAATATGCATGATTTAGTACAAATAGTAAACTTTCTATCTACTCTCTATTATAGTTGTTATAGATCTTAAATTTAAAAAAAATGTTATGAGCACAACTTGAAATCATTATGAGTAAATACAATATTATTTACATGTTATATAATAATGATACTTAATTTAGGACCCAGTGATAATTTTGTCATATTCTGCCAAATGACAGTAATCTCATGATAATGACAATAATTAAGTAATTAAAATAATAGATACTGGCAGCATACTTGCTGTATGTCACAAGTTTGAATAAACAAACAATTTATTTCCCGCCTGAGTAATTATGTGGTGCTGTCTGTGACAATATGGAGCAAATTTATTGACAACACAAAGACAACCAACATTAATGACACTCAAGATACTGATCTGTCACAGCACATTCGAATCTTAATAAAGGAAAAACACAGAGAGAGATCGAAGTGGCATAAGATGATAAAACTTATACAAAACTAACTCAAGTCAGAAATAAGAACATACAAAATTCAAAATTTACTCAGCTTTAGTGAAAGTCTTACTGCAACAGAAAAATCATTATGGACAACCACAAAACAAATGTCATAAGTTCAAAGACTGATCATCCACTCCTGACTGAAAACCAAACCAGGACAAGATCTGAAGCCCAAATATTCAGACATCTTTACACATCCAGATATCTTTAATCCCAATCACCTTGAAAAGATAAAATACCTAACTATTGCTCTCCAAATGACCCTTCCACCTAAAGCTTTCAATCCTTCAGAAATATCCAATATCATTCACAGATTACCTGCTCGGAGAGCTCCTGGCCATGACCTAATCACTTCCCATATCTTCAAACATCTTCCTCAAAAAGCCATCCTATTCCTTACCTATATCTACAATGTCGTACTACTTTTTTGTTTTCCTGCCTCCTGGAAATTATCCATAGTAAAAATGATTCCTAAACTCAAAAAGTCACCTGAAAATCCATCTTCCTACCGTCCCATATCTCTTTTATGTATTATGGGTAAAATTCTGCAAAAACGTATATACCCAATCCTTGATACCCATCATATTATTCCAGATCATCAATTCGGATTCTGTACATCTTATTCCACTATCCAGCAATGCCAACGTGTGGTGGACGTTGTCTCCTCTGCATTGGAGCGCGTATTGTACTGCACAGGAGCCTTTCTCGACACAGAACCGAACTTTGACCGAGTCTGGCACCCGGGATTGCTTTACAAACTCTGTCTATTCCTCCCTTCTACATATTTTCTTATCCAGTCCTACCTTGCTGATAGATCTTTCAAAAATAATCACAATAGTTCCTATTCCACCCTTTTTTCTCAATCTGCTGGTGTTCCTCAAGGCAGCATCCTAGGACCCGTTCTTTATACAGTCTATACAGCAGATATCCCAACCCTATATGGGATTAAACATATAACATTAAAAAGGAAAGAACATACAATCAAAATGGAATATCATCAGTCTTTATTTGTCTCTCAAAATATTATATTTATGTAATTTATTTTCCATCTTTGAACATTAGGATTTTTTTTTTAAATTGATCTTACATACAACTTGTTGACAATGTATTTATGTGACTAGTGTAGTGTCTAAAATAATTATTACAATAAACATTTAACTATCTTAATTTTATATAGATTACACTTACATAAATCTACTGCAATATAAAATAGAGAACATACAATCAAAATTGAATGTATTATCATATTCATACTTGATTCTATTATTCATTAAACTTTATTTTGTATCCCATAATATTATTTTTATGGAATATATTTTCCTTTACATTAGATTTGAAAAAATAAAATAAAAGAAGGGGTAAAAAAGAAGATATACAATTCTTAAAACATTTTCTAAATAATCATTTTGACTAGATAAAGATAGAGAAATACAATGAAGAAAATTTTCCCTTCTTCAACACTAGCCTTAAAAAAACTTGAACTTCTTGTGAATACTGTATTCATGGGACTAATAAATCGTCCTAAGTTCAAAAAAAAAAAGAAAAAAAGAAGATATAAAATTCTTGAAACATTTTTTAAATAATCATTTGGACTAGATTAAGATAAAGAAATACAATGAAGAAAATTTTCCCTTCTTCAACACTAGCCTTAAAAAAACTTGAACTTCTTGTGAATACTGTATTCATGGGACTAATAAATCGTCCTAAGCTCAAAAAATAAAAGAAGGGAGAAAAAAAGATATACAATTCTTGAAACATTTTTAAAATAATCATTTTGACTAGATTAAGATAATGAAATATAATGAAGAAAATAATAAGTTCTTGGCTTATACAATATTTACAGCATGAACCATGATAAATGGTGCTGTGGGTCTTTGAACTGTAAGACCAAAATTTATTGGACAATACAAAAATGAAACATTTATGTTCTTTGAATCTATTTCTTATAAATATTTTTTTTAAATAATCTCAAATGAAACTTTTACAAGTAATTGGTTTATAATCATTAATTATAATTATATAATTAGTATAAAATAATTATATACAGTTCTAAGACATTTTTATTGTCATGATAATTCAACAGAAACTATTAGTTTTCTGTAATAATGCAGCACCTTATCTGATGATTTTTTGATTCAGTAAAAAATCAAAACTATCTGGTATCTGAAAGTAGAACAAATAATTAACCCCTGTTTAAATTAAATCTCTTCTAATGAAATATGGACAAAAAAAATAAAATGAAATGAAAATTACAGCAATTCTTAGTGAATTCATTGAATTTTATTTGATCATAAATCTTAAAAACTATCTATACTAATAATACATAACCTTTGTCTGCCAAAGATAAAATGACGGAATAAAATTAAACCTATTATAAACTCCCCGTCAAAAGTATTGCAACACTTAAGAAATATTTGAACTTTAGAAAAACGTTCTTTTGTTTATAATAAAGAAAGGTTCTGAAGTCAAGAATAAACATTTTCAAACTGGAAATAAACAAGTTTTATTAAAATAAATTACAATATTTCTTCCAATGAACAAAAAATTTAGAAAACTTACTTCTTAAAATTTTCCTTTTTTACAATTTTAATTTATATTTAATAAAATGTATTGTCCCCTCAGGCTTGAATGACTGCTTTCACCTGTCTTGGCATACTTGTTAAAAGATTTTGAATGAAACAAAATTCCATCGTTTGTTGGTAAACAGTGAATAAAAATAATATATGTCAAATCCCTAATACCTCTCATTTAATAAATAATATTACTATAAATATGAACAAAGTCTGGATTAAGGTCAAAACCAAGAATTATGGGTGTTACAATACTTTTGACAGGGAGTATGTAGATATATATTTATATAAATGGAAATTTTAACACACATGGATATTACATGGCATGCCATTGGAAAAAAATATAACATGTCATATTAAAAAAAAAATGGATACCTAGCTAGCCAACTATTTATTCCACAAAATATATTGATATAGAACAGCAAAAGATTTGTTTTATGGACTTGATTTTAGCAATTAATTTATGTATCTTGTTTTGAGAAGTTTATTCAATGATAACCCACCAATTTCAATACAATAAACAAAATACATTTGGGTTTCACATAATTTTAAATTTTGTGTTTGGTGGAGAAGAAGCGATTATGCTAATCAATGAACTTGAAAAAAAGACAGTTTGAATATTTCTTTGTTAAAGACTCAAATAATGAGAAGTAGTAGGAACCATTACAGAAGTGTGGGAAAATTTTAATTGTTGTCCTGTTTAAATATTAAGGAAAGAACATAAGTTCCAATGGTTGAGACAAAGCAGCAATCAAATGAAGGGAAAATAAATCAGAAAGGTTGAAGTTCACTAAAAAATATATTTATTCCAAAAGTCTGTCCTTGGCAAAATAGCATTAAAACTCCCTAATCAAAATAATAATCGTGTATGGCATAGTAACAGCCAACATACCCATTATAATTCATAGTTCATTAAATGGAAAGTAGAATAATGAGAAGAATCCACATACCAGAAATTACTGAACTAGAATATCACTTAAGGTCAAATCAAGAAATGTATTGGAAAACAGAAAAATTGGGAACTGTAATCAGTATAAGAAGGATAAAATTCTATGGAATAACACACACACACAATTTAAATTAGAATACAATTAGTACAGGAATGAAGATGTTATTAATCGGTCTAAATTTGGTTGTTGCCACAACCCGAGGATTGGTCTTCACCCCCAGTAGGAGCTTCTGTCATCCACCTCTGTCTATTGTTGCTGCCTTCCAGTTCGGATGTCATTAGTATTTGATATAATTAATAGGTTTACTAAATTTTTAGATAAGTTAGAAGGATAATGGAGTCATGGATATGAGAAGGAATGGAACTCTGTATGGATGATGATTATATATTTACATTTCTTTTTTTTTATATACAGACCTCCATAGGATTTACTTAGATTCATAAACACATATAGATTTTTATTTCGTATCACTAAATAGTGAGACAAAGAAAAGTTGCATTCCAAATTATTTTTTATTCTTTCTATTGAAGGTGAGAAGAAAAGATAAACTTTCATTCATAAGTAAAGATTCTATAGTTTTTAACAGCAAACTAAGCAAGCAAGTGCACAAACAAATAATTTATTAAAACATTATAGCTAAGGTATTAAAATGGTATCTCTACTTATTTTGTGTTTATAGAATGATATGAATGTGCTAAATAGATTTTGCAAAAAAATAGAAAAATATTCTATAAAAAAACATGATAGGTATTTACCCAACATCAACAGAAACAAGAAGACATCAAGAAAACTTGTAAATCAGTAACATCATCAAACTATTAACTCATTTACACAAAAAAACTAAGAGAAAGTTTATTAATATACACACATCTAAACACAAAAATAAAAAACTGGTGCAGGTAATACACAACATTCACTTACCTCCATGTTTTAAATCAATATATGATTTTTAAATACTTTAGAGATGAAAAAAATGTTTAACGGATTAATTACATTGAGTTTCGATAGAAACACGTGTTTTATTAAATAATTTATTTTATTTTTATATAAAACAATCAGTTAGTTTTATCGGCTTTTCATCACTCTCCATTAACTTCTACAATTTTGTGCATAAGATATTTTTTATAAAATATTTAGCTTTCCAACAGTATATAATACATCTATATTACTGTTCTTTAGATCGAAAACAAAAAAATTGCATTGAAAAATATGTTAGCTCTTTACTCCTTTTGTTGGGCATCCAATTTATTCAACTAAAGGCTGAAGGTAGACTGTTTAATTTGTTTCTGAGACAACAGATCGCACCACTCTCGGTCAATTTTGTTTTAATCCCTGATCTCATCCAAATAGTTGTCCGACTTTTATTTCAAATTTTTAACTGCTGAGACTCTACTGGTTCCAGTGTTAATAATTTCGTTTGTCTTATTGGTTGATGAGTTGGGGGCCACTCAGACAACACAAGTAATATTCAATATATTATATTTAAAAAACAAACTGGGTCTCATCCACTAAATTGTATTCTACTGTACTTGTATAGAGGTATAATCTGTATGAGTTTCTTCATTCTTGACTCAGTCCGTTTTAAGACATTTTACCATAAATATTACTGAGCTGGAAAATAATCCTTCTTTGAAACTTTATATTTGAAAAAGGATATAGCTTATATGATCGAAATATTTAAAACAAGTAGTGCAATGATAAGGCTATATAAGGGAAAATGATTAAGCCTGAAAATCATTTTTAACCGCCCTTGTCATAGCGTTCCAAATATTTCAGTTGATGTAATTATTCGTAATTTTTTAAAGCAATTTTCTTGGCTACTTAGGTAATGTGTTGTAAGGACCAAAATTATATAAAATACTCTCATCATCAATCTGGTTTTTGTTTGGTTCTCAAATATGCAAAATTACCGGAGTTCATATTTTTTAAAGAAAACTATATTTTAACAGTTAAGAGAATTTTATAACTACGGAACCAGCTTAGTCTTATAGACCAAATTTATATCACTTAAGCTCATCGTATAGATGGGTAATCTGTATAAGTTTCATAGTTTTTCACTCAGTTCCTTTTGAGATATTTCCGTGTAAACATCACGAAAAATGGATTTTCGCCAATTTTGAAAATTCATATACAAAAAAGGACTATGTTCTCAAGATCGAAATTTTTACAGCAAGTAGGACAGTGGCTATGCTATAAGGGGAAAAAATATTCAAAGGTGAGTCTCTTTTCCTTTATATAATTTTATCTCGCTAAAAGTCTCGTTTTTTAGTCATTTTAGACAATTTTTTTAACAATTTCTTCACTAGATTTCATCTGCAACTACTTTTTTTAAAAAATGCGTAATGACGATTTTAGATTTGGAAGTAAAATTGAAAACTACTTTTCCGGAATCTTCTCTTTATAAAAAAACAAACTATTTCGATGAGTTCAGGGGCTAAAACAAAAACCACCGAGAGTGCTGCGATCTGTTGTCTCATAAAAAAAGTAAAGGCGTCCCCTTTAGCCTTAAGACTATCTTGGGGTCGGGCGCGCACTAAGTCTGGTTTTCTCTTGGTTGTCTGTAGGTTCTCAAAAAAATACAAATTTAGGGACATAATATGAAAAAGTAGGAACTTCGCTACAACTTTTATTTGCCAGTTTTTTTAATATTACTTTAAATAAAAATTCTATTTCCACATAAAATATTTTTTTAAATTATTTATTTATTGAAATTTATAACCGTATTTAGTAAATACATCAAGTAAATTAGCTGATAATATATATAATATACATGAAGAGAGTATGCCATCTTCTTTTCAGACGCCTCGGTGGATTGTTAGGAATGGAAGATGAAGCAAGGATCGAAACTAGCAGGTTAAAGTGGGAGTGAAGTTTGTCATGGAAGGATTGATACCTCGTATAAGCCAAACATAAAATATGAATTTCAGTTTCGTACCATTTTTCGTTTTCGTGTTAGGCTTACCACACTCAGACCTTTTTACTTTTTTGCGAAACTTAGTCATATGGACTCAAGGGACCCTAAAACCGGGTATTTCCGGTGAAAACTAGAATTCGAAAATTTTCACAATCGCAATACTTTCCCTTACTATATATTTCATATATATGTAAGCGAAAGTGACAAAAGCAATAATAATAATAATATATATATATATATATATATATATATATATATATATATATATACACACAAATATGTTCCGGGGACATATAATAGTAAGTAGATGAAAATACTGATACATAAAAATAAATAGATATAATTAAATGAATTTACAGTGAGTAGAAATAGAGAAGTAATTAGATATCATAATTAAAATTAACAATTTCTAATGTTAAAAATACATTTAAGTGAGAATATTACAAATTTACTTACAATTGGATAGTGTCTTACCCAGAACTGTGTGGATGTAACAATTTTTAAAAGAACACTGAGCAAAGATGCTAGGAATGGTACAGAGAGCTGCAAGTCTAGGAACCCTGTGTGGGTAGGGTATTACTTCTATGGTTAGTGGTTGGAAGTAGTCTCCAGTGGTCTGACAGACTTCACTTACCTGAGCGGAGGAGGATAAATGCCGGGAGAATCTTGGGTTACTTGGTTTTAACTGATGAGATGTTCACTCATCCAATGATAGAAAATGCTTGACAATCTTGCTTATTTATCTAAATGTCTTAACCCTGAAAATGCTCCACCACCCAGACATCAAATATATTATATATTTTTATAATTTGTATAGGGTCATCACTCCCTACCCTTATTTTTGTGAGTTTCCACCAGTTGACTGACAGGTCAAACATACTCGGGGAGTGATTTGTTAGTGAATCCCCATTTAATTACATGCTTGAAAAAGTCCTCCCATCACTAGGATTATATATATTATATATATATATATATATATATATATATATATATATATATATATATAAATAAATAATCACCTATTGTGTAGTGCCTAGCATAACAGCCTTCTATGCTCAAGACCACAGGTTGAAATCCAGAAGATGGCCCTAGGTTTTTAAAAGGGAGTAGAAAATTCTTGGTTATGCTGTCCTAATGGGGAGGGAGTAAATTGGTAGTCCTGAGCAAGTGGGAGGATGTCAGGTATTTGTTAAAGATCTTTGTCCTAATTAAACCATGGTGGACAAAAAGCATCGTCCAACTAGCTTTAGTAGCATAAAAGTGATGTTATATAAATGAATGAACATGCACACACACACACAAATATTATATTAAATTCACATAACAAATCAAAAGATAAAGAAACAAAAAATTCTAGGATATAAATAGAAGATATGGCAATATAGCTTGGAGTCTCTAATATGCTTACAAATAACTAACTGGTTATGTTTGCAAATTAAGGCAGGCACCATCATAACAGGAAACAAATAAAATAAAGAAATAGATCAAATATATGATGAAAAATTGAAGCGAATTTAACATTTACAGTCTAAAAAAAGACACATCAATTTAAGACAGTACTACCTCACAACAATACATGTTCCAAAGTGAATATAAACTCAGTATCTATCAATATTAATAATTTTAATTATAAATATAATATAATTCATCCAAGTGATTTAGTCAAGAATTGTTTATCAGTGAATTATTAGAGATGGCACCATAATTATTAAAATCAGCTGAAATATTATATTTAAGAAATATAGAAAGATTAATACATTAAAGTAAGGTCTAAATATAGAAAACATTCATTATGACAGTAAACCTAAACTAAAAGAAGTAGGTTTAAAATAACTGAAACATACCTGAAAGATTTTGAGGTGATGTACAGAACTGTCACATAAAAATGTCCATTTTCATAAAGCAGCACTGCATGAAATTATTCTTTTTTAAAGTAGCATTGATATTCACCTTCTGTCCTTTTAATGATCATTATGGGCATCTTTTCTTCAAATTGATATTTACGCTTTAAATTGAACCTTTCATTAGCAGTAGGAATTGATGAAGTTTGTATTTTATTATCAGCTTCAACAATTTCCCAACGCATTGATGAAGGACTGTCTGATAGTGACCTTATTCTCACTTCGGCAGGGGCAAGATCAAGTGACTTGTCTTGTGAATTCACTTTGTAACAACTAGAATCAAATGTTCCCTCTAATTGAAAAGTAGATTTAATAACAGTATCTCTGACATTTTTTGGTTGACTTTCACTTGAATCTATATTACTAACAACTAAAGAGAAATCCTCTGGAAATTCATTTTCTTTTTTAATTTGATCACCATATTCCTCAGAACAACGAGCAAGTAAAAGTAGATTATCACCAGGAATCATCAAGTTATCATCTAACAATTTATCAGTACTGGTAATATGTGATAATAAACTATATATAGAGGAATCACATTCTTGAAGAGATCTTTCATCAGTATTATCCATTATGTCCAACATTTGTTTTTGAATGTTGTCTTTCTTAAGAGAAATGCATGGGATATCAGTTTCTGCCTGTGAAATCGCTCTCAATTCTGGTGTATTTTCTAAACTACGTTTTGACAAATTAGGAATACACATTGGCTTATTTAACACTTCAGAACTAATATCTTTTTTATTTTGTGGATTCCGCACACTTAAGTCCAAAATATCAACTTTTTCAGGTGAAATAGTATTTTCAGAAATATGAGGGTTTTTTCCCATCTCTACAGAGTCAAATTTAGTCTCTTCAAAAAATTCATTATTTTCCTGTTCATCCTCTTCATTATAAAAAGAAATATTATGTTCTGGTTCAATATTGAAACCTGGGCTCAAATAGGATACATTAAGTTTTTGTAAATCATTTTTACTCCTATCCTTCTGTTGTGTAATGGCTTGCTCTGCCTTTGAAAAACTAATATTAGAATTACAAAGACATGATTGATCTACAAAAGTATTAGAAGGTGATGCAATCCTGATAGCAATGTCCTTAGAGTTAATTTCTGTATTGAACTGAAGAGGTAAAATTTTTGAATTTGTCTGTGTTGGTTCAGGGACATTAATGGGAAGTTTTGTAGAAATGTGTGATTGAGAATTAACATTTGGTTTACATTCATGAGATTTTATATTGATTAGACTTTCATATACCTCACAACAATGCGCTAGTAGCATGAGGTTATCTGAAAATGTATTAGGTCTGATTTCATCGCTTGTTGAAAAGTTATATTCTTCAGCAGAGCTTAGGTTACTGATTCGATCAGTATTTTCCATTTTTTGTTGCTGGTTTTCACACTTCTCCGGAGAAATTTCTAGAACATCATTTTCAGTAAGCTAGTCTATTTTGTTTAAAATTAGAAGTTTCAAAATAATAAGTTTACAAAACAGTTCCTAATTTAGAACCTTTGATATTTAGTGGTTTTCACACACTTAAATTCATAACAGGCAGTTCTTTCAGAACTGTTACCATTTTTTTTTCAACAAAGTATTTTAAAATGAAGATTCTTCAGAAAATTCATTTAATTTTAATACAAGATCCTTTTTTTTGCATTATATTAGGAAATGTTAACCCATAAATCACAGTAAACAATTCCACACAAATAATGATCATAAACTTCACATCAATCATAATATCTTAATTTTTTTTTTTTGTTAGTTTATTTTTTATTTCAGAACTAATGAAACATAACTTACTATATGTTATTCTACGAGAAAGCCTCCAGATTTTGCTTAGCTATCAAATATACTATCTTACTGATATCGGTTAAAGGGCATAACTGGGGTTTAAGCAGAAATGTGTGATTCAAAATAAGCATTTGATACGACAGGTTAATGTGATATCAAAATATGCACTTTCATTATGTGGAACAACATGGCCGAACAAGACTTAGTAAAATACAAAAGACGCCCTCATAATTCGTTAAGGTTATATTATTATGAAGGCATTGGGTGACAGGCTTTTTGCTTGGGAAAAGCAAATGGCTGACATTATGATTTTATGTGAGTGTAAAGACGAAATATTACAGACATTTGTTAATCACGGATATATGTTCATTAAGAATAAATTATAGAAGCCAAAATAGTTTGGAAGGAATTACGTAGAAGAAAAAGAGGCACTGGAAGACAAAATAAAGGCTAAGAGAATGGAATAAATAGCCCATAGAGGAAGGAAGATAGTACTGATGGCGATAGTCAGAGAAAAGCTACCGATTGGAATGATAGATCAGGTGAGAAGGAGGGAAAGGCATACACTACACGAGGCGGAGAGATTAAATTACCAGTGGAGCGGGAACTAACTGGAGGATAGTGGCCAGAGACATTCCAAATAATTAGGAAATTATAAAAACAGTTTTATATGAATTTTGAAAGATTTTTTTCTTTATTACTGGATTTAGATGTTCTATCTTGAACAGTGATACTTGAATTATACTTTTTGTTTTGTGTTGTATATTTTATTAGTAATAACCAAGAAATTAATACTTTATAAATGTTGTTTTATTTGTATTTTCGATATTTTTAATGGAATAATCACATTTTTAGAGCTGAACTCTATTGAAACACATTCGAAACAAGCTTTTAATAGGAAAAATGATTACAAAATAAATGCTAACTAAACCAATGAACAGTAAAAATACAACAGAAACTGGAAGGGCGATTGAAAATGATACTGTGTTGGGAAGAAGTATCCCTGTAAACCCACTACGTGATACTGAAATCAATAAATAAAACAAAAGTAACAGAAACTTGAACCAGTAAGTGTGGTTGAAAATTTGGTGTTACATTCGGAAGTAGCATCCTCGTAATTTTTTTTTTAAAAGAAAGAAAAAACAACTCAAAACTTGTATTTGATAAAAAATCTGATACCATATTCAGAAATAGCATCCTTGTAAACCTATGAAATGATAAGGTAAAAGAAAGTCGAAACGTGAAAGGCAATATTAAATTGAATATAAAAATGAATTTTAGAAAAAAAAAGTCTTAGTTATATCCTTTACATATAAAAATAAGGAATAACAAATATACGGATAACGATAGCTTTGAATAATGGACGATTTGTTCATGAATTAAATATTACTCGAATAACGAATAAATAAATTATCAAGATAATATTTTTCACTTAGTAAAACAGATATCCTTTGCCTAAGCTGTGGAATGCAATTGGATCATTAGATTTTAGTTAATTAAGTACATTTCTATAATCATATATCTGTTTTGTACTTCCTGTCTTAGATGTCCTAAGAACAGGATGTTAAAAAGTTATAATTACTAGAACTTGTACTAAACTTATGCTTATACCTTACAGAAAAAATGATATTCAATCTGATAAGTAAAACATTTATAAATACCCAATAATGTAGAAGACTTTGAGAGCCCATGTTCTTACTGCTTCACCGTAGTTGAAGTAAATTTTTTAAAGGACCGTTTCAAATATTCTAAAAAGTGACTATTGATTTTTAAACAAAGATATGGGCCATACATTTTATATATGTAATATATTTCAATAGTATTGGCCATCTGAATACTATTGCTCTTGAAATATCAAATTTAGTGTGAAAGACTTAACCTCTCGATTTGCGCTGGAATTCTGTAGGAAAGAAGAGTAGATTATGTTGAGAATGCATGTTTTTAAAAAAAAAATATTATTATTTCATTTAATTGTATAACATCATCACTCTGTAGAAATATTTCATCATGAAGTATGTCATCGTAATCTGAATGTGACTGTAGACCAAATGAGTTGGTGGTACATGTGGAGGTAAACTTTTAACTTTCTAATATAACGTTATGTTGATAGTATTGGAAGATAACAGTCAGAGAGTCTATTCATAGTGTTGTTATTAGTCAATGTGTTGTATGTTTGGGAGTATATTTAATACAAAATCAAACCAACTTCGTGATTTATTTTTCTTCTAAGCCCTCTACAATAACAATTGATGACCCCTTAAAGTGACACGTGAAGTATAATAGTATTTTTGTGACCGCCGTGAAAGTTTAGTGAAAACCGTGAACCAACAATTATTAGCACCAGTGTAAACAACATGGCCACGCCAGCTTCTGAACCTCAGAACCAGAATCAAATTAATTTTGTCGATCGCGTTAGCATTAAAATACCTCCGTTCTGGATTGAGAAACCAGGTTTTACTAAGTTGAAGCACTATTCGCGATTAACATTATAACCTCGGAAAACACCAAATTTAATTATTTAATTGCCCAAATAGAACCTAAGTTCCTGGAGTATATTTATGGTATCATTCAATCCAATACCACAAACAAGTATACACTGGCTAAGGAGCGAATATTAACTAACTTCGAGGAAAGTGAAGATAAGACAATTAAAAGGTTAGGTGCAGGTTTGGAAATAAGTGATAAAAAACCTAGTCAATTTTTAAGAAAATTAAGTCTTTGGCTGGAAGTGAAATCACTGAAAAAGTCTTGAAAACTCTTTGGATGGAGAAATTACCAGAAACAGTAAGAAATATATTAATTGATAGCAATGAAGCTCTAGAAAATATAACTGTCATGGCTGACAAAATTATGGAGATGAGTAGTCCACAAATTTATGCTGTTGCCACACCGAGTAGTTCTCATCTAGATCATCCACCGGATTTATTAGCAGAAATAGCTATATTAGAAAAACAAATTGAAGCCTTGCAGTTTAGAGGAAGGTCTCACCCATGAAAAAGCCACAATCGTTCAGGTAGAAGAAGATCCCGATCCCACAGCAGAAAAAAATATGATCCTAAAGGTAAATACTGTTATCACCATTTTAGATTTGGTGAGAACTGTGAACCAGAAAAGTGCTGTCAACCTTACTCTAGGGCAGAAAACTCCAAACAACAACTGAATCAAAGGCAGCTTCAGTTGTTGATGAATCTTGCACCTGCCGTTTATTCGTTTTTGACCTTAAAAACCGGACTTCGATTTTTAGTTGACAAGTGGTGCAGAGGTTTCATTATTACCTCCAACAAAAAAATTGCAAACCAAGCCATGGGTATAAGCTGTATACTGCTATCAATACAGATATATCTACTTAAAGAAGCAAGGTAATAAGCATTGATTTAGGACTAAGGAGACAATTTCAATGGCCATTTATAATAGCTAATGTTAAACAAGGAATTCTGGGTGCTGATTTTTTAAAGGAATTCAATCTATTAATTGATATGAAACACAAGCGTTTAATTGATGGTACGACCAAGCTGATTGTTTGTGGCAAAGTCGAATCTATTACTACAGAAGACCTTATCAGTACAGTCAACAAGAACTCAAGTTTTCAAGATCTTCTTTCTGAATATCCAAATTTAACCGTTCCAAATTTCACACCTTCTAATATCAAACATGATGTTGAACACTTCATAAAAACAAATGGTGGACCAGTATTTTGCAGGCCAAGATGATTGGATCCTGTAAAGCTGAAGTTGGCAAAAGAAGAATTCAAATTTATGCTTAGCAATAACATTGTTTGACCTTCAAAGTCCCCATGGGATAGTCCTCTACAGATGATTGGTAAAAAAGATGGATCTACTAGACCTTGTGCAGATCACAGACGCCTAAATGATCTCACAGTTCCATACATATATCCAATTCTTCGACTAGAAGACTTCCATCACATTCTCAATGGTACAAAGATATTTTCTATGTTAGATCTATTCAAAGCCTATTTCCAGATTCCAATTGCAGAAAAGGATAAACAAAAAACAGCAATAATCACCCCATTCGGCCTTAGTGAATTTAACGTCATGAGTATTGGTTTGAAGAATGCACCTGCAACATTTAAACGATTCATTAATCAGTTTTAGATTTTGTTTTTCCATATTTAGATGATATATTGATAGCATCTCACTTCTTATTATAACACAGAAACCATTTAAAACAAGTTTTTGAGCGCCTTTATAATCATGGCCTCAGAATTAACCTATCCAAGTCATTTTTAGAAGTAAAACAGTTGGAATTTTTTGGTTATCATATTTCACCAGAAGGATCTAAACCCTTACCAGATAAAGTAAAAGTGATCCAGGAATGCCCACTTCCAAAAACAATTCATGAACTCAGGATATTTTTGGGCTTAGTCAATTTCTATAGACGATACCTCAAAAATGCTGCAGAAACCTAAGCTGTACTTCATGATTATTTAAAAGCAGCAAATAAAAAAGATCGTACCCCAGTTGAATGGACTGAAGAAGCTAGGAAAGTGTTTGATAAGTGCAAAGAAGATCTTGCTAAAGTAACTTTACTTGCATACCCTAATCCAGATCTGCCTTTGAACCTATCAACTGATGCCTCTGAAGTAGCTATAGGTGGTATCTTACAGCAATATCAAAATGGTGAGTGGTGCCTATTGCATATTATTCAAAACAATTGAATGAACCACAGAAAGCTTATAGCACATATGACCAACAATTGTTAGGAATTTACCTTTCTATCAAAAAATTTAAGTACCTATTAGAAGGACATGATTTTACTATTACAACAGACCACAAACCAATATCAACATTTACTTCTCTCCATAATTTAGCTCATCCAGGTGTCAAAGCTACAATGAATCTAATCACTTCAATATTCATTTGGCCTAATATTCGTGACAATGTAAGGAAATGGGCATAGGCATGTGTTAACTGCCAGAAAAGTAAAGTCCACTGTCATACAAAATCAGTGATTCAACATTTCAACGAGCCAGATGAAAGATTTCGCACGATTCATATAGACATTGTAGGGCCACTTCCACCATCTGAAGGTAACTCCTATTGTCTTATAATAATAGATCGTTTCACAAACTGGATGGAAGTTATTCCTTGTCATGAAATTACAACCGACACTATTGCAAAATTACTCTATATATGCACTGGATAACTAGATTTCGAACACCTGTACAGATTAGCACTGATCGTGGTCCACAATTCACATCATCCTTATTTGCCAATTTAACCAAAATTTTTGGAATAAAACTACAACACACAACAGCTTATCACCCTCAGGCGAATGGTAAAGTGGAACGTTTTCACAGAACAATGAAAGCAGCCATCCGTGCACATAGTAACGTGAATTGGACTGAAGCTCTTTCTACCATCCTTCTTGGTTTGAGAAGCGCTTTGCGACCAGATACTCAGTTTACAATCAGTCAAATGGTATATGGTAAAACAGTGAGACTTCCTGGTGAATTTTTTCAGACCCAGTCTAGTTGTAAATCTCCAGAAACATTTAAATCTGACTTAATTCGTCAAATGGACCTCTTGAAGCCTGCAATTGCTCACTATAGATCTCATTCATCTATCTATGTACACCCAGATCCTACAGAAGCACAAAATAAAATCACACGAAGAGGCCGTACCGTATCCTTTCCACCATGGTACCTCCTTGAAATGCAATGTAAATAAGTGTTAAAATGTGATGTATCTAATTTAATTTACTGGAAGGAATTAGTCCTGGTGGCTGTCATTAAATGAAACCACTAAATAGTTTCAACGTCCAAATAGTTCAATTCTAAACGGTCAACTAAATATATCCACTAATTTAATTTGTTCAAATGTGATATGTCTAAGTCATTTTGTTTAAATGTATTATCTCCTAGTCATTTTATTTAAAGATGATAAATGCCATTATTTTTGCATAAATGTAAAATATGTTAAAGCTGTTAGTATTAAAATGTTAAGTTAATTAATTATAAGAGTTTAAGTTATTCTGTAAAAATGTGTCCCTCTCTAAAATAAGTTTCTTTTGTAAATGTTCATGTGTCTATATTTTTGTTTTTATATCATGTATTTTACTCCACTAAAGTTATTTGTATCGTGACTTAGTCACTGGAGGAGGAGTAATGTGGAGGTGAACTTTGAACTTTCTAATATGTTATTATTATTTATTGGAAGATAACAGTCAGAGAGTCTACATTAGAGTTGTTGCTAATAACTTGTCAATCATTGTGCTGTGTGTTTGTTAGTATATGTAATACAAAAGTTTAAAAAAATTCGTAATTCATTTTACTCCTAAGCCCTAAACCTTTATAGTTGTTTCACAGAGAGAATCTCAGTTTCTCTCCAAAGTAAACAAAAAACATATGTTTTAATTAGTAATTGAAATATACATTGTGCTTAATTGAAATATATATTATTAAAATGAATTTAATTTTCATATTTCTATGCTTATATGATCAAGATATTCTTTTTGATTTTGCTTTACTATGATTTAAATATTGACAGTAAGATCATCATGATTTTGCTTCGTATATTTTCATGCAAAGTAATGTTTTAAATAATATTTACAAATACCGATATTTTAGAGTCAAGAGAATTAAGATATTCATTCTATTAACTTCATATACATTAAGAGGTAAGTTTTAAGACTTAGTTTATCTACCATGTCTTAGTCATTCATTAGCAACTGATTTTTATTCAATTAAATACTGAAATAAAGTATTATCTATAAATATCAATATTTTTGTGCCGACATTACACCCGTATCGATAACGTTCACAGAAATTGATATAGTTATCCTTTCTCTGATAGTTAGGTATACACAGAGCGCAGGCGCCTGGCGCCTGTCTAAAGAAGTTTTCAAAAAAAAAAAAAAAAGTTAATACAATGAACACACTTTACACATGCTAACTATTAACATATGAATTATTTTCTATTTAACTTCAAATTATTTTTGCTAACGTAGCTTCTGTACTCAACATATAAGATCCTGGGAAACCTCACTCAATCTACTTTGCGTGGTGGCTCAGTATTTCCAATCAATCCTATCCCAAACCCCAGATCCAAAAAGTGGAAAATCCTGAGAAAATTCTCCATCACTGCCTCTACATCCAATACTTACTTCCCTGTTTCACCTGATAATTTAAACTCCTATTTCGTTGGTCCACCTCCTCAAGTCTTTCCCCCTCTACCCTTTTGTACTCCTGTAAAACAATTTACTTCTGATCACTTTTTATTTCTGTCATATTTAACCAGAAGAATTAATTTTATCCGTTCTGTAATCCCATACAAGTGACTATGGTCCAGACCTAATCCCAGTAAAAATGATGAAACTTAACCAGCCGTCCTTCCTGCCCTTCTGCACATATATGATTTCTCCCTTCAAAACTCCATTTTCGCTTCCACTTGGAAAAAGGACATTGTGCGCCCATTGAATAAGGAACCTTCTCCTTCTTCAGCCTCTGATTTTAGACCAATTGCTATCCCCTCAAATTTATCAAAGCCCTTTGAAAGAATAGTCCAGTCTCAGATCACTTTCTTCCTAGAGGACAATGCAGAACTTAAAACTTACCAAGCAGGTTTCTGTTCGGGTTATTCCACGTAATCGGCTTTATTGAAAATTACCCAAGACCTTTATTCCTCCATAGACTAAAGAAAAATCACTATCCTCATCCTCTTCGATTTTTCCAAAGCCTTTGACTGTGTCGATCACTCTATCCTCCTATCCCAACTATAAGATATTTCCCTCTCAAATAGTGCCTTGAACTGATTCCACTCCTTCTTGTTGCTCCATTCCCAAACAGCCATCATTCCAAACAAACCTGCCTCATCACCGCTTTATCTCTATCAAGGTGTTCCCAAGGATCATTCCTCTCTCCAACCTTATTTTCAATCTTCATAAATGACCCAACCTAAACCTATCCGACATTCCCAGTGTCATCTGTAAGTACAAATGTACCTGCTTTCCATCCTCCTGATATACTCGAGGCTTCCCATAAAATCCAAAAAGATATTAATAGCACTAACCGCTGGGCTTCGGAAAATAAACTGAGCTGGAATCCAGTTAAATCAAAGGCAATGCTTATTGGTTCAAAACCTTCCATCCATTCGCTTCCTTACTACTCACTACTCTTTCTCAATAAAACTCCTATCCAATTCCAAAACACCATAAAAAATCTTAGTTATGTTTGATAAAAACTTAATGTGGGGTAATAATGTTTCCCAAATTACCATAAAATCCATCTCTATCCTCAAACAGCTCATACGTTTCCGTGACTTTTCCTAGAAGAATCCATCATCTCATAGTGTCTTCTCTCATCCTCCTCCACTTTCACTATGGATGCCTTGTATATGGGGGACTCGGTGGTGAAAACCTGTTGAGGCAAGAAAGATAAATGAATAGGTTAACAAGATTTATGTTCAGCCTCTCCAGACAGTCAACAGTCTCACTGGTATTCTGGTTAAAGGTGGCTCTATCCCGAACTCCGAAGAAAATACCTACTTGGCATCTTCCTATTCCAATATATGCGAGGCAAAAAACCTTTGACCTCCTTACTCTAAGCACACCCTAAACACAAGATCCCAACCAACCAATCTATACCAACCCTTTCATATAACAGCATCCTTTGAAAAGTACTTTATCATCCATGCAACCATACTTAGGAACTCATTACTCATCTCCCTCCGAACAGTGTCATACCTAACCACTTTCTAACACCAATTATTTATCCATCTCCTCAAAAACCAATCAGCAAATATGTGATAAATCTGGACTTAGATAATGCATTAGTAAACTCATTTGATGTTATATGTTTTTGTTTGTATCTTTTATTTATATTAACTTTTTATAATTACATAACTAAATAATTATGTATCAAATGAAGCAAGACAAATTGAACTTTCTCTGTTCACTGTAAATTATAATTAGGGAACGAAATGTCCCAGAATAAAAATTATTTTTCATTCATTCATTCATTGTTTAAATTATTTTTTAGAGAGGGTTGGGCAAAAGGTCCCACCCAAGGCTCAATCCTAAGTTATCCAATCTAAGGTTATCTTCTTTGGATCCAAGTTTTGACATTGTTCTAGGAGCGTGACTACTAAGTCCCCAATATTTTCTACGGACTACATTATAGTAAAATATCCATTTTTCACCACCTAATGCCAACCTTTTCAAAAATAGGTTGTTTTGTTGCTGTTTTCGTAGTGAATGACTAACAGAAACACGTGTTGCCAAGTTGACTTTAGTTAGAGAGTGAGGGAGCCTGGAAAAATTAAGCCTCGAAACATAGCCAATCTTGTGCAAATGGTTTTCTATGTTTTTGTACAATACATTTAGGGCCACAGTAATCTCTTGCACTAATTGGGTGGGACTTTGATCAACAATGGTCTTAACATTTCAATTTCATGTGGGTGACTAAATCGTTGAGCATCATTGATGTCAAAATTTCCTGACTGAAATTTGGCAAAACTATTTTGACAGGTGTATTCGGTTAGGGCATCATCCCCCATAAACACTGCAAATTTTCCTATGAGCTTCTGCAGCACGCTTACCTTTTTTTCCAATAATTCAACAAAATGTGCCAATAATGAATACTATTTTCTTTCATATTCACAGTGCAATATCAAACACAATACTGAGCTAGTTTCAACAAGAGTTAACACACATACTTTTTGAAATATTATAAACAGGATAAATAATCCACCTTAGGGATTTATTCATCAGATAAGGAGTGTATCATAGTGGCATAATAAAAAAACAGAAAAAAAGGATTAATTAACCAACCCAATATTACAACAATTGCACCATTATGATTACATTCACTCAATTGATTTCTAGAATAATATGTAAAAGGATCAACTATTTTGCAGATAGAACTTGATATTATTATATATACCTCTTACAGGATTATGAACTACCTGGGGTTTACAATTTCACTAATAAGTGCAAAATTAAATATCTGTTTTACATAGGATGGAAAAACATATTAAGATCACACTCAACCTTAATAAAGGAGGGAAGGAAGGGCTGGTGCTTTTATGGACTGTAAAGGGAACATCATTCTGAATTTACCTGGCATAACCATACAAAATACTCAGCTCAAATCATAAATAAATGTTATACATGGAAGGGATAGAAATAAATACGCAGTAAAGTTTTATACATATGTATATATTAATTGTGTATAAGGCACACTGTGAATGGCACACACCATTTTCAGTTTTTAAAAAAAAGAATAGATTTCTTTCAGAACACAGCTTATTATAATTTTAAATATAAACTTACGTTATAATTTAATTCTTTGGGAATAAAAAAATAAATACAAGCATTCTAATCTGATAATAAATAAAAAAATCTAGTTTTTTTTTACAATACCGATTAAATTCACATTTAAGTACTGAATCTTTCTTGACCACATGATTAATGAAGTAATTTCCTCATTCAATCTTCTGTTTGATTAACTGTATAAAAATAAGTTTTTATTAATGGTATTCAGAATACCATATAGTAAAAACACTTATAGAGCTAAGTGAAAGTTAAAATAAACATCAACCAATAAGAAAAAATATTTTAAATCATTATCAAAAACTAAATGATAACACAATTGGTTCCTAATTATGGAAATGCTTAAAGATTTATTTAAACAAATCCTATATAGATATTTATAATATTTAAGTATTTTTAAATAACACTAAACAGTAGATTACATGTGAGGAAATGATTCCCCTGACCAATGGTGTGTATTATTAGTGGCATAAATACTATGGTTTTAAAATTTAAAAAAGAATATTTACTTTAACAACTAAACATTTACCAGAAAGACATACCCTACCCAACTGATAACTTAAATATAAGTCCAGTATGCTATAAAAATAAAGTTTTAATAATTTAACCACAATTAACTATTATATGGAATAAATTTAAATAATATTAAATAAATCAAATTAACCAGATAAGAATGCTTTGATAACAAGGCACAAATCAACAATGATATATGATAAACTCTAAACAGTATTAAATACCGTGGAAAAAACTTAATATAAAGAGGAACAAAAATACAAATAAATTTTACATTATTATCACAAAACACCTAAAGGATAGTTACAATTAAAATAAACTAAAATAAATGCCCTGATATATTTTGAAACATTATTAATATAAACATTATTTTTAAAAAAATAATAAAAATCTAAAGGACAAATTACTAAGAAATCAATAACAAATTTAATAACAGCAACAATTTCCAATAACATTCACAATGAAGTGACAACAAAGATAATTCAGAAGAAAAAAAATTATAAATCAAAATTCAATATATTTTTTATTTCAGGTCAATCAGAAAAACTATGAATGTGATAATACAAAAATAATTATTTCAACACAAATAATAATAAAAAAAAATATACAAAAACATAATTAAAGCATTGAGATTCAAATGAATTATCTTATAACAGAAATCTTCCTTCATTAAACTTTACGCAAGATTAATAACTACATAAAACAAGGAATCACTTTAAGGGAACATGTTTTCAGCAAGAAAAAGCTTAAAGATATATTTTTAATAAAATAAGTACTCATTAACTCATAGCTTATTATAGTTATTATTTTTGGTAACTAAATAAAACAAAAGAAGCACATAAATGCAAGTATGATTTATGACTCTTGAATAATTCAAGCAACTAAAATAAAGCTATCAAGAAATAACAACAAAATAGGAGATACATTAAATGTAGGAAGCTTAATCTATATTGCATGAACATAAAAATAATGAAAAGTCTTTAAACATGATAAAATACTCCAGTATAATTTTAAATAAGACATTTATCATCATTTCAATAATAAAAATAATTAATAAACAACAACAATCAAACAATTATCCTATTTATCGTGGACAGGTAGTTTTTTTATTTTTATAATTTTAAAATAACAAGAAAGACTGACTTCAGAATTATTTTTTCTGTCCTAAAATAAGTATAATTGATTTTAATTTTAGTTCATTTAAAACCATAAACTATGATGATTATTCATATAATTAAATATCTATAATAAATATTTCTTTTAATATTTGTTACAAATACTAACAGAATGATTCTTATAAAATGAGATCAAATTTAAATTGGTCCCAAATAGCAAATTCATTGCTATTTTAATTATTAAATTTAAATAATAGAGGAGGTTTTAAGTTGTTACTCAAAATACAATTCACAACCCCAATATTTTTTATTTATGTAGGTATATAAAGTGTGTATGCAAAAGAAAACATCTATAAACATACTAATATATTGATAATTTCATAATAAATGATGTTTAACAAAATCTAGGCCAGCTTTACTGATGATAGTAGGGGGAAAAGTACCATAAGAAATATTAAAATTACTCGACATGAATTAAATAGTACGGAAATTAACTATTATCTTAATAATGCCAGACAGTTTTTTTTTTAATAAAATGTATTTAATTGCATAATACATCCGAAATTGTTGGGATAATTACAAAAATATATTAATGGAAAAAGTAATCTTTCTCCGATTTCTTATAAAAGAGTGGGAATTTAAAAAATACATATTTCACAGATGCTTTTAATAATTATTTGCATGATCACATATTAAGTCATAGTGTATGACTTCATGGAATGATGATTAATGGAATGAACTGCACTAATAACTAAATTAAGCAGCAATGTAATTTATTAATAAAGACAATTAATAAAATTATAGATAATTAAAAAATTATGAGCAATGAATATGAATCCTTCAATTTTCATTAATAAAAAAATTAATGACAAGTTATAAAAAGTGACATTAAAATTTTGTTTTGAAAATAATACAGAAATTTAAGAAAAAAAAAGGTTTAAAATTCTAAAATGCATGTGAATAGAAAAATAACGTAAATGTTTTATCACTTTTCTTAAACAGTAACCAGTTGATGGTTATAAACTTTAATCAGTTGCCCATATAAAATTCTTAATATCTACAGATATTACTTTATTTAAATACTGAAAATAATGCACAAGCAGACTTGAAATTGAATGTTGAAATATTAAATAAAAAATCAACTAACTAATAAAAGCAATATTCAACCACCAACATTAAATAAAAAAATAAGCATTGAACAAAGAAGGCTAATAATAACAGCATGCCATGACATTAAAAAAAATATGATATATTTTCCATCACTTTTTAACTAACAGTTTAACTAATTTTAATCAGAAAGATCAAACTAGAATAATGAAATTAATTAAGTACTGATCAAAAATTATGTTTTATGAAGTAGACAAATATGTACAAAGTACACCATACAAACAAGATATATATGCCATAGCTAGATAAGTGAATTTGTACTTAATCAGTCTTTGAAAATAAACCTTTGAGCACTAAAAATTGAATAAACCTAATATTTGATTAGAAAGTAGATCCTTAATTTTTTTTAAATCTAAATAAATAACTGAAAAATGAATTTAAAAATTCTTAAAAAGTTCATGAAAATAAATGAGAAGAGTAACACTTATAATTTTTGGTAAAAATTAGAACAAAATAATTATGGGCATGATGATGTCATTAATACGTTAAAAAAATTTCAGCAGGAAAAATAATTCTTATCATAACGATTTCTCAATTTCATAGAATAACTTGGATTATTTAAAAAATAATAATTTATATTAAAAAAATTCAAATGCAGAAAATTGGATCAAAAATGAAATTATCTTCTTAATCACTTTTTAAACAATGATCATTAACACAAGCCATCACTCCACTTTCTATTTAAAATAATTTACAAGGACAATTGTTTATCTCTAACATATTGATAAATATTCAAGAGATAACAATTATTTTAACAAGAGAAACAAAAAATCCGTAATGAATTGTGTAGAACACGATAAAAACTTAAAAGTTTAGCATTAATCAGAAATATTAGGGCATGAAATTATAATAAAAAATTGCTAGAGGAAAACATTGAGTCCATTTTTAAAACCAAATAAATGGGAACCATGAATAGGCAATATCATCAAACCGTCCATTAATATACTCTAAATAAATCCCTGATTATTCAAAAGAAACTTTTTATTTTGTTTGCTTTATAAACAATTAATGCTTTTGTTTAGAGTTAGTTTCCATCCTTTTCACAGAGGTTAAAAAACAACGGTAGTGAGGGGTAAAAAACATATTTTGAACAGATAAACATTCTACTGCAAGAAAAAGTGTAGTTATAGACACCCAAATTAAATTAAAAGAAACGTCATGCTTTTAATTAAAACAGTTAATAAATACAAAAAAATAAAATAAATGGCTTTAGTACAATTCCAAAGTATATATTACATTATTCAAACCTTACAACTTAGCTATAACGAATAATTTTTTGTACTTATTTCTGCTGAATGGAATGTTCATTCACTGGAATGATGATTTGCAAACAAATATAAATGAGGAAAATACCAACTCACTTGATAACAAACTGAGATAAATACAAATCCATTGGTGATAAGAATACTTTATCTACACATACCTTGAACACAGTGAGCAAAGAAAAGTTTATACTATTTCAACGTAGTAACACAACCATTAAGATGTTATTCATATATATTTAAGACACAAAATATGTTGGTGCAGAAAAACCAAAAGAATAGTACAAACAATAAAATAAATAAGTAAAACGCACACATATTATCTAAACTTAGTGCATTTTGCTACCTAAGATAAAACTGAGAGTTAAGGGCATATAACAAAACAAGCAAGTTCCAAAGTAATTAAGATGGCATTATCTTAAATGGTAATAACGACAATATTGTTCAACAAGGATAACTTCAATTATTAATTATATAATACTCATTTCAGTCTAGTGATTTAATCAAACTTTACTCATATGTGAAGTGTTAACAAATTTTCATTTTAGGGAACATAATAAACTAATTAGTCAATAAGTAGAATTATCAGCATTTAAATTTTTTTTTAAAGCTGGAAGGGAACGATTTAATGTTTTCAAAATGGACATTCTATTGAAAAATTCATAAGACATTAAGACTAAGAAATACTATTTAAGGCAATAATAACTTATAGAATAGAGATAAATAAAAAAATATAAATAAAGTACTGTTCGTAATTGAAGAATTCCAATACGGGTAAATTAATTTTGAGAATATTCCTTATCATACTTCTTTAATTTCTTAATTAATAATTTAAATTTTACCAAACGTTCCGAGGATATCCCTCATCTTTAGGGCTCCAATAATCACATATACAATTTCTATATTTCCTTATTGGTAGCCATATCATAAAAAGACAAACAATATTAGTTTATATATCTTTTCAAAATTACATAGTTAATTAAAAAAAACAAAAATGAAAGGGAAATTACAATTATTCAATATCACATTTATAGTGAAATGTGAAAAACTGAAAATTAATGTTGTACTAGAAATGTGATATTGAAGGTGTGATGTACCTGTGTGTAATATTTGCCAAGTGATGATATGGGAATCATTTGGAAAAAAATTGTATATTTGATTATTGGAACGCTGAAGATGAGGCACAGCCTCGAAACATTGTAAAAAATTGTATTTATTCTTAAGAAATCAAACAAGTATGATGAGAAAGAATGTTCTCAAAATTAATTTACCAAAACATATAAAATAGAATGGATTAACTTAATAAAATAGTAATATGGTAATTATATTGTACAGCAAGATTTATAATAGTTCCCTAGTTTGAATTCAATCCTATCACAAATAAATAAAAGTATATTCACACATGAACACTCCTCTACACCACACTCATAAACATTTATTCATGTTCTTTGAACTTATTCCATTTTATATTTCTTTAGAAATATTTGTAAACAATAAGCTTGTATAAAAGCATCAATTTGCATACATAATTTTAAAAATTTCAGTCGCAACACATTTATTGACATGATACTTAAAATATTCTGATAGAGAATGATTATATTAGAAACTTTAAATGCACAATCAACCAACCAAATACAACATATTTTAGAATAATAACAACCATTAAGTTTGTCAAACATGTTTTATAATTTTATGAACCACTTACATGCTTTCTCACAATAACTCTACCTGCTTTTGATAAGACTTCAAAAAAACTCGTTATTTTCCTGTAATAATGCAGCACTCAATATTATGATTCAGAGTTGACTATCAGGTATCTGAAAGTAATAAAAACAATGAATTACTTCCTTTTAAATAACATAATGATTGAAAACATCAAAGATAATTATTTCCTTAATTACAGCTTTTCCCTTTTGAAATTTTAAGAAGTCCATAATCACATGAATAGTGAGCATAATTCACTTTTATAATAATTTTTTATAGAAAGGGAACCAAATAAAATGTAAGAATTTTAGATCAATATGCCTATGCTCTATAAATTATATAATTTCATTAATTTTAATGCCTAGTTTATAAATTATATACACGAATATTGGGACACAGACTTAGGAGATTGGTGGAGCATAATCTGGAAGAGGAGCAGGCTCATAGGAGACAAAGGAGGCGAACCCAGGGTCATATTTTCTCATTAAAAATGGTTGTTGAGAAAGCATGGGATAGAGTAAAAAGGTTATTTTCGGCATCGCTGGACTTAAAGGCTACATTTGATTTGATTCCTCACCAAAAGATTTGGAATGCTCTAAAGGAGAAAATGAGTGCCATCCAATCTGATAATATTAGGGAAACAGGAGATCAAGAAAAATAAAAATAGCCTTGTTTAAAACAATATTTATGGCTCTTCTTTTGTATGAAGCAGAGAATTAGAAGGTCCTAGAGAAGCATCTAAGCAAAATAACGGCTGGGATGGGTGATAACCGAAAAGTGAAATGGTTCCTAGAAGCGAAACCAGAGGGTACACCACTTAGAGGCAGGCCCAGGCTGATGCATAGTGAATACATGGAGAGACTCGGGTAAGCCAGAGGCAGCCCCAAGCTGGATATGAGAAGGAAGGCCAGTGACAGGAATCAGTGGACGAGATGGGCCGAGGCTGCTCCTCATGCTGATGGCGCTAAGGACGTAGCAAAAGAAGAATAAGAGGAAGAGTAAATCACCTATTCCCTCCCTCATGCTTTACATTACTACATTCTTTCATGCATTTTAATCTATAATTTCTTTAGTGTAAAGAATTTGGAAAACAGAGGAAATATAAACTTCTAAAAATAAGGAAAATCTAAAGGTAACAAAATATAATCAACAAAAGTAAATATTATTGATGACTTCAACTATTGAATATTGTAATACTGGAAGGAATTAGTCCGGGTGGCGGTCATTAAATGAAACAACTAAATAGTTTCAACTATTTTATTGTTTGCCAACATTTTGAACCCCATTGTGGGTCATCAGGGCGTGTTGTAGGCGAATGGAAACTGGAATATTGTAATAGGTAAATATTTGTAAATAAGTAAATTTTATCTAATATCAATCAATTATTTTTTAGTAAAAAAACAAAGTTTTTTTTTTTCAGCTATTAGACCAATGCTCTTTTAATAACACCAACTCCGAAATCACTCAGAACTTGGGTCTTTTAAAAGATGTTCCTGCACCTTTGGACTTAAGACCATCCTTGGTGGAAGAAAAAATGTCAAGAGCAAATGTGTTAAGGAGGCAAAAATAGTTGACTACGCCTTTCAGAATTGTGCTCTTGTAGAAAAAGCAAGAAAGCAGAGTTGATCCTAATCAAATTTTCTAGAAACCAAACTTTATAGGACACAAACTGATGATCCCTGCAGATAATTTAGATTTATCACTGCTCATGACCATATGTGTAGACAGAAAAAAGAAAATAAGAGAAAAAGCTATGACAAGCACTTGTTAAAAATATATATTACTATTAAAATAGCACATTGATCACTTTAATGTACTATATATATTAATATATTAGGTTGTAACACATGAAATGTCAGATTTTTTAAATCTTAATCTTTATAGATGATTAAAACTTTGTCTGTTGATTCCTAGCAAAATATTTACCATCTGTAGTAAAAATACACGTTAAATCCTAACAGTTTGCAATGTTTGTTTTCCCAAAGCAGACATACAGATTTTAGAATAATTCAAATTGTGCCAATGAAAAAACATTTTTTTATGAGCACAAACTCAATCATACCACTGCCCAGAAAGCAAGGAATATTAATCATGCATTTGGTAAAGGAATTTCAAATGAAAGAATCATCCATTCATTGCTGGTTTACAAAAGTTTTTCAAGAAGGTTTGTTAGAAAATTTGATCAGAAGGATAAAAAACGTTAATTCCTGGATCCCACAAGACTTCAAGGAACAGCAAAAGATGTTTGTTTCTTTGCTTGCTTGTTAATGAAACAAACCATTTTTTGAATGCGTAATAACTTGAGATGAAAAGTGGATCATGTATGGCATTTATACAGATTAGGTCAATGGTTAGATTGATATGAGCCTCCTGGCCTCACTGGATCTCCATCCGAAAAAGTTAATGGTTATTGTATGGTGGTGGGTGTATGACTGGGGTCATTCATTTTTCTTTTCTACCAAAGGGAAAAACAATTAATTCAACATCAGACTGTCAAGAAATTGACCAAATGCATACAAATTTGATACAAGCAACAGCAGGCACTAGTAAACAGGAAATAACCTATTCTCTTTCATGATAACGCCCGACCTCATGTTTCAAAACAGACAGTGAATATACTACTTCACCTCTAATATTCTCCTGATACATTAGCAACAGGTTACCACTTTTATCGGAGTTAGAACAATTTTTTGAGGAAAATTGTTTAACAATGATTTAGACATTAAAAATGTCTTTTCTGAATTTCTTTCAACACATGACTCTAAGTTTTTCAAATATAGGATAAACAACTTGGAAGCCAGAGGCAGAAATTTCCAAAAAATGATGGTAAATACTTGGAATAAAAAATATGTAATGTTTGATCTAAATTATTATTCTCTTATGTGCACCCTTCTGGTGTCAATTTTACAATTAGAATGCTGGTAATGGCCGAATCCTTTAGTTGTGTCTAGAATGCAAGCAGCCAAGGTGAGATATGCTGAATCTCAGTCTTATTTTACATCTCACACACGGAAGAGGTGGTGGGTCAGGAGTCTTCAGGACAAGTGTGAATAAGTAAGTTATTATTATTATCATTATTATTTATTTAGGATTTTTTTATTTTTTTACGAGTAACACAATCAGCACCATTACCCATTTCCCAAGCTTGTGAAAGATAGTAATATTTGCCAGTAAAAAAGGTTAAATAAGAAACATAAACATAAAATATTGCATAATGTAAGGGCATTTATCCAAAGTTGATGATTTGAAATAATAGCAAGAACTATTTTCCATTAATAATATACATGAACTAAAAAAATTAAGATGAATACATTTTTTAGAAAATTAGGCTGAATACCTATTATTCAAGCATGAAAAAACTTTTAAGAACACTGCACGTATAATTTAAAAAAAAAAAAAGTTGATAGAAGCTTAGCTATTGAAACATATTATAAAGAAATAGAGAAAAAATAAAGGGACAAAGCAATCAAAAACTCAGTACTAGGTGATTTTAATTGTTGGTGGCTACACAAGGAAGTGATATGGTTAGCATTCATGACAAGTTCATAACCCACCCCAATAATGAGCGACCACTTCATAGAGTTTGGGCAAGCCCCAGGAGGGTTTTCTTAACACTTGAGTTGAACCAAGGATGATTTGATAGAATATAAAAATTATATGCCACAATAGGACACCAATGCCTTATTTACTAACCAAAATCACTTTACTAATGTATCAAACCAAACCAAACAAAAAAAAAAGAAAAAGGAAATGTAAAATTACTGAAACATACCTGATGGTTTTTGAGGTGATTTGGATAACTTGTCACAATAAATCTTCAGTTTTTCACAATGCAACACCGCTTTACTTGATTCATTTTTTAAATAACTACGATATTCTTGACCTTCAGTTTTTTTAATGATCATTTTGGGTATCCTTTCTTCAGGTTGATTTTTCCTTTTTAATATTAACCTCTTAACCTTGACAATTGAAGATGTTTGTATTTTATTATCGGCTTCAACAATTTTCCAATGATTTGACGAACAATTATCAGATGGTAACCTTAATTCAACTTTGGCAGGGCCAAGATCAAGGGACATGTCTGGCTGAGAATTGACTTCATCAGACATTATATTGAATATTCTATCCCATCGCAAACTACACTTAATAACACTATCTCTGACAGTTTTTGGTTGACTTTCACTTGAAGCTATATTACTAACAGCTAAAGGGCAACCCTCTGAAGATTCATTTTCTTTTTTAATTTGACCACCATATTCCTGAGAGCAATGAGCAAGTAAAAGCAGATTGTCATTAGGAATCGTTGAGTTATTATCATCTACCACTTTTTTGGGACTGGCGATATGAGGTAGGGCATCATCAAATGTTGAGAAGTTAGATTCTTGAACAGAGCTTTCATTACTAATTTTATCACTATTTTCCATTATGTCTGACATTTCATCTGTTTCGTCTTGAATGACACATTTTTCAGTGGAAATGTCTGGGATATTATTTTCTGCTTGTACAATCTCTCTTAATTCTGCTGTTTTTGCTTCGAAATTGGAAGTTTCAAAATAATTGTTTGATATATCTAGATAACACAAAGGATCTTTTTCTAATTCAGAACCAGAATCTTTAATATTTTGTGGTTTTAGCACAGTTAAGTCCATAACATCACTTTTAGTAGATGGAATTGTATTTTCAGGACTAGAAGCCTTTTTTTCTGTCTCTACAGATTTAAGTTCTGTTTCTTCAGCTAATCCGTTTAACTTATTTTTCTTTTCATCTTCTATATTTGATAAAGAACTATTCTTATCAGAAGCACTATTAAAAACAGGACAAGAATAAGGGTTGTCGACCTTTTGTTGTGAAATATTCATTTTTTCTTTTTTCATTTTTGAAAAACTTATGACAGAATTACAACAAAGGCTTGTTTGATCTTCTACAAGAAAGTCTCCAGATGATGCTATGCTGATATCAATGTCATCAGAGCTAATTTCTTCATTAAACTGAAATGGTCTGATTTTTGTATTTGCCTGAATTGGTTTAGTGATATTGGTGGGCATTTTGGTAGAGATGTGTGATTGAGAACTGATATTTGGTTTTATAGGTTCATGAGACTGCAAAACACATGCATTACCATTACGTGGGGTAGAGCTTTGATTGCCTGAAGAAAGATTCGGCAAAATATTAAAGGCACCTTCGTAAGCAATGGAAGTTACATTATTATTAAGATTAATATTATTACTATCATTACCGCTGGTAACATTGTTATTATTAGATAACAAATGTTCATAAAGATTTTGAGGAGAAACTTTATTTACAGACTTAGAATTATTAGATACTTTGTTATTGTCCTTAACTTTCAAGTTTGATGAAAACATGTCCCATGAATCTTTTAATGGAGCAAAATCATTAAGCATTAAATTTTCAGAAAATTCATTGTTTTCATTTCCAAAATAACATTGCTCATCAACGGTGTTCATCTTGTGCAAGTTATCATTAAACATTGGATGAATAACCGGAGGCTTTTGAATTTCTTCATGGCGTGGATTAATGTCACAAAACAACTCTCCAGATTCTAAAGAAGATGTCAAATTATATTGAGATCTTTCAGATGAATCTACCACAAGGTCTTTTTGCCGAGGTGGGTTCATAGAGCTTCTTATATGACTACTGTTAATATCACAGTGATTTAGTGGTTGACTATATGACATATTATGTTCACAAGGTAGTAGTTTACCACTTGGAAATTTGATTGTATTTTGATAAAAATTTTTTTGGTAACTTTGGTGGTTATTTTCATAATTAAGATTGTTTCTATGAAGAACATTGTTATTCAATTCCTCAGAAATAACAGGTCTATTCAAGGGCATTGATTCATCTTTTAAGTAATATGGTTGTACAATATAACCAGTGGCATTTAATGTTGGTCCATTAAAAAAATTGTCATTATAACTTTTCCTAATACTTTTATCATTACTGTTTCGTTTACTACAATCTAGAGGTATGGAATCATTTCCTTGATAAACCTGTGCTTGATCATTATCTGTAGAAACATCAACAAAATCATCATCTTTATCTTGCCAAGTTGCCAGAAAATGACGAACATCTAGTTCAGGTGGATTTCTTTGAAAATGACTAGTATTGTTCCATGTTGTTGGGTAACATGTGCTTTGATCTTTGGTCAATGGGTAGTTTGAGCAAGCAGGGTAGCTCTGAAGGTTTTCAGCAACTTTATATGGACTATTAATATTTTCCTGGCATAAAGGTCTATACAAATATTGCTTAGGAGGATATACTGGATTTGCTTCCAAATATGAACGAACAGGGTGATTTTCTTGATGATAATAAGATGTAAATGAAGGATAAGGAACTTGATACGGCCTACGTGGTTCAGGACACCTAATGGAGAGATAATTCTCATTAGAATCAATATTCACTTGAGGACCATTGGAAAAAGGAATTTTAGAAAAATTAAGCATATGCGGAGGATAGTAATTCCATTGTGGGCCATAAGGCCAGGGATGTCTTTCTGGTTTAGCCATCTTCATTGACAAACCTAAAAAAAAAAAAAAAAGTAAAAATAAAGCACTAAATACAATGATAAAAATGAAAAATATTAACAAAAGAATTATTACATACATGTATAGCATAAGAGTAATTATAAAAACTATGCACATCGCAAGCATAATTTTTCAAGTGCTAGTGAATAATGATTAGAAAAAATATTAATGAATCCCATGGATCTTTTTCTGGGCTTCTCCATTGAGGTAGGGAAACTGAATGACCAATAGTTAATAAGTAGTTTTTCACTGTTTTATGATCAATTCGTACCGACACCCGAACCATCTCACCTTTCACATTTATCACATGGTCAACTATTTAATATTCAATCATTTTTCAAAAATTGTGATAAAAACATTGCCAAATTCTGTTACTGTTATGATCAATTTTGATGAATTGAAACTTTTTGTAGCGAAAGTAAATCCATTTTAATAAAGGGTAATTAAAAGAGCTATCAGATCAGTTTTAAAAGCACTTATTTTAAATTATTGTGATGATGGTTGTGATATTGCTCCCCATGGTAATTACACTAAGTATTCCCTTCTTCAAATTACCTTAGTATTTCTTAATACTGTCAGTATCTGTACACATTTTTTTTTTTTTTTTCCAATGGCTCAACAGGTCATGTAGGTTCCTGATTGAGATGAAGCTCCCTCAGAGACCACACCACAATCAGTGATTTTGTGAGTTGCCACCAGTTGGCTGAGAGGCCTTACATACCTTGGGGAAGGCTGTTAGTAAGTCCCTGGGATTGAGATTTAATCTCAAAACCTTTGGCTTGGTAGACTAGGTCTCAAGCGACATAGCCATGGGCTCCCCCATGTGTTAACTACTGGCAATCATACTGGTAGGGAGATCTTGAATAACAATTAAAGGGTATAGCCGGGTTAAGATGGTAAATCTGCCCCTGAGGCTTTTTTGACTCAAACTTGGATGATCAATTTGGTGTCGAATAAAAATAATTCACCCCATTATTTAGCTTTTTAATTCAAATGGTTTTCGAGATTTTTCAAAAAAACTCTTTTTTCGATTTTAATAGTAAAATTTGAAATTAATTAATGAGGATTTTTTCTCTGATTCTCAGGAGGCAAGGGCATGAAAAAATTATATGGTCATGATTCTTAAACGAAAAGCCAATTTTTAGCAGAAGAAATAAAACAAAAATATGTATTTTTTTAACCTTTTTGAAAAGTGTCAATCACAGATTTTTTTCAGAAAATGTCTTTTATACTCCTCTATATACCGGAATTTTTTCAAATTTTTTGAAGTGGTGGAGCAATATGAAAAAAAATAAAACTTATCTCGCATTCAACTGATATTTCTTATTATCATGGAACAATGTGTAAACAATTATTTCTCACCGAAAATTCAGAATTACATTACTTATAAAGCATTTTCTATAATTTTTCTACAAAATGATTGGATTAAAGCTATGTTTTTCAAAACGCGCGCCAGGCTAGCGCTCTGTAACATCGTCTATTTAGCTAATATCAATAATTTGTTATAAGGTTTCGCTTGTTTAAGTATTCTCTATGGATTTCTCCATGAAGGATGTATTTTCGGTTAAAAAAATAGTTGTCTGCACATTTTTCGATAATCTAAAAACTATAAGTTTCTTAAAACGCAAGATTTCAGAAAAAAAAAAAAAACAGTTTTTATTTTTTTTCATATTGTTCCACCACTTCGAAAAATTCTACAGTACAGAGGAGCATAAAAGACACTTTCTGAAAAAATATGGTGAGTGGCACCTTTCAAAAAAGCACTATAACTAATATTGAAAAAATACAAAAAAAATCTAAAAAACGGTGTTTTTTTTTAACTCTACATAGATGAAGAGCTAAATAATCATTTTTTAGGAGTCAACAACTTAAAAAAATTATATGATCATAATTCTTAAACGAAAAACCAGTTTTTATTAGATGAATGAAAATCAAAATATATATTTTTTTAACCTTTTTGAAAGGTGTCACTCACCCTATTTTTTCAGAAAGTGTGTCTTTTATGCTCCTCTGTACTGTATAATTTTTCAAAGTGGTGGAACAATATGAAAAAAAATAAAAACTTTTTTTGTTTTTTTTCCCCCAAAATCTTGTGTTTTAAGAAACTTATAGTTTTTAGATTATTGAAAAATGTGTAGACAACTATTTTTTTAACCAAAAATACATCCTTCGTGGAGAAATTCATAGAGAATTCTTGAACAAGCGAAACCTTATGACAAATAATTGATAGTAGTTAAATAGACGATGTTACAGAGCGCTAGCCTGGCGCGCGTTTTGAAAAAAATAGCTTTATTAATCCAATCATTTTGTAGAAAAATTATAGAAAATAAGAAAATTACAGAAAGCTTTATAAGTAATGTAATTCTGAATTTTTGGTGAGAAATAATTGTTTACACATTGTTCTATGATAATAAGAAAACCATTTGAATTAAAAAGCTAAAAAATGGGGTGAATTATTTTTATTCCACACCGAATTGATCCCCCAAGTTTGAGTCAAAAAAGCCTCAGGGGCAGATTTACCATCCTAACCTGGCTATACCCTTTCTAATAGTTCACCAGACCACCACTAAATAAATGAAAACTGCTTGGTAACAGTTACTCAGAGACTCTTGCTCAAATATATTGGGTTGTGTCACATGAAATGTCTGTTTTCAAGGTAAAGTTTTTTTATTAAAAATAAGATATAAAAACAAGATCATTTTATTCGAAGTATGTACCTTCTTTTTTTACACATTTTTCCCAACGTGACACCAAATTTTTTATCCCTGAACTGAAAAACTCTGAGCTTTGAAGTGAAACAAAATCTGAAAACGCACTTTTCACTTGATCATCATTTTCAAAAAGTTTTCCTTTGACGAAGTTGTCTAAATTCCTGAACAGGTGGTAATCTGTTGGAGACAAGTCGGGAGAATATGGTGGGTTCGGAAGAACTTTGTAGCCCAGTTCTTTCAATTTTTGCACGGTATGTTTTGAAACATGGGGTCTTGCTGTCGCTAAGTGAGATCATGAGGTACCCATGTATCGAGCTTTTTTATTTTTCCAATACACTTAAGTGTCTGGAAACGGTAGATGCACTTGCATTTAGTTGTACTGAGAGTCCTTTAACTGTTTGGTAGGGGTTTCCTTCTACTGTATGTTTGATGACATCGTTGTCTATTACGGACGGAGGTCTTCCTCAGGGCAAGTTTTCCAAGTCGGTATTCCCAGCTTGAAACTTAGCAAACCAACGGCGAATGGTCCGTTCATTAACACTCCCTTCCCCAAACGCCTAGCAAATATTTCTAGCGGCCTCAGCTGCTGAATGGCCGAGTTTAAACTCGTAGAAAAATATTACTCGAAAATCGCGTGTTTCATGTTCATATATGGAGGTATACTAAAAAGTGGGTAATTGATTGGGAAGCTAATGTTTATTATACAAAGATAGAGGGTTAGTAACTGTTTACTTTAAATATGTAAACATTCGGAAGAAAACAACAGAGACCTGCCAAATCCTTTATGTATTTCAGAAACTATAAAAACGGAGATTTTATGTGAAACAACCCAGTAGTTGGAACATAATAATGAACTGTTATGTATTGAGAATACAGAGGGCTCTAAATTTATTATTGAATAATTAATATATTAAATAATAAAGTAAATATTAACGAGCCTTTGTCGGCAAAAGTACAAAGGGCGTTTACCTGCCCCCCTTGGGTTCTCCAATAGGCCTCCCGCCATACCTTGGGAAACTTGTTAGACCCCCAGCGGCAGAGAACAAGAGGATTAGGTAAAAGTCACACTTATGATAAGATCACAAAGGCTGTTTCGCCAACCGGGGCACTTCCCATATCAGCCCCACCCGAGGTGACGAGGATTAGAGAGAAGATCTGAAAAGGCAGTCTTATTCCAGCCTCGAGAGTTGAAGTTCCATCTACAAGAAGAGGAGGTGCGTCGGGGTCAGAGCAGCTGGAGGATGAAGCCAAGAAGGGGGGCTTAAGACTGATTCCACCTTCGCCATCCGACTAAGTGTTTTAAAGGTATTTTCTTTGGTTGTAATATTGAATGGCAAGTTTAACTATAATGTCCCTCAGTATTCTCAGGTATCGTGTAAATAGATTGTATATATGTTAAGTTAATTTAAATAATAATGTCATCTATTGAAATATGTCCAATTTAATCTTACCCTGCATGCCACCTACTGGGATTGGTAAACACGAAACCTTTGGAAAGGAAATCCAATGGTTTCATTAAATATTAGTATATACATACATTAAATATCATATAAGCTGGTTTTTGAAGCTACCGCACCGCTGCTTTAGAAAAGCAACAAAAACATAGCAGAACTGACATAAATATTTAATGTACATACCATGGACCACTGTAAAAAAATAACTTATATTTATAAAAAAGAAAATAAACATACTTAAAACCATTTTTAAATGATGATTGCCTATAACAATACATATAGATCAAAAATAAGAAGGGAAAAAAACCCTTGTCTGAATGAGGTAGTTAATTCAGGACAGAGGATGCTGATTATTATTCCTGTAAATATAATAATAAAATACTTCTTTTTTTTTTTTTTTAAATAATACAGAAGTACATAATAATACACGTTAAAAATATACACAGTTGCACACAAATATAACAATAAATTGTTTCATATCAAAAATAGTTCATTCATAATAACATATGAAGCTCATGTAATTTTAACATGTTCACGCCAGGGCAAATAACTACTATTTTTTCTGCTTGATGCAAGGCAACACTGTTGCAATTGTGAAGGTGTTTAATACATCACAACAGTTCCAGACTTCAAATGCACTCCACCCCACGGAATAGTCAAGTGTGACCCACAGGAGGGTCAAGCAACTCTACGGAACAGTGAAGTGTGACCCACCTGTGGCTCAAGCCGGTGTGAAGATGTTAAATCAATACTAAAATTAATAATAGTTTAGAAACAAATGAACAATGAATTACCAGTTGGCCAAGTTGATGATTCCTGTTTTCATTACTGTTCAATATAAAAATAAAACTCAAGTTTAGTTTCTTTCACATTTCATTTATTTCATAACATCTTGTTGTGTAAACAACGTCCTTCCAAATGATATTTGCACCATCACTAAAAAAAAAAAAAAATAAAATAAAATAAAAAAGGTATATACTATAAATTTATGATAAACTAAAATAAAAGGATTTGAGAGCTAATTTGAAAAGAAGATTCATAACTCAAAGCATATTAATGTTAAATCAATCAAACGAGTATGCTTAAAAATGCAGATCTCTCCATTAAAACTCCTAACATATTTGAATATGAAATACTATCATAGTAGTGGGTTTTCAAAATCATAGAACGATACATGAAAGTCAAATTATCACAATTACAAAACAGATCAAAAGTAAGATTACTACAGACCATAAAGAGAAAACTGGCCAGAGAACGTAATTATTTTTAATGGTTGATAAACATATCAAATTATGTTCACACAGAGCAGCAGACTCTACAAACATTAGATTTTAAACCAACAGTACCATTTTGTTGATCCTAACACTTCAACTAAAATCATATTGAATGGCTATAAAAATCAGAAAAATGTAAAATAAATGTCAGAGAGGAATGAAAAAAGAAGAAATTTTGCTTTCTTGGTAAATTAGTATGTTGAAAATAAAGTCAAAGAAAATTAGAGATTTAATCGTTTTGAAAATTACCTATTTTGGTAAAAATCAGCAGAAGTATATTAGACAAGTGTTCTATGTAATTTGTTATTTTCTTAACTGCTAATCATAAGTTGAAATAAAATTGATCTAAAAAATAAATTATGTACAATCAACTATTCGTAGTTGTATCTATATATACTTATAGATTAAGTAACTATATGTACATGAAGCTAAAATTTTGGATTAATTAATAGTGTAAAGACAAAGAGCTGATTGCTTGAATATCAGGCAACTAAGTAATATTCAAGTATTTTAATGAATTATACAACTCATCTTCAAGTTAGGAAAAATAAATTGTATTCAACCATGTTGATTTTTCAAAATAATTAACTAAAGTTTATAAATAGGCCAATCCAAATCAAGACAATATTGTTATCATGTTTCTCATACTGTGTTATAATCTTTTAATCTATCGATCTTCTCTGCCTTTCAAGGTATTATCTAATAAGTGAAGCCATTTAAATTATTAAAGTCCGTAAATAAATAAATCAACACTCATTACAACAATTGAAGTTAATCAAAATAGCAAACTAAGACATACAAAATTTGAAAAGACTAATCTTAATATTAAATTCCTGACTCTAATAATTGACTTGAAAATATGTGATAGCAGTACAACAACCGTAAACAGTAAAACTTATTTTTTTAAATATCTAGAATTTGCAATTAACTAAAATCTAATATTAAGCTATGTAGAATAATAAAGATAGCATGATAAAATATTGTATTAATAAACATATATTTTTCATAGGGTCTAACAATTAGAAAGAATCCATATCACTTAGATCATAAATCCACAATTTTAAGTAATCATATAAATAAAATAAAGCTGTACACTCACACATGATAACAATAATTATCCAACAATTTAGGTACGTTACCAACAATTAATAACAACAAAATAGAACAATAAATTGAATATTCTAAAAATAATTCAGATTGTTTTGTATTACTTGACTAAACCAAGTTTCGTAGGAAATACTGTTATAATAAAATCAAAATAAATGGGTAGAAATAAAAATTAAACAATTCTATTGATAAAAATATACTATAGTTACTTTAAATTATCTTCATACATAAAACTTTACATTTTTAAGGAATCCTCTCCTCCTATCTCGCATTCTGATTACCAAAGAACTAAAACATATTACTTGGAACACAGTTATATGTAGATGACAAAATCAATGAAACAATAACTGAATATTAACAAAATGATAAGGATGATAATAATCAAAAGAAATCATAGTAGGAGTAAGTCAAATGTTTTAACATCCATGATTGTTGATTTATACCCAACTTAGATAGATTACCTGACGAATTAAAAAAACTGATAACAAGCCATTTAATAGTTAAACCTGCCAAGAAGTACATTTATATGAATATAAGTAGTGAATAAAATTTAAAAAAAACATAATGTCAAAAATAGATGATAGGTTACAAAAATGGAAATTCTGTACATCCTCATAAATATATTTGAGCCATAAATTCAAAACATAATTAAATGAAGATAAGTAAAATTTGATTAAGTCAACTGTTAAAAAACGCATAAACTACAAATAAATTGATGATTGTATAACTTAAACAAGACTTACCAGGTGTTCATATTTGATCTGAATTCACATAAGCACTCTACATATTCAATTCAAATAAAAAGGGGACGTAGGAAAAAAAAAACAAACAAATGAAACGGAAACAACTTGCACCCTACTCCATGTCAACTCGTGTTCTCAGTAACTAAATTAAAGGCAAATCAAAACATCAATTCAGCTACTATCTAAATTATTCAACTTCACCTTTTCTGTACCTCTTTGGCACTCGCTTAGAAAGTAAAGTATACATCACTCGAAATAATTGATAAAACTTATGATAGTTTTAATCATTTCAAGTACATTCAACCAGGATTTTATTTTAAAATGACTCCACTGTCATTTATTAGTTATGACATAAATAAAAAAGTATACTTACGAAGCCTATAGTCTTCAGAAAAAAAAAAAATAAAAGAATGTGTCACTGTAACTAATGAAAGGGCCTTAAGGTGCTTAGTCCAACAGCTGTACAAGGAGATGGTTTTGCACATCAACACGGTTTTGCTCCTCAGTTACGATTGTCCACATTATGGAGGCTGGATGAGCCTAAGAAGGATATCCCAATCTCAAAGGCGATCCATGGCTGATATAACAGAATAAATAATTATCTTATTTAAAGCCCAGACCTTGAGATCAGTAAAACCACTCCGAGACCTTGAGATCAGTAAAACCATGCCGTGCCATTTAAGTTACCCATGTTCTTCAGCCACGGAAAACTGGTAATATGCACAATTGAGGACCAGCTTGGTGAAGATCTTAACGCTTCTATTATCTCATATATTTACAATGAAATTAATGCAATTAGCTACATGCAATCTCCGCATACAGCTGCTTCCATTTTCTTTATCCACTAAGGGCAGTGGGCTGACCCAGAGACAATCAGATATCCTGCAGACCCTCTCCTCCACCATTTGCATGAATTCACAATACAGTAGTATAATTGTACCTTCACGATGGCAGGCGGCGGCGGTCTCTATGAGGTGGACTAATTCGTGCTTTTGCTTCCTAACGAAATATTTAGGCTGGGTCACACCGGTGCAGCAAAGCGGTGTACCATCCACCAGTCGGCACTGACTAAGCAGTAGGCACCGGTACCTTCTCCAATTTTTCACTGGACGTCAACCCCGTCTATGAATCCACCAGTTGATAACAGGGCGAGATCTGCCCCCATGTTATAGTGAGAAAGTATATCTACACCGATGATGGGATGACCTATATTCGCTAAGATGAACCGCCCATCTTACGACGGAGCCATAGGTCGACACACAGACACAGGTCGGCGGTTTAGGCTACGCAGCTGCATGTTGTAATGGGGGTCCCATTTGCCGCATACAAGGTGAAGGTTTCGCTCTTGTCGTATTTATCGGAGATAGACAAATGGGGTGGCTATAGAAGCCTCCAGATATCTAATCCCGAACTTCTTTTCATCGATGAAGAACAGTTGGTAACTCAGCTACGGTAAGCGCCTTCTACGTCGCTGTATCTAGCGTTCAGCCCTAACCAGTTTCCAAATGAACGGAAGACATTTGGTATCCTTATCCTTGAATCTTGCACGATAAAGCAGAAACCTCGCTTTTGTAAAACAACTCATTCTTTCGTTTTTTTCTGTTAAATGAATAAAATCCTCGCTTTCGTAAAACAACTCATACTCTCCTCCACAGCTTACCATCTTCGTGGGAATTTTTTCGCCTTCTTCCATTATCTAAAGGTATTAGTTTGGTGTCCTGGATGCAAGAAATTCGTTGGTGCTTTCAATATGACATCGATTGAAGATCGAGATCTCATTTAAAATTAAGAGACCGTCGTCAAAGATTTATCAACAAGAGTAAAGATCTCTCGCGGACGTAGAAATGGAGACGAAGTGTGGATGGCTCTTCAAAGTAAAATCTACATTGACATGAAAAGTAGTCTAGTGTCTAGTCTTATGGGGTCAAATTCATGGACATTCCAAGAAATACTTAAGACCTAATCACATCCACAGTTCTTAAGAGATCCAACCTTAACTACTGTGGGTGGTACACTATTACAGTAATAGATCAACCACCGATCCCCAAAAATGATATAGCTAAACAACCTGGGGTCTGCGTACCACTTCTTTGGGAATCACTGCTCTAAGCCTCTATAAAGATTATCTCAGAGTTATATCTTATATCAATGATTCACAAGACCAACAAGGACAAAAATACTCCCTCATCATACCGACCAATAAGCTTACTTCCGCTATGCTCCAAAATTTTCGAACATCTACTACATAAAAGACTTCTTGATGTACTAACTAACAACGACATCGTGCCAGATCATCAATTTGGATTTAGAAGACATCACTCGACATTGCACCAAATACACAGAGTGACGGACTACATATCCACCGCACTAGAGCAGAAGTTATACACTACTGGCGTATTTCTCGACGTTGCTCAAGCCTTCGACAGAGTTTGGCACCAGGGACTTCTCTTCAAACTCAAGACTATCCTTCCACCTACTTACTACCTCATTATTCATTCTTTCCTTTCTCACAGATTTTTCTCCGTTCGACAGGGATCAGAGCTATCAGCCATGAGATCTATCGCAGCAGGAGTACCCCAAGGTGCAGTGCTCGCTCCATTACTCTACATTATTTACACTCATGACATACCTTACAGCCCTAATATTCTAACAGCGACTTATGCCGACGACACAGCGATCTTAACAAAACATAAAATTGCAACCCACGCCTCAAAGATCCTACAACAACATCTAGTAAAATTACATGACTGGTTCAAACTCTGGAAAATCCGATTGAATAATGACAAATCACACCATATCACCTTTACTCTTCGACATGACACGAGTCCTCCCGTTTTCTTAGACAACACACAAATTCCACAGACAGACACTGTACATTATCTTGGTTTGACGTTTGACAGAAGAATGACTTGGGGCCCGCATATTAACAAAAAAAAGAAAACCCTTAACCAAAGACTGAGACTTCTTTACTCACTCTTTTCAAAACACTCGAAACTAAAACTTCGACAGAAATTAAACACCTATACTTACCTACTGAAACCTATTTGGACTTACGCATCACAGATATATGGGACAGCTAAAAAGACTCACATTAACAAACTTCAAATCTTTCAAGCTAAAACTTTTAGAACAATTACAAAAGCACCGTGGTACGTTAGCAACATAACTTTACATACTGACCTTAAGATGCCAACTGTCAATGAGCACATACGGACACACTACAAACGTTTCCACGACAAACTACAAGATCACCCTAACACACTAATCAATGACATGGCCACAACACTCATGCCAGGAAATGCCTACAGAAGGCTGAAGAGGAGTTGGATGAGAGACCTTCTCCCTCAGTAACTCACACTAATTCCATGCCAGGAGTAGGTACCGCTGGGTGCTGCTCTCCCTCATGCCTATCACGCCATGTTTCTTAAAATTGACCGCACATTCACTGATTGTTCATTGTATTATTTACAGGTGTGAATAAAGATTTAAAGTTAAAAAAAAAAAAATATCTTATATCTCTTGCCGTGATAAGTAGCTTATATTGTGTTTCCCTATTTCGAGTTTGATTTCATGAGTTGTCTTTGGCCAACACCACAGAACATATTAAACATCAGGTAACCCTGTAGTGTAGTAATATTGTTCTACTTTACCAATAGGGATCTAGAACTAATATTAATAACTTTTAAACTATTCATATAGTTTAGTTAGTTAGTGCTGCCGAGTAATAGGAGAGGGAACAGTGTGTTTATAAGAGTAATCCCACTAGTCTCGCCGTATACACACCGTGTTTTTATGATCTTTTGCTTTATTTATTTACCTTTAAAATTTTTACTCCGCAATGGCTAATTTTAAATTATGTAATAAAGTCGTCGGAAGAAAGGATAAAACGAAAATAGAATGTAATATTTGTCATAATTTTTTACATTCTAAATGTCTTAAAATCGAAGCGTTAGACCACAAAGCTGTTAAAATATGGATATGTCCCGTTGCGACTCAGCTTGACAAACATCACCAGCAACTGACCCTGGTACTATGTTAGAGCTACTGAAGGCAATCCTGGTCGAGGTCAGGGAGATAAAGTCCCGGCTTCAGGGAATCGATCCCAGCATCCGGTCCCATTTCTTCTTCGCACGACCTCATCCAGATTACTTACAACCTACTCGTTAAATCCTTTACTCCTAAAGTGATTTCTTATCGTAATTTGAGCATACTCTCCTAAGAATCCCTTCATAATGACCAAGTATCTTTCAATTGGGGTATTATATATTCCTATAATTCCATAGATTCTATGGTTTCCGCCTTTACCTCAAATCTAAAATCCTTATTATACTTACATACTGTTCTAATAACCCGAACCATACGCCGCCCAACTGCGCCTTGGCTGATTCCCGAAACAAAGGCAATGATGAAAAGACGGGAAGCATCAAGATGCAAATTTCATCGTACCCTGCTTACTTCGTACATTTTAAAGAACTTCGAAATGAAACCCAGGTCGCAGTTCGGCGAGCTAAATCCTTCCACATCCATACTGCCATTTCTAATGCTCCTGATTCCAAATAAAAATTAAAAATTCTGCGTAAATTATGTCTCCCGGAATCGAATAACCTAACCTCAATCCTAGTCACACCAGACGATCTCAATAATCATTTCATATCCTTTGCTCCTAACTCTTCACCCTTTAGCGACGTTGAACATCATAGCTTTAATCCAAATAGCTTTTTTTCTCTCACATCTCTAATGAGGAATTACTAACCACCGTCCTAAAATCCCACCCTAATGATTATGGACCAGGAAAGTTCTCTGTGAAATTAAAATAATCCTGTCTTCCGGTCCTTTTGCCGGTCCTCTATCATGTTTTTAATTTTTCCTTACAATATTTCGTATTTCCTACCTCTTGGAAAACCGCACTAGTCCGACCATTGAATAAAATTCCTAATCTTTCTCTCCGCTTGAATTCCGGTCTGTTTCACTCCTGCCTAATCTCTCCAAGCCACTAGAACGCCGTGTACAAACCCAGTTTTCAAATTTCCTATAAGAAAATTTCCTCATGAATCCTCGAACAATCCGGCTTCCAAACACGGGATTCAACTCAATCCGCTCTCCTTAAAATTACCCAGGACCTCCAAACCGCCATTGGTCACCAAAAAATAACAATCCTCATTTTACTAGATTTTTCCAAAGTATTCGAAACCGTTGATCATAACATCCTCCTTACCAAACCAAGAAATCTTCCTTTATCCAACTGTGCTCTGCGATGGTTCAAGTCTTTCCTTTCTAATCGTTCTCAGTACGTAGTGGTTCCTGGCCAACCTCCTTCCTTTACTTTGCCTTTATCCTATGGTCTCCCACAGGGCTCATCACTGTCTATTTGTCCCTAATTGCTGTTTACATAAATGACCTTCCTCTCGTCATTTATCACTCCCAATATCATTTGTATGCCGATGATTTTCAAATTTACCTGTCCTTCCCATCTTCGGATCTATTACTAGTAGCCGAAAAGCTACAAAATGATTTAAATAGAATTGGTCAGTGGGCCATAAAAGATAATAAACAAAAGCTGAATGCTAAGAAGACTAAGGCAATTGTAATAGGTTCCAGCCAGCTCCTCGAAACCTCCCTCCCATACCTACAATTTTTCTAAATAATAGTCCACTAGGATTCAATCATTCCATTAAAAACCTTAGAACCACTTTTGAAAAACCCTCTCCTAGAAAAAACATATTTCTGACATCTCCCGTCGCTCCTATATGACTTTAAAGCGTTTAAATAGACTCCTTCACCTCTTTCTTCTTGAAACCCTTAGGCTACTGGTTCCCTCCCTAATATTCCCCCACTTTGACTGTTGCTGTAGGGTGTTTGGGGGAGATCTTGAGGAAAAACAAAAAAGACTATTTAATTGCTTCATCCGATTCATCTTTGAAATCTCCAGAGACACCTCTGTCACTCGATATGAAGAGTTAAAGTCGCTTTATCCTTCTTATCATCGCATGTACTTCTTAGCATCCTTCCTCTATGTTATCCGATCCCGCCGCCCATCATACATCTCAGACCTCCTACTATTCAAATCCTCGATTCATTCCCGCAACACTTGTGCTCGGCCTTTTGATTTGTACATCCCGCCCCATTGAACCGCAGCTTTCGACAGATCTTTCATTATTCGATCCACTTCCTTATGGAACTCTATTCCCTCTCACATTCGTAAATATAATACCCTACCTCCACCGTTGAATCTAGTCTATTCAATTACTACCTATCTATTCAATTTCCTAAGAATATTGACAAATACCAATTGTAAAATAAAATGTTCAAATAGGAAAAATCAGAGAAGTGTTAACATAACAGTTACTTTTTTCGTTTACTTTATTAATTTTTTTTTATTAGGTAGGCATTGTTTATAATTATTTTTTGATCAAAGCTATGTATAGATAGGAACTGTAGGATAATTTTATTTATTTTTTTAACTATCATCTAAATTAGGTATTATATATATATATATATATATTTTATATATATATATATATATATATATATATATATATATATATATATATATATATATCAATACATATACATAAATACATACACACAAAAATATTATATATATAATATATTATATATATATATATATTCAATACATATACCTACATACATACACATACACACACACACACACATACACACACACATACCGCAAGGGCTAGCTGATGTGCACAACTAGTGGGGATTAACGCTCCCCCGGTTTCCTGAGTTCAATACACTGCACACACACATACACAAACACACACACACACACACACACAAACAATAAATATATATTGATATCAATCATGGAGAGTCAGAAGAAAATTGTCAATCTTACGGTGCAGGGGGTCGGATCCCCAGTACCGGCGTCCAGGAAGGCGGGTTCCGGGACGTCGTCATCAAACGACCGCAATGTTGCAGTAGTGGATCACTTGGCTGCTGTAGCATCTCATGCCTCAAGTGAGAAAAAAAAAAGAGAAGTGTGGGCACTGCTTGGAGATGAAGTTAGTAAACTTCACGATTTCGTCATGAAACAGCGTAATGTCCACAATATAATTAAAGCTCATGTGTGTACGATCCGGATGTTTTATGAAAAAGTGTCTAGAATGGAGGGAGAAACATCTCTTCAAGCGGTAACAGAAAACAGTTGTGGAACGCAGACATCGCCTAGCCAACCTGTTTTCTATGAAGGACCTGAACGAAGGACACCACCTCCTCATCCAAAAAAGAAGAAAAAGAGGAAAAAAAAGAAGAGTATGGAATGGACTGGAAGAACATGTTCCTCTTCCAGCTGAAATTAATCCCTCCAGTGACCGACCGGCTAATCAATGGCAGACGGTGAAAGCCAAAAGGGAAAAGAAGAAGGTGGTCATAATGGCAAAAAAAAGTACGAGACCTGCTCGTCCTGATGCCTTAATGGTTACCGCAAAGGAGGGATCATCATATGCAGATGTATTGCGAACGTTGAGAAGCAACCCGGAGCTACAAGCGATAGGGAAAAACGTCCAAAAAATTCGAAAGAGCCAAAAAGGAAGTCTCGTTTTGGTTTTAGATAAAAAGGTGCAGCACAGAACAGAAGAATTCCGTTCTACCATAGCAGAAAAAATGGCTGACAAAGCAGAGGTCACCAGCAAGATTGACTTGTCGCCATTGAATTAAAGGATCTAGACGAATTGACGGTAGCTGAAGAAGTGCACAAAGCACTTCAAAATCAAATAAACGGGGCAGAGAATATTGAAATCTCTGTTGTTAAATCTCTTAGGAAGGCTTACGGGGGCACACAGACAGCTGTGGTAGTACTGCCCGCTGAATTGGCTAGAAAAGTCCTTGAAAAGCGCACCATTCGTGTAGGTTGGATTATCCGAGTGAGGGAAAAGATTTCTCTTCAGAGATGTTTCCGATGCCTTGCATATGGACACATTGCTCGGAAATGTAACGGTCCTGACCGCGCGGGACTTTGCTTGCGATGCGGCGAAGACGGACATCCAGCCAAGGAATGTACTGCAGAGCGGCGCTGTCTTCTATGCCCTGAGGATAGAAACCGTAGACACGCGACAGGTGGCTTTGGCTGTCCAGTTTATCAACAGGCAATCAAAGAGGTCGGTCATCACGCAAGATGAGATTTTTGCAACTAAATCTAAACCACTGCGAAGCGGCCCTGGATCTTTGCTGGCAAACTATAAATGAGAAGGGTATCGACGTTGCTGTACTGTGTGAACAGTACAAGAACAAGGAAAATTCCTGTTTCTGGAAGACGGACAAAACCGGAAGAGCAGCTGTCTGGGTAAGGAAGGGTTATTTTATTCAGAAAACCCAGGAAAATTTAACAAATGACTTCGTTTGGGTTAAGGTGGGTGGTATCTACATCTGTAGTGTCTACGCACCTCCAAGCGCTTCTCAAGTTGAATTCGAAAAACTGCTTGATGAAATTGTACAGGAACTGCGAGGTTGTCAACCTCTAGTCATAGCAGGAGATTTTAACGCTTGGGCTACGGCATGGGGAAGCAAAGAGACGAATAATAGAGGTGAGTGTGTACTCGACGTATTCGCTGCGCTAGACGTTGTGCTCTTAAACACAGGGTCCACCCCTACTTTCACCAGAAATGATCGCGTTTCGATTGTTGATCTGACTTGTGTTAGTCCATGCCTTGTTTCTGATAATAAATGGCACGTAAGTCAACTCTATACCCACAGCGATCACCGAGCAATTTGTTTCGAAGTCGAAGTCCCGGGTACATTAAGGAAAACATTCCATACGAAACGATCAGTGTGGAACCATCGATCATTTGACCGAGTTTCCTTTGTCACAATGATAGAGGATGAAGTCACATTACTCGGACCGGCAGAGGAAAAAGCCAAACAACTAATGAAGCTTATCACTGACGCCTGTGATGCTTCAATGACTAAAACACGGAAAACAACCCGTCACATACCACTGTATTGGTGGAATGAAGAGATCGCCGCCCTCCGAAAAACTTGTCTCCGTACAAGGAGGCTAACCCAAAGAGCGAGAGGTCGCCCAACATATGAAGTTCGGAAACAGGAACATCGAGACGCAAAAAAGCACTTGGTCAAGGCAATCAAAGATGCGAAGCGTAAATGTTGGCAGAAACTCTGCGAAGAAGTAGATGAGGATACGTGGGGAAGGCCATACAAAATAGTTATGGCAAGGCTAAAAAGCTCAAATTTATCGCCACCCAGCTCTCCTGACCTATTGGAGAAAATAGTTTTAGAGCTGTTCCCAACAAGACCAGAAGTCGTCTTCGATATAATACCGCACCTAGAACAGGACCAGGTACCGGAAATCGCACAAGAAGAACTTGAGACAGCCTGTCGCAAAGTAGGGGATAAAAAAGCCTCAGGACCGGATAATGTTCCAAACTTTGCCCTAAAAACAGCTGTCAGAAGCAGACCAGAACTCTTCCTGGATGTTTACAACTCCTGTCTCCGTGAAGGGAAATTTCCAGTTGAGTGGAAAAAGCAGCAATTGGTACTCCTGCCAAAGGGTAAAGGGTCTCCAGATGATCCTACATCCTACCGTCCAATCTGTCTTCTAAACACTGCGGGTAAAATTCTGGAGAGGATTGTGTGCAATAGAATTACAAATCATATTGAGGAAAGCCGAGGATTGTCTGAAAATCAATATGGTTTTCGGAAAGGTAGGTCAACAGTCGATGCAATAGACTTTGTGATAAAGTCAGCCAGAGAAGCCACTGCAGGAAAAAGATGGAGAAGGGTTGGAAAAAAGTATTGCGCCGTGATAACGTTAGATGTCAAGAATGCGTTTAACTCAGCAAGATGGGATTGCATCATGGAACAGTTGAGTAAGAAAAAACTTCCACAGTACCTCCTTAAGATTATCAGAAGTTATTTTTCTGACAGAATCCTGAGGTATGCAAAAGACGCAGGACCAAAAACCTACAAAATAACTGGTGGCGTTCCTCAAGGTTCCGTATTAGGACCGTTGTTATGGAATGTTATGTACGATGCCGTACTCAGACTTCCTATGCCGGTAGGAACTACCACGGTAGGATTCGCAGACGATCTTGCTATCATTGCTCGAGGAAAGCTTTTGGAGGAGATAACGTACAAGGCCAACAAAGCAATATTTGATATAAGCCAGTGGCTTTCGTCTGTGGACCTACAACTGGCTGACAATAAGACTGAGGCTGTACTTATTACCTGCAGGAAAGTGAGGGAAAAAATCAATTTGACCGTTGGAGAGATTAACATTCCCTCAAAGCCCTCTATTAAATACCTAGGTGTGCAGATTGATGCCAGGCTGCGGTTTGATGAACACTTGCAGGTAGTCTCCATGAAAGCTACGAAAGTAACGAACGCACGCTGCATCCATTACACTATTTGCATGACAAAGGCAGCAAAGTGGAGACCCTACCACTCCGATCCGATGCAAGTGTTTTGTGAGGTAGTCAAGGCCAGTAATCATTCGGAACTGTGGAACAGCATCTTTTCTCTTCAAATCTAATGTTATCCGTTTTTCTTCTATAAGGAGTTCGGCCCAGTGCTTGTTGATCGAACTGAGCCTTTGGGGGTCCGTTAGTAGAGCATGATATGCCCTCTTAACTTCATCCCTAGCTCTACGATAGAAAATTCGATTGTCCAACTGTTCCGAAGTTGCACCTTTTTTTGAAAGCTTGTCGGCTACTTCATTCCCATGGATACCACAGTGGCCGGGTACCCATTGGAAAACCACCTGCCTACCTTGTTGAAGCAGCTGTTCAATTTTTAATTGGCAGTTCACAACGTCATTTTCTTGAGATGCATTTGGCTGTGTAGCTGCTATGATGGCCGCCTGTGAATCCACAAAAAGAGTAAATGAAAATGATCAAAGCTGTTCGTGAAAAAAAAAAATTGTAAATGTTTAAAATTCTTGGTATAAAGTGGTACTATCACTGTGCCGATTTTAATTTAAAAAGTGTCTTAAGTCTTTGATATATACCAATCATTAATATGTAATTTTATTTTGCACCACTTCTGGTTTTTGAGCTAATTCTATCGTACACAGACAGACAGACCATTTTGCCAGAATATGCTATTTCGAACCAGAGGACCCTAAATATAAGGTTTTTTTTTTTTTTTTACATAACGAAATTAAACTTCATTTCTGTGATAAAATGAATTAACCATAACTTCCAGTCATGGATTAAAAGAAATGTCCAGTACTACTGAACTAACTGGATAGCGAACAAGGTTTTCAAAATTTGTAATTGAACAAGTTACGTTACTAGTCAAAGAAACAGATGTTTAGTTGTAATTCAACAGTTTTCCGTATATTATTAATAATAAGCATTATTCCAAAGGTGAAAATAAATCTAGGAAATTAAATCTTGTGTCCTAAACTTTAAATTATTTTGATTATATGAAAAATTAATGATTTAATTAATGTTTAATTACTGTTTATAATGTTAATTAATTAGTTACGATCACTGACCTTTAATTTTATTTCCTTCAATTAATTTGCCTCCAAATCAGAAACTATTAAATTTATTTTATTTTAAAAAGTGAAACTGAAACATTAAAATTTTGTCATTTTCTCAATTTTAAGACTTTCGAGTCCACAATCAGCCATCATACAGTTTTGATCACATTTTTTTTTTCTTTTGTGCGGTTTTCTATTGAAAAAATAATCTTTTATTATTGCCTGAAATATTTTCATATTGAAATTTTATATATACCTCTACTCATAGCAGAAGAAATAACAAAATCCTAGATATTTTCCACTAAAAAAAAAAAATTAAAATCTGATATAAATCAACAAAATCGTATAATCTCACTATTACATTCCATAATATAATCATTATAAACTCAATATAGTATTATTTTAAGTCAATTTGCATTGGTGTAGTCACCACGGGCCTTCTTAACGTGTGGGCCGCCAGCCTCCTCGTGGTTTCGCTGGATGTTTGCTGTTCCGGCGGTCATTAGTAAGAGTTTTTAAACCGCAAGATATATAGATCGTTCGTCTAGTTCGTCAGTTAGAGAAATAACAGACTAGTTAAAACAAAACATACATCTATATTTCTTGTATGTTATTTTGTTTACAATCGTTATTAAATAAGTTTAAGAAGACTTTAGGTTCCATATAACGACGTGGTAATTTTTTTAAGAATTTTCAAAAAATGCCTTAAGAATTTAAATTATTGTAAATATCTCTGTAGGGGAGCCCGTGGCTCAGTGGCTAGCGCGCTAATCCCAGTCCCGGGAGGGGGGAGGGAGGGGGCTTTTATAAGGATGTAATTAAATGGGGATTCACTTTCCAACAAAATGGTCCATCCCCATTTCACTTAAAATATAGGCACAAAGCAACCCACCTCCTCAAGCGCATACCGCGCACATTGTATTATTTATTTTTCACCAAAAAATAAAATGAACCTTAAAATACCTTTGGGCAAAACAAGGACCTAGCTTTAGTATGTATATATATCAGTCTAGTTTTAGTCTTAGTATATACATGGTAGTTGTTAGTATTAGATTGTAGTTATTATGTAAATAAACGGCTGGAGGGTAAGAAAAATAAATAAAAAAAAAAAAAAAAAAAGGATTCACTCACGCCTCTCCCCCGGGTATGTGACCCGTCAGCCAAATGGTGGCCACTCACAAAATTAGGCGTAGGGAGCGATGACCCTACACAACAAAATGCACCGAGAAACGTGAGTGTAATCTCCCCTGCACGGCCTGTCGCGCTCATGGAAATCTATAATGGTGGTAAACTGATTTCTTTCACCCTGAAGAAGGCCTATAACTTAGGCCGAAACGTCGGCACGGATAAATTAAGTTTACGCTTAATTGTGTGTTATATTGACTGCACCCTGAACCAACTTCTCTCATATATACACATAGTCAACTATTGTCACTTCATAAAAAAAAAATTCTCATTTACCAAATAATCTTATTAGTACCTGGAAATTTGCTTTAAAAGGTACCTGTAATTATTTTACAGTTGTAATCGACTTTATCGGATCCGTTTTCATAAATATTTATAATTATGGTGACATAAACTGCAATAAAAATTCTATTTATTAATTAAATTAATATCATTATTTTTAATAAATGAGTTATTAAGAATTATTTTACAGTTAAATTAATAATAGATAATTAATTAATTATCACGAAAAATCATTTTATATTTTTTTCAGTAATTTTAAGGTACCAAAATTATTTGGTGACATTGTTTCGTGTTTCGTAGCTGAATTTCTCTTTCTTTATTTTGTATATAGATTATATCTAACCTGAAATGCTAGTTTATTTTTTATATTTTATAAGGTTACAAGGTTACAATATGTAAATTTGATATATTAAATTTAAGAAAAGTAAATAACAAAAATGCCATACACTAACACATTTATAATTGTATCGGGGCAGTATATCATTCTAGTTTATCATTTGAAAAAATTAAGTTAGACATCAAAATAATTTTACATGTCAATTTTTTTCTGGTTTCTTAAAAAAAGCACCACATCTTTAAATAAAACTCAAAGTTTTCTTAAACTTATCTAATAACGATTGTAAACAAAGTTAAATGCAGGAAATATAGATATATATGAGAATAATTAGTTACAGAGACTTTTCTGTAAAATTACCGACAAAACCTAAATATTTTTATGACATAAAAATGAGCTAAAAAAATTCCAATTGTACAATTGAAAGTGAATTTACTAAGAAGCAAACTGAAGTTAAAATGACTGATATAACTAAAATAGAACGACCAGTGCAGACTTTTGTATCTAAATAGTACATTTGGAAACTGTGCGCTCCTTCAATATATAGGTAATTGGAAGTAAAAATATTTTTGAAAACTGCCTTTATGAAAAATTATTCAAGGATTATTTCATTTTCAATGCACGACGCGCACAGGGCAAAATCACCAATTTAGGTAGACAAGATTCAAGTAAAAAATTTGGAATTTCTGAGCGCTTGACATTTTTATTATTAGCTGATAAGAAGCTTAATACTAATATTTCCCGCCTTACCGTTTTTACAAATAAATAGTAAATGATTGAATCATTTCTGTTTACACAAGTGCCTAATAACCGGCAATGGGATTATCTTTATTCAATTATATTGGATAATCTGAAGATGAGGCAAAAAAAACACCTAGAAACTTCATTAAAGTTTTATTTATGTTAAAATACATAAAAATATAATAAAAAGAGAAGAGAATGTTAAAATTATTCTATACATAACATTATTTACTCTTCTATAATATTAATTGACATAATAAAGTAAATAAATAAAAAAGTCTTGGATACACTTTTAACATTTTCAACAAAATCGGCAAACCGGAAAAGCCACAATATACTATTAATTTTGTACTTTTTTTTACGATTTTCTCAAAGCTTTGATTTAAGTCGCTACATCGATTTAAAATTTAATGGGCTTTAACATCATGTAGGCTAGATTTGATTGAAATAGTTAGCCAGGAATTAATGCCGAATATTTTCTTCTATTAAAGAATCTTTAATTTTGTAGCTTAAAAAAAAAAAAAAAAAAAAAAAAAAAAAAACATATTATGTTCTTAGAGTTCATAAGAAACGGCTAAATTTCATCAGAACCTTAGTCATCATCCTAACCCTCTAGCACAATCCCTATCCAGCACCACCCATCCTAACAATCCTCCTCGAAGATTGAAACGGCAGTGGCCGCGAGACGTATTGTAAACGTTTAAATTGGAGTTCTGACACTTGTCAGATCCTCCACTAATGTAATGTATGTTTGTGGCTATTGTACCCTAGCTCGGCCTCCACATGCTCACACTAGTGACGCGGCTGAGAGCGAGGCGCTAGGATCTCTTGGACTCCGCTTTTCCCTCTACAAGTGTAGGAAAAGGCCCAGTCTGGGGTTCCTTTAGCAAATTGTTAATATTGTATAAAGTTATGATTGTGTGAATGATGTTAATGTATTTATTGTTTCTTTATTTCATTTATTTGTATTTATCTCAATTATAGGTTGTTGTTTTTTTGTATATATATTATATTTTATGTAATTTGACTTTATCATTGTATACTGTATATATTGTGTGAATGTGATCTCATATCACTATTACTAATGTTCATATAGAAACAAATTGTAATATATCTCAATAAATAAATATTAAAGTAAAAAAAAACAAAATATACAAGTTCAACTAATTTGATAACCAACTAAATGAGAAAAGAATAAACATATTTTTTGTTTTGAAAATAAGAAAATTAATATTGATGTTTTAAACAAAAATAAAAAATAAAAATAATATAACAAAAAAAAAATAGAAAATATATGTGAAAAATGTCCATGGGATTTACATAGTATGTATGCTGTGTGATTTAAGCACCCTGATGTATTTGGGCAGCATTGCCAAATAAATGAAGCATTTCCCTACCATTGAAAAGTTCGAAATTTTGGAAAAAATATTGTCTTACACAAAATCGTAAAAGATAACGGAGAGTGATGAGAAGCGGATAAAACAAAATGATTCTTATAAATAATTATATAATAGATAATTTAATGTAACACATGTTTCTAATAAAACTCAATATAATCCTTTAACCTTTTTTGTTTAAAAGTTTTCAAATTCATTAAAACAACGGAGGTAAGTGAAAGTCGTGTGTCTCGCGCTTCTGAGTTTTACATTAGGGGTACTCACTACGTTTGCTATAGCATATTAGGGATACTCACTACGTTTGCTATAGCATGCTATTTGTGTTATTTTGCTAAACCCGTCGAGTTTCTACAGTTATTTCCTGTAGAAAATTGATGGGTTTAGCACAATAGCATGCTATAGCAAACGTAGTGAGTACCCCTACTGTTTGTGCTATCGTGCTAAACCCATCAATTTTATACAGGAAATAACTGTAGAAACTCGACGGGTTTAGCAAAATAACACAAATAGCATGCTATAGCAAACGTAGTGAGTACCCATATCTTTTGTTAGTATGCTATCACTAATACTTCGATTCTAAAACCAAAACTTGCTAAACATTAAATGGGTTATACAGGAATTCTTTTGAATACATTAGCAAATTAGCTTTTATTTATAGACTTCGATTTTATTAAAAGATAAGTTGTGTCAACCACTTGTGTCCTTATCTTTTACAACTTGTTTATACGGAGTTCAGTAGTCAACGATCACGTGGGGAATGTTTAATTTTTTTTTGTCCAACTGACTCCTTAAAATATGAAAAACTTACATAGTTATCGAGTAATGAATAATTTAAAAGGAATTGTGTGTTAATTAGTACTTGTATTAATCAATGAATACTCTATGTGTTTGATGTAAATGAGTTTATTTTTCGACAATACCTTTTGCCATAATTTTTCTTTCCTTTCCGTTATAATTATCATCCGTGGAGCCTATTTTTTTTTTTGTGTGTGAGCGTCCTTGTGGGTTATCAGGACGTCTTGGAGTCATTCTGACACACTGTACTGGCGGCTGACCTGGCTATGATTCAGCCAACTAATAATATCGCGACTCCCCCCCTTGTTTCAATGTTTGAGAGATAAAAATACACGTATCTGAAAAGTCCAGTAGTGGCAGCCATGTCGAGGCGAATGCAAGACAAGGAAAAAGCCGAAATGATCAAGAGTGTGATGCTTCAGACACGTGCGGAACCTTACGCTATCAGCGCCGACTACGATTGTTTTACCAGATCTACTGTTGACTGCGATCAAGTTTACGAAAACCTGTTTATTGGAGATAGGTATAATTTTTCTATATGTTTATTATTCATTCATTAATATTAAATCATATATGTATATTGATGATTAAAGGTTGAATATTCGGTTCTTTTTCTTAGTTCATAAGTTCCATACGATGACTAATTATTTAATGTTGTCCCCACTGCTTTGGCTTCAGGTCTTGAAAGAAAATCTATAACTCCTTGTAGATTTATTTTATTTCTTGACTATTGACCGGAACTCATCCATAGTAATGTAAATGGATTGCACAACAGATATTCGGAAAATTAGGGACAAAAGACAATATTTATTTAAAGAATTAATATTTTAAATGATAAGACATAAAAAGTATTGTATTGTAAGATGATTTAATAACTAAGGAATTGCAGATCTGTAATTGATGCAGAAGAGATGGACGAGGAATTCCTCAAATGGTTCATAGAAAAATAAAATAAAAAAATCTGGTGCGAGTAACACACAAATTTCACTTACCTCCATTATTTATATCAATATAAGAATTTTCAAACAAATTTATGAACGAAAATAAATTGTTAAAAAATTATTTAAATTTTATTTTAATATAAACACGTGTTTTATTAAATAATCCATTATATTATTATATACGACAATCAGTTAGTTTTATCGGCTTTTTATCACTCACCGTTAACTTTTACAATAGTATGTATAATTTCATATTTTTTTCTAATATCTTTAGCACTCCAACGGTATATCATACATGTATATTACTGTTCTTAGGTTCAAAAACAAAATATGGCATTAAAAAAATATGTTTGCAGTTTTCTCCTTTAGTTGGATATCGAATTCGTTCAACTTATATATTTAATTGTTTTTTAGCAATGCTAATCAGACGATATGGTTAATAATTTTGAATCTACAAAATTAAAGGTACTTTAGAGGAACAAATTTTGAAATATATAGTCCTGTCAGACTATTTCAATCAGAATTAAACCTGCATGATATTAAAGCCCGCTCAATTTTACATCTGCATAACAACTTTAATAAAAATCGTTAGAGCAGTTTTTGAGAAATATGTAAATAGATGCAAAATACATGGTATAAAGTGGCTCTTCTGGTTAACTGATTTTGACGACAAAGTTGCTGTAACATCTCAGGCGTATAGTTGTCGTAAATATGATATTTCAGTTTCATAGGACTTTTCGTTTTCGCGCTGGACTTACCACATACACAGACTCACAGACCTTTTTGCGGGTCTTGGTCATTTGTACTCAGGGAATTCTAAAACGTGTATTTCCGTTGGAAACTGGAATTAGAAAATTTTCACGACCGCAATACTATCCCTTACTATATATTTCATATATAGGTAAGTGAAAGTGATAAAAAAGACAATAATTTTTCAAGATTATCATTTATGGTTAGACAATAAACCGACGGAGAAAAATTAAGTGGAAGATTATAGATTAAAAGATGTTATTAAATGATGAGTTGAAGAATTCCCTAAAATAATTCAGATAAGCTTTTACTAATTTTCGTTTACGTTTTGTTTCGTTATACTACTTGTCGACAGGATTTTGTTTGTCGATTTTTATCAAGCTTGCTATAATTAAAAAAGCCTTGATATATTAATTAACTATTATACTTCAAAATATTCAAGTATTTACTGAGAGGAATCGATTTTTATTCGATGTGAGTTATCATTTTTAATAAAGTAAGAAGGAATAAACTAAACTATGGAACGTATTTTATAATGAATAGATTTTATTCATTGATTATTTAATAACCAAGATGTAAAATAAAATTTATTATTAGCGTTTTGATTTTTTAATTACGACGAAGATGTAAAATAAAGTAAATTATTAACTTTTTTTCGCCCATTTATCTTCAACATTATAGTTTTATTTGTTAAAGCTTCCATTCCAGGCCCCTGAGCCACATATCATGTATATAAGGATCGATTCTGCTAGATGATTCTATATAAATTAATTAATAATAATTTACTGATATTGTACTTCAAAGTGATTACAATCATATTTTTAACTTTAAGGAATATAATGTTTATGCCCAGTCCCCAATATTAAATAGATCCTTTAAGTGTCATGTCAATTTTTATGATTGGATTATGCATTAGTCTGCACCAAGTCAGTGCATTATATATATAGCTTTTTTCAGTCAAATTCATAATTTTTCATTCAAGTTCATAATTTCTTGAACCCTACAATTAGCTTAATGAGGTTTTGTTATCAAATACTTAATCTTTTTATTGAATATTGTTGTTGTATATTCACTTAACGTTACTTTATGTTACTGCGGTTAATTCGACTGTGCTATAGGGCGAGTCCTAAATTTTGCCTATCCAGATTTAATAAGGGTATGGATCTTTAAAACGTTCCTGACATCGCAGGCCCTCCCCCCTCATAGGACAGATTTTTTATGCCCTCAAAATACTCCTAGGGCCATCTGCCGGGTTTGATCCGTGACTACGGGTACAATGAATCCTTAAACACTTATTATGTAAATCTATCAAATGTCACCTGTAGTGCAGTGGCTAGTATAACATCCTCATATGCCAAATGTTGCGGGTTCAAACCCGGCTGGTGGCTAATCAGTTTGGTTTTTTTTCAACTAAATTCATAATTATTTTAACCCCGTTCTTTACATCCTTTTCGATGGATGAAATAATTAAGGGTATTTTAGTTCCTTGAAAACCCTGAGGCCATCAGCCGGGTTTGAAACCGCGCCCTTGGCCATTTTACATTCTTAACCTTTACTAAGTTTATTATGGATCATCTGTGGTGCAGTTATAGCATAACTAGCACATAGCCTTCTACGCTTAAGTTCACTATACCGGGTAGATCGCCCTCTGACAATTTGTAATGTTTTTAACCGAATTCATAATTTATTTACAACTATTTCTAAGAGCGTAGGAGTAAATTCGTCTCCCGAACCAGGAACACATTAAAGATCCTTTTCCTTATTAAACCTAGATACGCAAAATTTAGGACTCCCACTATAGCTCCGTTGGATTAGCCGCAGTAACATAAAGTAATGTAAAATAAATAAACAACAACATGATTTAATAAAAAGATTTATTTCTTTATAACAAAACATTAAACTGACTATATAAAAAGGGGTTCAAGAAATTACGAAAATGATTGAAAAACTTATGAATTTCACTATAAAAAAAAAATTATAAAACAAAATAAATATATATATATATATATATATATATATATATATATATATATATATATATATATATATAGCGGTCCGCATTGCAAGTGTGCTGTTTCAATGTGGTGTAATTTATGTTTAAAAAGAGCGAATATTTTATTTTAATTAAGATAATCTAATTTAGTTTACAATGGAACATCTGTTTTCATGAATAATATAAAACTAATAAAACTGTTTTTGGAATTATAACAACTATCTATTTATTTTAGCAACTTACAAGAAAGAAAACTTTATTTACATATTTACAAATTGACAAAATATTTTTAAATGATTTCGGATGAGAAATCCTTACAATCAGCAAATGTTAGGTTCATTTGGTAGTTATAATCTAATTAACTAAACTATAGTATGTGGTAAAATTAAATTGTGATTATATATAGTTGTAGGAAAAATTATACGAAAATCTACAAATAGCATCTTACATACGCTTTACTTTGTAATATGTTTACTAACATATTGCACCCTATATGGAAGAATATAACTTGTACGCTACTATACCACTGAACCTACCATAACCACCCTCATATCTATAAATAACATATCTTCAAAAGTATATAGGTTTATAACAATTATTTTATTATATATTAACTTTTCTAAAAATCTTGCGCTTTACAACGGTATAGTACTATTAATATTATAGGAATAATGTTTAGAAGACTTAATTAGAGAAAATTAAATTATCCCTTCTATAGAAAAACTTAGTTGCTATGTATTTTACTTATAAACATTTACGAAAGAATGCACAAAATTATATATATATAAATTATATAATTTCATTAATATTGATGAAGTATACCACTAAGGTATGAAAAACGATGTAATGAAATATACGGTCCTTATGTGAGGTGACTGTGAATAGCTTAAAAAAATAAAATTATATATATATATATATAACATATATCGTTATATATATATATATATATATATATATATATATATATCGTTCTCAAATTGCATGAATATGCAATAAAATTGCTTATTTATTGACAGAGCATTAAGACAAGTAGAACACTTTTTTTTTTTTTTAATTTATTTATTGAAATTGACAACTGTATGTTCATTCATCAAGTAAATATGCCACAATGATAAAACTTATGAAAAAAAAAAACATGAAGAGAAACTGCAGCACTCTAGTAGTGAATCTACACAAGAAGGTCTCGAGGCCATCTTCGTTTCAGACGCCGAGGCGTCTTGTAAGGAATTGAAGTGGAAGCAAGGATTGAAACTAGTGGATTAGAGTGGGAGTGGAGTTTTTCATGGAAGGAGTGATACCTGGTACAGGCCAAAGTAGAAAACTTAAATTATCAACAGTCGAGAACTAATAAAATAAATAAAAAAAAAAAAAAAAAAAAAAAAAAAAAAATATATATATATATATATATATATATATATATATATATGTATATATATATTACAAAACAGTTATCAATTATCATTACTTATAGAGGTACAGTAACTGAAATAAGATTTGAAAAAAGTATTTGTTCTCAAATTAAACTCCTATTTGCCAATAGGGATTCCTTTGTCGGTTTATTTTCATCTCCTATTTATCTTTCTATTTTTAGAAAAGCCTGAGTCTCATTCTTTTTATAGAGACTTCATATGTTTTCTTTACGGTATCAAGCCTCCTTTACAAAGTTGACGGTCAGTGGAGTATTCATTTTGAATATATTAATGAATTTTTGATTGTTTCTTTTTCTACCTTCATGTCGAGATCGGACACAAAATGGTATAGAAATATAAATAGCGACGAAAGGGATGAGGATGAGATAATATTTTAATGTGAATTCAAATATCATAAAATTTCAGTTTTTGTCAAAAGGATAATTCGATTCCCTATAAGTTATGCCTGCTTGTATTCCTGTTTCATTGAATACAAACTTCCAATGACTTACGCGAAAGTCAGTGATTTCGAAACAGAAATGGCATATTACAAAAAAAAAATTAGATTTTTCGAAATTTACCAAGGATTAATTGAGTATATTAATTTAAATAACTAACAGTAGTGGTTTCAGGGTTTAAATTATTCATGGGGAGAGGGTTACAATCGGTGATATAGGTTTTTTCGTTGCTTTTTACTTTCACTTACTATATATAGTAAGGGAAAGTATTGCGATCGTGAAAATTTTCGAATTCCAGTTTTCAACGGAAATACATGTTTCAGGGTCCCCTGAGTCCAAATAACCAAGTCCCGCAAAAAGGTCTGTGTGTGTGTGTGTGTGGTAACTCCCGGGCGGAAACGGTAAGTCCTATGAAACTGAAATTTCATATTTAAGACAACTATACGCCCGAGACGAGACAAAAATTTTTTCATCAGAATGAGCTTACCAGAAGAGGCACTTTATACAATGCATTTTGCACATTTTTTCGATTTTCTTGAAAACGGTTCCGACGATTTTGATGAAACTCGCTATATCGATGTAAAATTTAATGGGCTTTAATATCATGTAGGTTTTATTTGGATAAAAATGGTCTGACAGGGCTTAAATGCCGATATTTTAAATTTTCTCCCCCTAAAGTACCTTTAATTTTGTAGATTCAATAATAATAACTAGATTATCTTGTTAACGCTGATGAAAAACAGTTAAATATATAAATTGAATAAATTCGATACCCAACTAAAGGAGAAAACAGAAAAAATATTTTTTTAATGCAATTTTTCGTTTTTGAACATAAGATCAGTAATATACATGTGAGATATATATACCGTTGGAAAGCTAAATATTTTAGAAAAAATATCATCTCATACACAAGCTTTTAGAAGTTAATGGAGAGTGATGAAAAGAAGATAAAACTAACTGATTATTTAAGATAATAATATAATAGAGTTTTTAATAAAACACATGTTTCTATATAAATTCAATTTGATTAATTCCTTAATAGTTTCACGTATTTTTATCTCTAACTGTATTTGAAAATTCTTTCATTGATTTTAAAAATGGAGGTAAGTGAAAGTCGTGTGTTGCCTGCACCAGATTTTTTAGCGTACAAATTACAACGAACAATGTTACAGACAAATGGCAGAATCAATATAATTGTAAAATTTTTCGGAAAAATGCTTTCATTTAATTGCCATCAACAACATGAAGATAAAATTTCTTCATCTTTGTTTTAAGTAAAAATCCGGTAAGCGCAACAAACTACTTGCAATTATCTCCATTGTAAAATTAATTTAAGAACTTTTAAATATAGTTCTTTTTTTGTATATGAAAACAATTTTTTAAAACATTTATTATAATTATATTTACAACTGTATTAACAAAAAAAAAAAAATGTGAACATTGACAGATAAGACACTACACACAGAGAAGAAACTACCCAGTGGTTGCACTTAAGAAAAAAGTTTAAAGAATATTATTGAGTTTCCATGTGTTTTATTAAATAATATATTACATTATTTAAAAAAAAAAACACATGTCGTATAGTCTAAGATCCGAACTTGAAACGATCTGCACCGAGCTGATAATAGTATGACAAATTTAGTATATTAGGAAATATGTTGAGAATGGGTTGCCTAAAAAAATCCTGGACAGACTATTTTTAATTATTTAAAAAAAAAAATATTTTTAATAAAATGTTGCAACATCATGATAATAAGAAAACTTTTAACACGACTTAAAGTATCAAATGTATAGAATGTGCAGCCGTTGGGTTGCCTAATATTTTCCTGGACAAACTATCGGTTGTCAGGTAAAAGCGGGTATGTCGATATCAGTTGATCTGCACCGGCTTGGTAATAGAAAAAAAAATTATATCAATATAAGCGCTGTTTTATTGCAAACACACTGATATAGGGTTGCCTGCAAAAAATATGGTCCTAATCTGGGTTGCCGAATTTTAAAGATTAAATTTTAACGCGAGTGGAAATGCGTGACAGAGACATCCGAGTTGAGTTTAGCGTGTAATAATAAAGGACCCAACATTGCAGCCCCACGTAATCCGACATTGAATATAACAAAGTTTGATATCTCATATAAAATTACAGGATCGTTTTTTACACAAATACAAAATTATAGAGTAAAAGTTTTCTTATTATTATGATGTTGCAACATTTAATTAAAAATATTTTTTTTTTAAATAATTAAGTATAGTCTGACCAGGATTTCTTTAGACAACCCATTCTTAACATATTTCTTAATATACTAAATTTGTTATATAATATGTTTCATTCTATTATCAGCTCGGTGCAGATCGTTTCAAATTCGGATCTTCTACTATAGCATTTCCAAGTCAATTGTAACCTTTTCCAAGTCAAATGTAACTTTTTCCAAGTCAAATGTAACCTTTTCCAAGTCAAATGTAACCCTTTCCATTTCAAATGTCACCTTTTCCATTTCAAATGTTACCTTTTCCAAGTCAAATGTCACCTTTTTCTTCACTTCTAGCCTTAAATATTCCGTTTTATTTATTTATTTATTGAAAAATAATTAGTTTAATTAAAATTATGACTTTTTTAATAATTTTGGCATATCCTATCGCTATTTTTTTCTGTTTTTTAGATATTTGATAATAAGTTCTGTTTTTTACGAACTAATATTTAAAAAAATTAATTATTGTCTATTTAGTTTTAAGATAGTTGTTGATTTTGAATTTTTAGAGGGAAGGGATACTTTTTGGGAATAATTATTGTGCTTTCGGGTGGTTATGAATACGTTTTTCGAGATGTATTTTTTATCACTCGCGTGCATATTAACTCGCATTTGCTTTTAATGTTTTTTATTGATATAGGGATTAATTAATGTGTTTTCGGGTATTATAAGTACGTTTTTCGAGCTGTATTTTTTATCGCTCATGGGTATTTCAACTCGCATTTACTTTTTATGTTTTTTATTGATATAGGGATTAATTATTGTGCTTTCGGGTGGTTATGAATAGGTTTTTTGAGCTCTATCTTTTATCGCTCATGGGTATTTCAACTCGCATTTACTTTTGATGTTTTTTATAGATATATAGGTTATTAATTGTATTTGCGGGTCTTGTAATTACGTTTTTCTAGCTGTATCTTTTTATCGCTCATGGGTTTTTTAACTCGCATTTACTTTTTATGTTTTTTATTGATATAGGGATTAATTAATGTGTTTTCGGGAATTATAATTACGTTTTTCGAGATGTATATTTTATCGCTCGCTGGCATATTAACTTGCATTTATTTTTAATGATTTTTATTGATATAGGGATTAATTAATGTGCTTTCGGGTGGTTATGAAAACGTTTTTTGAGCTCTATCTTTTATCGCTCATGTGTATTTCAACTCGCATTTACTTTTAATGTTTTTTATTGATATAGGGATTACTTAATGTGCTTTCGGGTGGTTATGATTACGTTTTTCGAGCTGTATTTTTTATCGCTCATGGGTATTTCAACTCGCATTTACTTTTAATGTTTTTTATTGATATAGGGATTAATTATTGTGCTTTCGGGTGGTTATGATTACGTTTTTTGAGCTCTATCTTTTATCGCTCATGCGTATTTCAACTCGCATTTACTTTTAATGTTTTTTATTGATATAGGGATTACTTAATGTGCTTTCGGGTGGTTTTGATTACGTTTTTCGAGCTGTTTTTTTTTAACGCTCATGGGTATTTCAACTCGCATTTACTTTTAATGTTTTTTATTGATATATAGGTTAGTAATTGTCTTTCCGGGTGTTGTAATTACGTTTTTTTAGCTGTATTTATTGTCGCTTGTTCGCATTCCAAGTTGCATTTACTTCTAATCTTTTTATTGTTATAGGGGATCTATACTTGTGTTTTTGGGTGGTTATGAAAAAACTTTTTTTGGACTGCTTATTCTATAGCTCGCGCTCGTTTCAACTTAGAGCTAATATCATTTTATATTTTGATAGAGTGGTGTTTCTTTGTTTTTGTTTTAGGGGATTCTGATTACGTGTTTTGAACATTAATCTTTTATGCGCTTGGAAATTTCTACATACCGTAGATATTATGTTATAATTTGAAGTAAAAATTATTTGTTGTGTTTTTGCACGTTCCGATTACTTTTTTTTACTGGGTGTTACATCGCGATTGCGTATTGTTCTAGATCACTTTTTATTTAAGGTAAAATGTGCACTAGCTATAAAAAAATGTCATAAACTCTATTAGTATTCCACAAAACACTATAAACGATCCCTCTATCAAATATTTATGAAATAGGAACAGTAACTTAAAATGAGTAAAAGCGATAACAAATAAGGTTCAAATAATGTTATAAGAACACCCGAAAATAGAATAAACGATTCCTCAATTAAATTATCAGATAATTGTATGAAAAAGTTAGAAAGTGGGTCCATTATAAAATATTTAGTTGAAAAAACTTACTCAGGACGCTATAAAAGGAACTATAACTAATCCTTTTATAAAAAAAATAATAATAAAAATATTAAATAAAAAAAATAAAATAAAAAAAAAAGCTAAATGATGTATATTCCAACAACGTTATAATGAGAACTAAAAGCAAAACAATCAATCCCAATATCCATCAAAAACTTAATCATAACCACCCGAAAGCACAATAATTAATCCCTATATCAATAAAAAACATAAAAAGTAAATGCGAGTTGAAAAACCCATGAGCGATAAAAAATACAGCTCAAAAAACGTATTCATAACCACCCGAAAGCACAATAATTAATCCCTATATCAATAAAAAACATAAAAAGGAAATGCGAGTTGAAATACCTATGAGCGATAAAAAATACAGCTCGAAAAACGTATTCATAACCACCGAAAGCACAATAATTAATCCCTATATCAATAAAAAACATAAAAAGTAAATGCGAGTTGAAATACCTATGAGCGATAAAAAATACAGCTCGAAAAACGTAACCATAACCACCCGAAAACACAACAATTAATGTCCATACCAATAAAAAACATAAAAAGTAAATGCGAGTTGAAATACCTATGAGCGATAAAAAATACAGCTCGAAAAAAAGTATTCATAACCACCCGAAAGCACAATAATTAATCCCTATATCAATAAAAAACATAAAAAGTAAATGCGAGTTGAAATACCTATGAGCGATAAAAAATACAGCTCAAAAAACGTATTCATAACCACCCGAAAGCACAATAATTAATCCCTATATCAATAAAAAACATAAAAAGTAAATGCGAGTTGAAATACCTATGAGCGATAAAAAATACAGCTCGAAAAACGAATTCATAACCACCCGAAAGCACAATAATTAATCCCTATATCAATAAAAAACATAAAAAGTAAATGCGAGTTGAAATACACATGAGCGATAAAAGATAGAGCTCAAAAAACGTTTTCATAACCACCCGAAAGCACATTAATTAATCCCTATATCAATAAAAATCATTAAAAATAAATGCAAGTTAATATGCCAGCGAGCGATAAAATATACATCTCGAAAAACGTAATTATAATTCCCGAAAACACATTAATTAATCCCTATATCAATAAAAAACATAAAAAGTAAATGCGAGTTAAAAAACCCATGAGCGATAAAAAGATACAGCTAGAAAAACGTAATTACAAGACCCGCAAATACAATTAATAACCTATATATCTATAAAAAACATCAAAAGTAAATGCGAGTTGAAATACCCATGAGCGATAAAAGATAGAGCTCAAAAAACCTATTCATAACCACCCGAAAGCACAATAATTAATCCCTATATCAATAAAAAATATAAAAAGTAAATTTTAGTTAAAATAAACGAGGGCGATAAAAAATACCGCTCGAAAAACGTAATCATATCCACCCGAAAGCACATTAATTAATCCCTATATCAATAAAAAACATTAAAAGCAAATGCGAGTTAATATGCACGCTAGTGATAAAAAATACATCTCGAAAAACGTAATTATAATACCCGAAAACACGTTAATTATTCCCAAAAAGTATCCCTTCCCTCTAAAAATTCAAAATCAACAACTATCTTAAAACTAAATAGACAATAATTAATTTTTTTAAATATTAGTTCGTAAAAAACAGAACTTATTATCAAATATCTAAAAAACAGAAAAAAATAGCGATAGGATATGCCAAAATTATTAAAAAAGTCATAATTTTAATTAAACTAATTATTTTTCAATAAATAAATAAATAAAACGGAATATTTAAGGCTAGAAGTGAAGAAAAAGGTGACATTTGACTTGGAAAAGGTAACATTTGAAATGGAAAAGGTGACATTTGACTTGGAAAAGGTGACATTTGAAATGGAAAAGGTGACATTTGAAATGGAAAGGGTTACATTTGACTTGGAAAAGGGTACATTTGACTTGGAAAAAGTTACATTTGACTTGGAAAAGGTTACAATTGACTTGGAAATGCTATATATCTATTGTCTACAATAATCAGTTTTTCAAATCTATCCTTTTCCTTTTACGACTTTGTGTATAAGGTATTTTATTTCTAAAAGCTTTAGCATTCCAACGGAATATTATGAATATCTATATTACGGTCCTTATGTTCAAAAAAACTAAAAACTACATAACCAAATATTTTTGTTCTTTTCTCCTTTATTGGGTATAAAATTCGTTTAACCTATATATTTAGCGTTTTTATATCAATGCTAATAAATGATACAATTAATTTTTTGCTATCAATAAAATTAAAGGTACTTTGGTGGAAGAAAATTAAAAAAATATCGGCATTTAAGCCCTGTCAGGCTATTTCAATCAGAATGAAACCTACATCATTTTAAAGCCTATTCAATTTGACATCCATACCTGTACCACTACAACCCATGAAGGGTCTTGGGCTCAGTACATATAGAGATTCGTACTATTTCTAGGCCAACGGCAGTGCAATGAGGTGATTAGGCCTTAATCACGCTCAGCCGCCAGGTTTTTCCCCAATTAATTTGGGTACCCACTTTATAGAGGCTGGGTCTGCCCCAGGAGGGTCTCCATACCCTAGGGTCGCTCCCCGACTGAATTAACAGAATAAATAATATTCTGCCACAGCCGGGATTCGAACCCAGGACCCGAAGTACAGCAGACTAGACTAGTGCTCTATCCACTAGACCACGCCGCTCCCTTTACATCCATACAGGGAGTTTAATCAAAATCGTTACATCCATTTTTGAGAAATTCGTAAAAAGGTGCAAAATGCATGATTTAAAGTGGCTCTCCTGGTTAGCCGATTTTTATGAAAAAGTTACTGTAACATCTTACATACTTACCAAAAACACACCCTCTTTTATCGGACACTAAAACGTGTATTTCCGTTGAAAACCCGAATTCGAAAATGTTCACGATCGCAATACTTTCCCTTACAATATATTTCATATATAGGTAAGTAAAAGTAAAAATGAATATCATTCTTAGCAATCTGAAAAAGCTAGAATAATGTTAAATCTACAGAAAAATATTTATTTTTTGGTTGACTTTAGCCCGAAATTTCTTCTTTCTTCCTATTTGAGTCCGGTAGTATGCATTAATGATTTTACTTTCACTTACCTTAACATAAAATATATAGTAAGGGAAAGTATTGTGATCGTGGAAATTTTCGAATTCCAGTTTTCAATGGAAATACACGTTTTAGGGTCCCCTGAGTCCAAATAACCAAGTCCCTCTAAAAGGTCTGTGTGTGTGTGTGTTTGTGGTAACTCTAGCACAAAAACGAAGTCTTACGAAACGGAAATTTCATATTTAAGACAACTCTAAGCATGAGATGTTACAGCAACTTTTTCAATAAAATCGGCTGACCACCGGAAGTCGGACTTTATACAATGAATTTGTACCTTTTTACGATTTACTAAAAAATGGCTCTAAAGATTTTGATTCGACGATTTGGCCAATTATACAGACTACTGAACAAAAATTCTAAACTATCCATAGAAAATAAACTGCTAATATACAAGACATTACTGAAACCTATCTGGACCTGCGGACTCGAACTGTGGGGGACAGCCAAAGTTTCTAACATCAAACGCATTCAATCCTTCCAATCCAAAGTCCTCCGAACAATAGTCAATGCTCCTTATTATGTCACCAACCTTAACTTACACCGCGAGCTAAATATTCCATTTATTTTAGACCTTATACCATCGAACTTCTCTAAATTTCATCAGAACCTTATCCATCACCCTAATCCCCTAGCTCAATCTTTAACTAGCTCCACACATCCTTACCATCCCCCTTGAAGATTGAAACGGCAGTGGCCTCGAGACCTCTTGTAACATGTATATTGGAGTTCTAGCATTAGCTAGATTCTGCACTCACGTCAGCACAATGCTTGAGGATTGTATATAGGTATGAGTGACTTTCGTATATATTTTATTGATTTTGTTTTGTATATATGTATATTGTATTATTATTATATAAATTTATTGTTTTGTATATATCGTGTGAATGTAGTACTTTATCACTATTAAAAATGTTCTAAATTGGACTGATGAGTAATATTACTCAATAAAGAATTGTTTCTGAAAGATTTTATTAAACTCACTACATGGATTTAAAATTTAATGGGCTTCAATTTGATGTTGCCTTAAATTCCGATATTTAAAAATGTCTTTCTTTAATTTTGTAGATTTCATAAAATTAGTCATATCATCTTGTTAGCACTGAAAAATAACGGCTTAATATACAAGTTGAGCGAACTTGATTAACAATTAAAAAAGAAAAGTGAATACATATTTGTTTATGTAATTTTTTCCTTCCATCTATCTATTATTTATTTATTTACAACTGTATTGATTAATACATCTAGTAAATTAGCTGTAAGATAAAACACATGAAAAAGACATGAAGAGAAACTGCCCATTGGCAGCACCCCAATAGGTCATCTAAACTAGAAGGTCTCGAGGCCATATTCTTTTCAGACGCCTCGGAGGATTGTCAGGAATGGAAGAGGAAGCTAGAATTGACACTAGTGGGTTAAAGTGGGATTGGAATTTGTCATGGAAGGATTGATACCTGGTTCGGGCCAAATCAGCTATATAGGGAATATTAAGGTCTTTATGGATGAGCTTATTGGTGACGAAGTAAGGAGCGTTGAGGATTTTTCGAAGGATTTTGGATTGTAAGGATTGAAGACGGGAAGAATTTGATGGTATAGTGGAGCCCCAAAGCTCAACCCCGTATGTAATTTTTGAACTTAAGGATAATAATATACCGTTGGAAAGCAAAAGATTTTAGAAAAAAATATTATCTAATACACAGAATTGTAAAAGTTAATGAAGAGTAATGAAAAGCCGATAAAATAAACTGATTGTTTTAGATAAAAATATAATAGATTATTTAATAAAACACATGTTTCTATCGAAACTTTATGTAATCTTTTTTCATCAAGTTTTTTTCAACAATTCTTAAATTAATTTTAAAAACGGAAGTAAGTGAATGTCGTGTGTTGCGCACAACAGATGTTTTTAACTTATTGCCATTAATATTGCCAAGAAGTACTACCAAAATGGTTGAATTATAAGCTCTTTTCAAATCAGAAGTTTTTCATAAGTGAGTATTATGACTCTGGTTTCGTTTCATTTATCTCTGCGTCAGTATAATCTGAGGATGTGCACACATAGCATACTTGAAAGAACAGTTAGCATTGTAAGAGTGCAGGGATTACAAATCATCAACGACGAAGTTCATACATGTAAATTAGGTTTATATCACCAATTTTATTTTCATTTACCTATACATGAAATATATTGAAGGAGAAAGTATTGCGATCTTGAAAATTTTCCAATTCGAGTTTTCAACTAAGTCCAAATGACCAAGTCCCGCAAAAAGGGTCTGTGTGTGTCCTTGGGTAATATGTCCGTTGTCCGAAACTGAAATTTATATTTGACACAACTATACGCCGAGATGTCACAGAAACGTTTTCACTGAAATAGTCTGACAGGGCTTAAATGCCAATATTTTAGATTTTCTTCCCACAAAGTACCTTTAATTTTTGTAAAGTGGAAAAAATTAACCGCATAATCTTGTCAGCATTCATTAAAAAAAAAATTGTAAATATACGTATTTAATATACCTAAATATAAGTGAGCCAATAGTTGAATTTTATAAAAAATAATGTGTCAATAAAAAAAGTAATTTATTTTTTTTTTTTATTATTTTTTTTTTTTAATTATGCCTTCTCATTTCGACTTCCGCCATAAGGGATCTGGCAGCCCAGTACCACTCCGATCTGGATGGGGTTTCACCTCTTATTTTTTGTAATCGGGGGCATACTTCTAGATGCGCTGCATCCATTTTAATATTTGCATGACAAAGGCAGCAAAGTGGAGACCCTACCACTCCGAAAAGTATTAACTATAAAAAGTAATTTATAGTTAATTGTATAATATGAAAATTTGTATTCTATAGTGACTTATGAAATTGATATTATATAATAAAAATATATGTATATATATATATATATATATATATATATAGATATAGAAAAATTTAATAAATGTAACTAAAATCAAAATGTTTTAAACCTTTTTAATCTTGATAACGCGGTCAAAGCCTCGAAACGTTGACTAATATTGACGAATTATATAGTGATTATAATAATAAATATGATGGAAGAAAATTGTGATCGTTTTAATAAGGGTAAATATACAAGTTGAACAAATTCGATATCCAAAGTACAACATTATTTTTGTATGTAATTTTTGTTTATTTGAACATAAGAACGGTAATATAGAAGTAAATGTACGTAGAAAGCTAAATATTGTAGAACAAAATATTATATTATACACAAACTTGTGAAAAAAGTAATGGAGAGTGATGAAAAGTGGATAAATCTAACTGATTTTTGTAGATGATAATATCACAGATTATATTAAAAACACATGTATCTATCGAAACTCAATGTAATTAATTCCTTAATATTTTTACTTTCAATTACCTATATATTTGACCTCTAACCGAAGGAAAAAAAAACCTGTACATCTACGACCCATAAAGGGTCTAGGGTCTCAGTACATATAGAGATTCGTACTATTTCTAGGCTAACTGCCGTGCAATGAGGTGATTATACCTTGATGCTGGATCTGCCCCAGGAGGGTCTCCATATCCTAGGATCGTCCTTCGCCTAAATTAACAGAATATATAATAATCTGTCATAGCCGGGATTCGAACCCAGGACCCGGAGAACAGTAGACTAGTGCTCTATCCACTAGACCACGCCGCTCCTATAACTGTATTTAAAAATTCTTAAATTGATTTTAAAAGAGAGGTAAGTGAAAGTTGTGTGTTGCGCGCGCCACATTTTTCTTTAATAATTCATCCCTCTGGCCGTGAGAGCATTCGTACTTGACGACTTATGTATTTTTAAAAACGTATGTTTTAGTCGTCTTAGGATTCACTAGCATTGGATAATTTTTCTCCACACATATCGTTAGATTTTAGCAATTAATACCAGTTATTGTTAACGCCATAATAATGTTCAAATTATAGGACATGACTGGAAATAAATGTTTGTTTACTTTTGCAATAAAACTTTTAAGAACAAGAACGGATTCCGAGAAAATTAGTATTCGCTGAACCGAGTAGTAGGCGTCCGAAAGGTAGGCCGAAGCGTCGATGGGAGGATTGCATTAAGGCTGATCTCGGGGGCTTGGGCTTGACCGGCGAACATTGGACGAGTCTGTGCAGGCGAAGTTTGGTGGTATCGGCATCGAACCTTCGGGTTCGGCAAGCCTATTATTATTATTATTATTACAAATAAAATGCCCAACGGAACAATGCGTTCCCCACACTCTGCAGCATCCAGACAAGTACCGGAGAATAAATGGAAACAATACTATTATCCATAAAACAATATTTTATTTTATTTAAAACATCCAGTTATATGTTTGCCTACGTTTCGGTGTTTTGTCCTTAATATCAAGACTTTGTTAATGCACAAACACCACACTGAAACGCACAAGAAGAAAGCTAAAGAAGAAGAAGTTAACGCACTAAAATTACATAGCAGGAATTGTATGTTTTATGTCAAAAATAAAACATACAATATGGACTATTACTTATATATTAGCTCGTAGGTAAAATATGTATTATGAGTCTTGAATACATATTTTTGGTTATTAATTAATATTAAAACTTCATAATAATTAGGAAACTTATTTATATTTATTTAAACTCCTTAGAAGCAGAAATGTTATAATTAATTGAGGAGCTGTTACATGTCAAATCTAACTAAAATATAAAATATTTAAAACATACTAACAATTCATTGGTCAGCAGACCTTATGAATTAAATCAGGGATTATTATTTTATTAAAATCTCAACGGAAATCTACTAGAAAGAAATGAAATTTTGCATAAAGATCTTTCTCTACAGCCGATATTAACCTCCTACAATATCGACAACAATTCTGTTTATATATACACACACACCATATATATATATATATATATATATATATATATATATATATAATATATATATATATATATATAAAGTGTGTGTGTGTGTGTACAGAGATGTTTTGTTGGCATACTTCAAAGAATTCAAAAGATTTGCCAAAGAGTTAGACGAACTGAACTGATGAATCAGCGCGGCTTGAATTACTTTATTTATATCCTTTGTTTTCTTTCTTGTGTATGTTTTCGTTTCATCTCATGATTAAATTGTTATCCATGTTGCCAAAAGAAACTACCTTTATTATATATTCATATGTATAATAAAATATAGTACGCACAACACACAACACAAAACTTTCGTTTTTATTTTACTTCTTGAATTGATGTTTGAAAACAAAAAAAATCTTAAAGTCGAAAAACAATTTATATTGTTTCGATGGAAACCTCTGTTTTAGATTAAATAATTTAAATTATAACCCACAATAATCACATAATTCTATGCCTTTTACGTCATTCAATATTACTTAGAAGAATATTTCTGCTTTTTTTCTCTGTTATTTGGCAAACATTTTTTCTTTTTAAACATTTTATTGATATTTACAACTGTACATATAATGTATACAACAAGTAAATGGGCTAATTTACACTTATGGGCATGATAATGTCTTGTGAAGAAACTACCCAGTGGTAGCACTTCAATGTCAATTCAATTAAAGTAGGTCTCGAGGCCATCGTCTTTTCAATCGCCTAGGAGGGTTGTCAGGAATAGATGGGAATGGTAAGTTGCGTACAAGAGGATTCATGTGGGTTGGGAGTTCGGAATTAAAAGAGGAATATCTGTTTCGGGCTAGTTCTGTGACAAATGGGATATTTAGGTCATTATGGATGATTTTATTCGTAACGAAATAACGAGCATTTAGGATTTTGCGAAGGATTTTGGATTGTAAGGATTGACTGCGAGAGGAATTAGATGGTTTAGTAGAGCTCCAAAGCTCGATTCCATATGTCCAGATGGGTCTGATGATGGTGACATAAATGAGCTTTTTGTAATAAATTGGAAGTTTTAAACGTTTGTCAAGTAAGTTTTGTAGTAATCGGTATCTACGGGCAGTATCTTGTCGTTTAAGTCTCGTATGAGGATTCCATGTAAGACGTTTGTAAAGATGGAGTCCTAGGTATCGGATTTGTTCAACAGGTATGAGTGGGGTATTATTAAAGGCTACAGTGGGGCAGGAAGTCATCGGTTTGCGACAAAGGGTAAAGGTAATTTGGCAATACAATTATTTCATTTTTCATATTCACCTAATTTTTATCAGTATCAAAAAGCTGAAATGGTTAAATTTCCTAATCAACAAAATTAGGTCAGTTAAAGAAATTTTAAAAATTGGTAGTTTAAGACTATTAACCCCTGTTAGACTATATCAAATAGAATAAAACCTACATTAAACCAAAGCCAATTTAAACTTACATCAATACAGATAGTTTAATTAATATTGTTAGAGCCGTTAAGAATTAGTTTATATATACATTGAAGGAATTTAAAACTACGTGTACAAAAATTGTACATAGAAAACTGATATTTCACATATAAAAATGAAATATACAGTGAGAGAAAGTATTGCGATCATGAGAATTTCCTAATTCGATTTGTCTACCAACATACACTTTTGAGGTCGGTTAATAAGGTGTGTGTGTAAGATCGAAAGCAATAAATCGTACGGAACTAAATTTCTTATTTATGAAAATTACAAAACTGCGATATTACAGCAACGATCGGCAAAATAGAAGAGCCACTTATTCCATGCTTTTTACACTTTTTTTAACATTTTCAAAAACGCCTCAAACGATTTTTATTTAACTCGCTGAATCGATGTAAAATTAACTAGGCTTTTATTTAATGTGGTTTTTATTCTGATTGTTCAGGTAAAAGGACATAAATGCAAATATTTCTGCTAAAAGCACCTTTAATTTTATCCACTTGAAATAATTGATCCTTTCTTAAATAAGCTTTATAAAAAATACGTTTATTTGATATATGAAAAATCTGATGGGATTTCTCATACGACTTTCGCTTATCTCCATTTTAAAAATCGATATAGGAATTTTCAAATACAGTTTGAGATAAAAATGAGGGTTACTATTAAAGAATTAATTACTTTGAATTTCTATAGAAACATGTGGTTTATTAAAAATAGATTATATTATCATCTAAGAAAATCAGTCAATTTTATCGGCTTCTCATCCCCTTTATTAACTTTTACAAGCTTGTGTATTAGATAATACTTTTTTTAAATCTTTAGCTGTCCAATGGTATATTATACATGCATATTACTGTTTTTATGTTCAAAAACAAAAAATTGTATGACAACAATATGTTTGCACTTTTCTCTTTTAGTAAGTCCTGACAAACTATTCTAATCAGAATGAAACCTACATGATATCAAAGCCCGTTAAATTTTACATCGATATTGCGAGTTTAATCATAATCGTTACAGCCGTTTTTGAGAAAATCGTAAAAAGGTACAAACTGCATATTATAAAGTGGTTCTTCTGGTAAGCTCATTTTGATGAAAAAGGCTTTGTAACATCTCGGGCGTATGGTTGTCTTGAATATGAAATTTCAGTTTCATAGGACTTTTCGTTTTCGAGCTGGACTAACCACACACACACAGGCTTTTTTGCGGGACTTGGTCATTTGGACTCACGGGATCATAAAACGTGGGGGTGGAGTCGAAGTAGTTGGTTAAAAATATAAGATATTTTTTCCACAATACCACTGCCTATAGGCATATTTATTTGAAAATAATTACGTGCTTGGAAGTAAAAATCATTCATCCTTTTATCATAATATTATTTTTTTTATCTTATTTCAGTTTTTATCTTTTATTTTTTATTTATCCCATAAATCTTTATGGGATTATGGTCATTATTGTTTTTTAAGCATGTCATAAACTTGAATTTCTTAGACAAGATACATTATGTTTAATTATTTTGTCATCCTCTTTCTATTAACAATTTGTCACACCTATTGTTATAGTATTTTGTTTTTCCTCAAAAAATAAACATAACTTCATAAGGATGATTTCTACAAATACATTAGGGCGACATTGATTGTTTGAAATTTACGTTTTTTTCCTAAGAGGAAAAAGAAGTTATATTTATTTTTTTCAAATATCTTTGAATTCTATAATATGTTTCTGTTGTTTTGCCTTAAAGTGGAAATTATCTCCTCAATATATGAATCACTATTTTAAGCATATTTTTTAATTTTAATTTTTAATAATTGATTTATACTGAAATATTTCAATCTGTCACACTCTTTGGCAATGACTATTACAGTTATAAAAAATCATTCATTCCATTTTAAGCATATATTAATTTTGATTAATTAACTGTATAAATCAATTAATAAAAATTTTAAAAACAAAATATGCTTAAAATAGTGATGCATATCTTGAGAAGAAAATAGCCACTTTAAAGGAAAATAGGTTTCAAACCTTAACGCAAACAATTAAAATAACAAAAAAAATTATGGTGCATAAAAACAATACGATCTCTGACCATCATAAATTCTTTAAACAAAATTTCACTTTTGTATGGATCTATATCGATATCTTGAGCCCTAGATACCTATAACTATAGAGATAGGTCTTGAGCGTAGCCGTAAGATATCTGCAAATTATCGCAGAAGTAAAAAAGACATCCTAAAATCAGTATGGAGAAAAATATTACAATGAAGGAAAAAACTGTTAAACATAAGAATCCACGAACGTATTGTGAAAAATGATTCTATGATTCAAAAGTTTCCAATTCATGTAGTAAATTTCATCAGTATATTCAAGGGAACGGCGGTTGAACTACACATCCTTGGGTCACACGTGGAGTAGAATATTTACATAAATGAGAAATACATTAGATATTAAAGCTTGCCCGTGATGTCACGGACTATATAGCATATAATTAAATCATACAAATATAAAATATAGACCTCTCCAAAGGTGTCGCAAGGTCGTAAGCAGGATTTCTGATAGGGATGGAAGTAAGTTAACAATCGTAAGGGAGGAATCTAAATACGTTGAAAATTAAAGTCATTCTTTCAGAATACTTTCGATATGCATATAAATTAGAAAATTAATTACGTGCCTGAAAAACCTGTCTCTAACCATACCTTTTATCCTAATATCTTATTTTATTTTTTGTGAACGACCTTAAAGACCACAAGAATATCATAAATCTAATGCATCTTCTTCACCTGTCTCCTATTCTCCCATATGCCCCTACTAGCTCTGCGTACGTATGTTTCTCTCCTCAGACCACGGAAAACCCTTTTTGAAGCGCTTCTTTCCCGCAAGAACCTTTATTTCCTTGAGCGTCCGTCTTTACTCATGTCTGTCTAAACAATCTTGGTCTGTTAGCCCAACTTGGTCCATATCATCTTTAACTTGCTTGAAATATCCTGTTGAATTCTTGTGACAGCGGTTTCGCTGAAAAATCTTATGATTCAGTCTTTCAGTATTCATTCTCATCATGTGTCCATAGAACCTCAGCAATATTTTGTTTATTTTAATTTTTTTTTAAATTTATATAATAAGATTTACTACTGCATGAAAAAATACAACAAGTAAATGTAAAAAAAGTTGCAATTGGCTTGATAAACTCTTGTGAAGAAGCTGGTGGTGGCCACCATCGTTTCAGGCACCTTTGAAATTATCGGGAATATGTGGAGATGAGAGGTTACAGACAAGCGGGTTTGAGTTGGCCGGTATTTTGGAATGAAAGGAGGTATATCTAATTCTGGCTAGGTCTGCAACTAATGGGATATTAAGGTCTTTATGGTAGTTTTATTGGTGAGAAAATAAGGAGCATTTAGGATCTTTTGGAAGATTTTGGACTGGATTCGGGAGGAATTAGATGGCTTGGTTGATCCCCATAGCTCAATACCATATGTCCAAATAGGTCTTAAAATGTTATATAAATTAGTTTTTTGTAGTAGATAGGAAGCTTGGAACGTTTGTCAATTAAATGTTGTAACAATCTGTATCTGCGAGCACTTTCTTGTCTTTTGAGTCTTGTGTGAGGATTCAAAGTAAGACGTTTGTCAAGTTGGAGTCCTAGGTAGCGGATCTGTTCAACAGGGATTAGTGGGATGTTACGAAAAGATACAGTGGGACAGGAAGTCATAGGTTGGCGACGAAGGGTGGACGTGATTTGATGGGATTTGTTGGGATTGATTTTAATTATCCATTTCTGACACCATTCTTCAATGGAGTCGATGTGTGAATGACGGTTTTGTGACGCGACAGTTGGGTCATTGTTTACTGATAACACACATATGTCATCAGCATACGTAGTGAGGACTGTATTAGGATGAATGAGGATATCAGCTGTATATACCGTATAAAGGATTGGGCCCAAGATACCGCCTTGAAGTACACCGACGGATTGAGGAAATAAGGATGAGTAAGAAAGGTTATGGTTTACTTTAAAAGTTCTATCAGTGAGGTAGGAACGAATTGAAAGGAAGTACGCTGGAGAGAGGAATTGACGCAGTTTGTAAAGCAGGCCTGGATTTAGCGATCTTAAAGTTAATAGAATATTCAGTATGCCACGCCCCGGTACTTATACTTAATACATAAAATCGTGAGTATTTTATGTAAAAGGGACTCCGGGAACTGTTAACAAGCCATATATGGCAAATACATAATGCTAGGGGAACAAGCAAACTTTTGTATTAAGGATGCATCATTGAATTAAATTGGATTTTTAGGGTGCAATGGTTCTTAACCGACGTTGGAATGTTTCTTAACGTTAACCAACAAACAGGCGTTCCAACTAATGGTTATCTTTTCTATTCCCATATAAATACTTAACAGATGCAAATCGAAAAAAAACGATGGTAAGATTTCACCAGCGTTTTCCAAAGCCATGTTATTTTTACGTTGTTATATTTGACACAAAAGAGTATGGGTTAGTAGGTTAGTAGCTTATTTATTTAGAGCATTGTGTCAGTTAAAAATAATTGACAATACGCTTATTTCCGATCGGAGGTTACAAATTATATTTTTATTGTTCTATCACTATACACTGTGTGTTTCGTTTCATTACATCGTAGTATTATCTTAATATTTATATTTAAATGTATATTATTCATATATTTTATTAATAAGCTTCCTTAAATTAAGAGAAATAAAACTCTCCTGAAATCAAAGGATGTTTTATTTATCAATAAAAACAAAAATATTTAATAAATATAAAGAATTATCGGGAATAGATGGAGATGAGAGGTTACGGACAAAATATAAATGGGTTTTGCTTTATATATTTATTTTATTATACTTAGTGTAAGATCAAAATCACCAGTCTTGGGTTATTTGGCATACGCCAGTAAAGTTAAAATGTAGTGAGATTATATTGCTATTGTATTGGATTAATTGGTAAACGTAATCAAACTGCAGAAAACCTCCGAAAACTGTGGGATTTATGAGCATGATTGATTGATGCATAAAAGGACTCGTATGTCAATTTTTTTTTTTTTGCAAAATTCAGAACATAAAATCAATGATGTTATCTTTCATGCTGTACCCAATCTATTAAAGATTTTGAATCTATTAAAGATGTTGCTACAGAAGGTGGCGGATCAGCTCAGACTCGTCCCAGTGCAGACATCAGACCCTCTTATACTTGTTCATGAGTTTTATTAAAATAATATACTTAGTAAAATAAAGAGGTTAAAAAAGGATAAATTAAATTTTTTTAAATAAAATTAAAGATACGTAATTTTTTTATATGGATAGGTTAAAATGACACTATGTATTTATTATAAGTTTTAAAAATCTGGGGCGGGCATCACAAGACTTTCAATTACCTCGTTTGTTAAAATCAATTCTAGAACAATTAAATAAAGTTAAAATTAGAAAAAGTTTATTCTCAGTTTCATTGGAAACTTATCTATTAGATTCAATAATATAACAATATAAAACTTTTATGTACAATAATCACTTAATTTTATTCCCCATTCGTCACTTTATTTCGACACACACAGATCTTTTCACGCGACTTGGTTATTTTGACTCAGGGGTTATTTTCAATCGCAATACTTCTCCTCACGATACATTTCATACATAGGTAGGTTAAAGTAAAAATTGAGAAACAAGATGCATGTTGTGGGCATAGAAACCCAAATCGCATTACTTTTATAATAAGCTCCGATTTTCTAAAGTTGCATAGTTTTCCGCCCTAAGCAAATTATTTTTAACAGTCGTATACTCATTTTTAAATTCTTCTAAATGCTCTCCTAAATACTAACGTTTTTTAAATACACAGTTTGTCTTTTCTGGCTCAATAATTGGTTTATACTGTTTGTACTACGCTATCCATCCACCGAAGGTTGGGCCGTCCGACTCTTCCATGATTCTTTTAGGCATTTGGTCGTGACCCATCGGTGCGACATGCCCTGCCCACCCAAGGCGCCCCAGCCTCATAAAGGTCACAAAGTCTATATCCTAGAGCAGTTCATAGAGTTCCTTATTTATTATTATGTTATAAATATTTACTAATATTTAAAAATACTATATTTTAAATTTAGTGTTATTAAAATATTTAATGTATATAGTGTAAATAAGAGTATTAGAAAAGTTTGTGAGAAAAGAATAATGAAGAGTTAAATTACCTTTTATGTTTATTTATTATTATTTTAATCTCACGGTTGATGTTTTATTTTATTCTGATGATTTTGTAAACATCAAATAGTATTAACATTAGGAATATATGTATATTAATTACTGACGAAAAGACCTGACTCAAGGTTAATTATAAATGTATATACAATTGTGTTCATCGTAAGAGAGGATCAACTGGTCCTAAATTTAACAGGTCATTAATAAACTTTATTCTATTTCTCCTTCTTCTCCAGCCTTCCTCACCCCTCACCGGCTCATTGATTCTTCGTAGTATCTTCCTCTCAAAGACCAGGAGATTTTTCTTGTCAAGTGTTAAGTCATAGAGCCCATGTCTGGGTTGCGTATGTCAGGACAGGCCTGATGAGATGTTTTGTATAGATGGTTTGTATTCCAGCTAATGAGCTTGCTCCGGAACTGTTTCAACAGACCAAAATAGCACCTGTTAGCTGCAGTGCATCCTTCGCTTTATTTTAATAGAAACATTATTTGTTGATGTGACCTGATATCCTAGGTAAATAAATTCCTCTTACTCTCTGGAAGGTACTGCTTCCTACGACAACCTGTCTTAAGTGTTAAGACTACAATTAATATAATATGATTTATATTACACTGTTAGTAGCTGTTCATCCTCGGAAATTTATATGGATAAAAGGCTAAAGCAGTATTACTCGATAGTCCTCTAGAGATGAAATAAGGTAGTCTATTTTTTGCTATATTGACAACAATAGGTTGATGCAGTTTTATTTAAAGATAATGCTATTTGAGACATTATAGATTTATCGAACGATTTCGGATAGAATGCGAGTTGGATTTAATGGTTCATTGGAGCCTTAATACTCAATTTTTTATATCCTATGTATATACAGGCGCTCCAACATCTCCGACAGCTGAGCTGAAGAGCCTCCGTTCAGTTTCTAGATGGCAATATTTCCTATGAAAATACCTCTTCCTTATATTTAAAACCAAAAAACCACTCTTCATACTAGACCTACTCATCCCTTAATTCTTAAGTCCATTCCTTTGACACGAGATCCCGCTAAGATGTATATTCCTCCTCACTCTGCATATTCCTTTAAAAAGTCTTTTACTTTGCTGCGACTTTAATTTATTAAATAAAATATTAATTTATTAATAAAATATTAATAGTTAAAATAAATTATTTCGAAAATAGAAGCTAAAATATTAAAACATTTAATAATAACAATTACAAGACCAAAGCCACCAGTCACAATTATACGAAGACCTTAACCGACCAACTCTCTATAATTTGTCACCCCAGCAAAGAAAAAATACATTTCTTTCATATCTTATTAATATTTTCGATGCCTTCATAAATATTAAGTAAATTGCAGTATATCGAACATTTAAACCAGATATGATGAACAGTGTTTATTTATTTCTTGTATGGCACATTTTACACTCGTTTTGAGGATAAATTATTAATATCATGTTGTTCACTGATATCTTTATCACATATTTTTCAGATAATCTAATTTGGATCACCAGTCTAGTTTGTTTAAAATCTGTGCATAATAATAAATATTGTAGTTGGATATTTTGTGGATATTATAAAAAAGGTTCAAATGTTGACTATTCCTTAATGACTGTAAATTTTCCATATCCTTTTCATTTATGTACTGTTTATATTCATTCAGCATTCTACTGATATTGGATTTGATTCTTGGCTGGATCGTTTCCAAAAATCATATCTCCTTCTTGGATATAATCCAGGAGTCTTTTCAATTGAAACCACTAATTGCTCTCCGCTAGTGACGGTCTTGAAGGAGACAATTTGCTTCTTAGCTAGATTGTTGTATCATTTGAATTGTTGCTGTTTATTGTTAATTTAATGTGTTTTTTTTTTTGTGTTTTATTATATTCACAGACTTTTTTTTTACACCCCTGTTATTCTTAGGAGACAGTCGCAGAATAAAGTTTACTTACCTTCTTTAATAGGTCTAATAATGGCAATGTAAAGGAGTATTTTGGTAGTATATTCAGAAGTTTGGGGCGTTTTTTAAGTTACATCATAGATTCGGTGAGCCGAAACTTGGACTTTCAGGCAATATGCAATTTTTTTAAAAAATATTTCTTTAAATCATAACACCTCTCCGACAATCTCTTCTTTCCTTGCCCCTTCTTTCCTTGTTGCAAATTTTGGCCTATCCGTTAGTAATATTAGTATGAAGAACGTTTTTTTTTCTATGAGGGTAAAGCCTGTTTTCATTCATGCAAGGAAGAGAGTTTAATGGAGAAGACATGAAATGAATTAGCAGAGAGGACTGGTTAGGATGGGTTACACTCTGTGTGGTAGAAGCACGCCAGTAGTGTGAACAGGGAGATATTTCGCCCTGCGTGGTAGTAGCACGACAGTGGCGTGGATAAGGAGAGAACTCGCCCTGCGTGGTAGTAGCACGACAGTAGCGTGGATAAGGAGGAAATTGCCCTGCGGGGTAGTAGCCCGACAGTAGCGAGGATCAGGAGGAACTAGCCCTGCGGTGTAGTAGCCCGACAGTAGCGAGGATCAGGAGGAACTCGCCCTGCGGGGTAGTAGCCCGACAGTAGTGAGGGTAAGAAAGAGTCAAGGTAGAAGAAGGAAGTGAAATAAAGGAAGACCACATTATGATACAAAGGCAGAGTTAATCTGACCTAGGGAGATACCGCTTAGGTGATCTCAAGAGCTGTGCCAGCTCTTGGGGATGTTAGTCATCCATGTCGATAATTGACAGTGAGAGCTTGGCCAGTAGACAAGGGTCTTGGTCCTAGGTCAAATTACCTTGAGTACTTTATTTATTCTCATAAAACAGTTATATCGGTATAAATAGTTACAGTGACATTAATTATTAACAATATACGATATTATTGGATATAGCGTCTTCTTATATATGCCCGGTAAGGTATGTGGACGCCGCTGGCGCTATCTGTGAGCAAGCGTGTGTAGCATCCGCCACAAGCCTTAATGACAAGAACTTGATCGACGATTTGGCCAATTATAAAGACTATGGAACAGAAATTCTAAACTATTAACAGAACACAAATTGTTCATATACAAGACAGTACTGAAACCTATCTGGACCTACAGACTTGAACTGTGGGAGACCCCCATTTTCTCAAACTCATTCAATCCTTTCAATCCAAAGTCCTCCGAACAATAGTTAATGCTCCTGATTATGTCACCAACCATACCTTACACCACGATCTAAATATTCCATTTATTTTGAACATTATTCTATCAAAATTCCATCAGAACCTTATTCATCACGCCAATCCTTTAGCTCAATCCCTATCAACACATAGTTACCATCCCCCAAGAAGGTTGAAACGGCATTGACCCCGGGACCTCTTGTGAATATAGCGCTGGCTAGATTCTCCACTCAATGTGCTGTTCAATGTTTGAGGATTGTATGACTTCGTAAATATTTTATTAATTCTTTATTGTATGTTATTTTATAGCTTTTTTAATATTGTATGAATGTAGTATACACGTTTTACTTGATCACTATTATAAATGTCCTAATTGACAGAATATAATATCATTGAATAAAAAGAATAAGATTACTTAGCTCGCAAAACTATTACCCATGCTACAGCTCTTTACGGCTCTGAAACCTGGTTGCTACCTTATGATGTCTAGAGCTTTTTGAGGTTTTGCGTAAAATATTTGGTCCGAAAAGGAACGAGGCCACTAGGGAATTTTGAAGTTACACAACGCGGAAATGCGCTGCTTCCTTTGCACAAGTATAATTATGATGATAGCATCAGAGGGGGGGGGGGGAGAGAGGCTCCAATGAGCTTTTAAAGTTGTTGGCTTAGTAAAAAAAAATCCTAAAAAGTTAATTAAGCGTTGAACTGACTGTCGGGTAGGAAGAATGCGGTGCCTGATTTTTTTTAGGCTAGGACTTGGACTGTTGTCATTGGATGGATATCTGCTGGCGAAGATGGTATAGGCATCTAAATCTTCCGGTTCGCTATTATTATTTATTTTCTAATGAATATTGCTAGCAGTGAAGGAATTTTTTCCAAACTGAAGCTATGGACATAAACATAAATTCTTTAGATAAATTACGTATGTATCAGGAAGAACTGATGTATTTTACTTTGGTATAGTGTGAAAATGACATTGCTGGTCAACTTAACTTGTCCAACTCCAGCTTCACTTTTCGAACTATATAGGGGATTAGATCAAAAGAAACTTTTGAGAAAAACTATATTGTATGATAACCAAAATAATACGTTTATTCAGAAACTAGTCGTATAAAATGTATTCGGTAGCATTTAAATATAGTTATAATAGGTTATATATTAATAATAATAATAATTTCTTTATTTGTTCTGTGACAAGTCCCTTAGGATAATATTTCACAAAAATTAAATTAGAACTTCCAACCTTCCACTTAATTACAAAAGACTTATTTATATGACCATCATAAGACCGATATGGACTTACGGAGTAGAGCTGTGGGGCTCTACTAAACCATCGAATTCCTCTCGTATCCAATCCTTACAATCCAAAATCCTTAGGAAAATCCTCAATGCTCCTTATTTTGTCACAAATAAACTCATTCATAAAGACCTTAATATTCCATATGTTGCTGACTTAGATCGAACCAGGTACCATTCCTTCCATGACAAACTCCATTCCACTACAATCCATTAGTTTTAATCCTAGCTTCCTCATCGATCCCTGATAATCCTCCGAGGCGTCTGAAAAGAAGATGGCCACGAGACCTTCTAGTTTAGAATATTTTTAGAATGCTGCCACTGGGTAGTTTCTCTACATGTGTTTCATGACAGTGTTCTATATAACCATCACATTTACTTGATGTATTTTTTTTTAAATACAGTTGTAGATATCAATAAAAAAAACTAGAACTTCAGTTTCTTAGAATAAAAAAAAACAAAAAAAAAAACAACAGAAATGAGAAATAAAATGAATAATAGTATAGTAATAAATTAACAAGTAGCTTCTTATAATAATTTAGAAAAACAAACTAGACAAGAATAAAAAAATAAGTTCATATATACAGTGCTGATTAAAATAAATTTGCAGTGCTTATAAAAATGTGAGAAATAAAATACATAAACCTTTAAATACGATACAAAATAAAATATAATAAAGAATCGTTTATCTTTGCTCTATTTACAGATTTTTGCAAATCAGTTGGGGTTATTTAAAAATTGGATAGACAGAAAGTGTTTGAACAAACGGGATTTGAAGATCGGAAGAGTATTGGAATGACGGATATAAGAAGGAATAGAATTCCATACGGACGAGGATCGGATAAGGAAAGATCTGTCGAAAGCTTGCGGTTCGATGAGGCGTTATATACAGAATCTGAAGGCTGCGAACGAGAGTTGCGGGAGTAGGCGGAGGATTAAAATGAAAATATATCCGAGATGTACGATGGACATTGAGATCGGAGAACTTGGAAGAGAAAGGACGCCAGGAATTACTTAATACGGTAGGAAGAGTAAAGCCACTTTAACTCATCGTAGGATCGGGTTACAGAGGTTTCCCTGGATATCCCAATGAAGAAACGAAACGTATCAGGAAGTTAAATAATTACATAGCAGTAGTCAAAGTGTGTTGTTTAATCTTATTTTTCCGAGGATGGTTCCACTTAGTAACTTCTGTTTTTATGTTAATTAAAGAATAATAATCCATCTTGTGTCACAAATAAATTAGGAAAACTATGATGGCCGCAGAACTAAATTACAGCTCAAACATATTGAGTCAAAACTTTAGAATCTATTTATACATCGTAAATAGATAGGAACCAAACATACATATCTTATGCATTTACTTTGTCCGTCTTTTGTCCTTATGAACCTTGTACACTTTATGTGATTCTAAGGTGCCTATGCCGATCACCCTATTATAACTACAGAAATCATGCTACACTAGAGAACAAAAAAAAAAAACCATGAACGTGTAATCGTGTGTAGAGTATGATTGTTTATTCATTCAACGTCACTACTGTGGTTAATCATAAGATGCTACAGTGCGAGTTCTAAATTTTGTCTATCCACCTTTAATTAGGATAGATATTTTTAAGGAGCACCTGATATCGCTCATGCTCGGAACCACCTTCTTACGTCTCCTCCGAATGACGCATAACTAAGATGTTTTTGTACTCTCATTAAAAAATCTTAGGGTCAACTGCGAGACTTTAACCCGCGAAATCGCTGTGTTGAGTATTTTGAGTAGCAGAAGAATCAGGGTCCATTTATTATTCTATTCCTACAATTGTGCAAAACCGGTAAATATCATTATACTGCATTACTATAATAAAAGTAACTTTTAGTGGTTTATTTAAATTTTAATGTGAATGAAATGGAACAATACAGTCGAATTATTGTCCCCTGAAATCATTTTCATCCCAATTACATTAGCTGTTTCATTTTTCGTTTTGGAGTGAACGACAGACAGTAAACCAATTGCGTAGCAAAACCTCATAATGGAAGATGCTAGCTTTCAACAATTAAATTCTAACCTATAACTTTAATGACTGTCATAAAGAGTATTTAATGAGTTGGTTGATAACATTGTTTTCTAACATCATTCGCTTCCTCATAAATCCAAATCCTACATTGCATTAACATTGAACCTTTGTGTATTACACCAAGCGAGAAAAAAAAGTCCTTCATTTCCTACAAGTAATTAACTGACAGGATTTTTTTTTTTTTCTTTTTTTTTTTTTTGTAATTCTAATTTCTTGAATGAAATTGTTCGTTCATTGATGGATTGAAAATATGAAATGAGATGTGAGCTTACTGTGCCGTATGGGAAATGTTATCTACATTTCCTTTGCCCTCGTAGCAAGGTTGCTGGTGACATAATTATTGTTATCAGATCCAATGTCCCCACCTGAGCATTTTCATGACAGCAGGTTTCTAGGCATAGTTATCTATGAAAACTATTTTTCGTTTTTAATAAAATATTCAAATAGTGTCTTAATTTAAGATTACTAAATAGTGTTTTTATTATTTACTTGTTGCATTATGATACACAGGTTTGAATTTCAATAAAAATATGTTTAATGAAAAAACACTTTTCCAGCACACTGTGGGAAAAAAATCACGATTTAGTGGCCACAATGCTATAATTCTCGATTTAATTAAGATAAATTAAAAATTCTTTATTCGTTTATGAGTATAGAATGTCCTTTATTAGTGAGAATGAATGACCGAGGAGCCTAGAGGAGGACCGAGAATAAGATGGGTCGACCGTATCAAGAAGGATCCTTCGGAGTTCCACACAGTAAACAGTAGAGGGCCGTTGTCTAAGATGGGCTGAGGTGGTATGAGCTAATTGCGGCGGCTAAAGATTTCTAAGATCTGTAAATAAAATCCAACCGGAAAAAAACATATTAATAAATAATATATATATATATATATATATATATATATATATATATATATATATATATATATATATATCGTATGGAATAGAATTAGCCTTTTTAATTTGTATAAATTAATATTTGAATGAATAAAAATTATAAATATCGTTGATAGCATGAAATTACGCCCGAAAAGGACTAATTTTACTATTTCAAAGGATAAGCCCGATTTTCATATTTTAAGGACTGTTTTAATTTTTGTTTTTTATTTTAAATTAAAGTCGCCATTCTCGTTGAAAGGATTCTAAACAATTGACACATATTGTAACCAGGATACGATTCAAAATGGAAGAGAACCACCATTTTTGACTCGATTCTCCTTTTAAAAGGATACGAATCGAAATAATTCACTGGTAACTAGGATTACCATACTAAAAAGGACACTTTTTAATATAGAAGCTCTCTTCCCGTGTACATTACGATTGAGTACTTAATTCCGAGATCTTTTAGATGCAATCGGCGTTATTATAGGAATATTATCCCAATGGCATGACGGGCAATAATTGACAAATCGATCTGGTTTCTTGCATTAGTCATTCATTAGAAGACAGTGCTCTAATTGACGCGTAGAAGAGGCATTAAGTATAAAAAGCATCTATAAATAAATAACTTCATTAAGTCGATAGCGGGATTTTCTTAGGCTAGAAATGGTCGAAAAACAAGAACATTTATCAAACTCTATATTAAAATAGGTTTCATAAATTTTCGTAAATACCCCATAAATTTTTCTTCTATGCCTTCCCACTTCCTAGAAGCCCGAAACCGTATACTGTACATATATATTTATATATAAATCTAAAGATTGTTATAATATATTGCGTTGTAGAAATTAACTAGACACACATCATTTTAATTATAAAGTAATTTTTTACCGTAGAATATCTATCATGCAAAAGAAGGTAGGGTTGTTGAATAAATTCTCTAATTTTTATGTTTAAGAGTGATCTTTGAGTTTTAAAGAACGCGATGAAAATTTTGATTTAATTGGTTTGGAAGTTGAAATGCGATTAATGGAATTATAAATCCCTCTTAAATATAAAAATTGGGGAATATATCCAACAACCCAACCAAATTCTCCATCATATATCTAAGTTATATTCTGACTTAAAATGTAAAACTTAGGAACGGATACAATAATACAATCCCGAAACGTTGAATTGGTGATTTATTAAAAATTAAGAATTTGGAAGAAATAAATCAGCCCTATCTACCTTTAATACGTGTATTGTGTGAAGTAAGTCTAGAAAGAAAACGAAAAGTCGTAGAAAACTGAAATTTCATATTTAAGATACGCCCGAGATATTATAGTAACTTTTTCATCAAAATCGGCTGACTGAAAGTGCTACTTTATAACATGGATTTTGTACCTTTTTGTGATTTTCTCAAAAATGGCTCTAACGATTGTCATAAAACTCGGTATATCGATGTAAATATAATGGGAATTATATCATACAGGTTTTATTCTGATTGAAATAGTCTGGCAGGGCTTAAATGCCGATATTTTTTTATTTTCTCCCCCTAAAGTACCTTTAATTTTGTAGATAGCAAAAATTTTTTTTTTTTTTTTTTTTTTTTTTTTTTTTTTTATTGAGAAATATTACAATTTGTTGCATAATGAACAGTAGTAATATAGATGTAGTACACATTCATACAATATATACAGCCAATAATGATAAAGTCAAATTACATAAAATCGGAAATAAATAAATTGAAATATATACAAAAAAAAACAACAAGAAACAAATCAAAACAACAACCTGTAGTAGAGATAAATACAAGTTGGGAAATAAATAAAAATCATACAAGCAAACTTAACTATATACAATATATACAATCAGCCAAAGGAACCTTAGACTCGGCTGCTCCCCCCACAAGTGGGGGGAGAAGCAGAATCCAAGAGATCCCAGCGCCTCCCACTCAGCGTTTCACTGGTGTATGCCAGTGGAGGCCGAGCCAGAGCGGAATAGCCACAAACATACAGTACATGAGTGGAGGATCTGACCAGTGTCAGAACTCCAGATAAATGTTTACAAAACGTCGCGGGGCCACTGCCGTTTCAATCTTCGAGGAGGATTGTAGGGATGGGTGAAGCTGGAAAGCGATTGAGCAAGAGGATTAGGATGATGAAGAAGGTTCTGATGGAATTTGGAGAATTTGGATGGTACCAGGTCTAAAATAAATGGAATATTAAGGTCATGGTGTAGGGTACGGTTGGTAACGTAATAAGGAGCATTAACTATTGTTCGGAGGACTTTGGATTGGAAGGATTGGATACGTTTGATGTTAGAATGTTTAGTTGTCCCCCATAGTTCAAGTCCGTAGGTCCATATAGGTTTCAATACTGTCTTATATATTAGTAATTTGTTGTCGACTGTAAGATGAGATTTTCTGTTTAGTAATTTGTATAACTGGCCGAATCTGCGGTTGAGTTCTATCCTTTTAAGTCTCGTATGTGGGTTCCACGTCAGTCTTTTGTCTAGTAAAAAGCCAAGGTACCGGACTGTGTCTGAGGAAGGAAGCGGTATGGAATTGAATTTAACTGTTGGACAGGATTTACGTCGAAGGGTGAAGGTGACGTGTGTTCACTTGCTTTCGTTCACCTTAATTCGCCAAGCCTTACACCAGTCTTCGACAAGGGAAAGGTGCCTTTGGAGATTTAGAGATGCTACTTCAGGATCGGAATTGGATGATAAAATGGCTGTGTCGTCAGCAAATGTTGCCAGGAAGGTATCGGGATCGGTAGGGATATCGGCGGTGTAGAGGATGTAGAGGACGGGTCCTAAGACGCTGCCTTGAGGAACACCGGCCTCAACAGTATAATATTTGGAAAATTCGGAACCACAGCGAACTCGGAAGGAGCGGTTTGATAAATAGGATCGGAGGATTAGGTATAAGGATTGAGGTAAATGGGTTTTGAGCTTAAAGAGCAATCCCGGGTGCCACACCCGGTCAAAAGCTTGAGCTATGTCCAGAAAGGCACCCGAACAATACTCCTTGCACTCAAGGGCAGAGGAAATGTGATCCACAACTCGGAGTCCTTGCTGAACTGTGGAATGTTGAGAACGAAATCCAAACTGATGCGAAGGAAAATTTTTAAATTTATCTAGGATTCGTTTTAGTAGGAGCTTTTCGAAAATTTTTGAGAGGATCGGAAGTAGGCTAATAGGTCTGTAAGATGATGTGCTGTTGGAAGGTTTGCCTGGTTTCAGGAAAAGGATGATAGTTGAATGTTTCCATAAGAGAGGAAAATAGGTAGTGCGTAGGATACTGTTATAAAGATATGTAAGGAATGTAATGGCTTTCTGTGGAAGTTGTCTTAAGATCTGAGGCGTGAGGAGATCATATCCAGGGGATTTACGGAGAGGAAGCTTTTTAAGAAGATATTTGACCTCAGAGGGATTAACTGCTTTAGGAGGTAAGGAGAGTGGTATTGGCGAAGTAAGGAACTGTTCAACTGTTGAAGTATTGTTTGGATTCAACTCAGGATGAGGAGTGAAAACTTTGGAAAGGTGCTGTGCAAATTCCTGGGCCTTATCCTTGTCAGAAGCAGCCCAGGAACTATCACCGCGCAGGAGAGGATGGGAAATCGTGTGAGTATTCAGGATTCTCTTCGTGACATTCCACAGAGAATTGTCACGAGTCGAGAGAGAGGAGAGGTAGGAATTGTAGGATTGGGAACGAAAGGTCGCCAACTCCCGCTTTAATTTTCTACAATAAAAGTTATAAGAGCGGCGATCTTCTGGGTGGCGGGTGCGTTGCCATAATGTTCTGGCTCGGCGTTTGGTGTTGATGAGGTACGTCAGGTGTTGTGGTAAATGGCATTTGTAAGGAATAATTTGGGATTGTTTAGGAAAGGAGGCAGTCCAGGCAGCTTGTTGAATCAAGGTTGTAAAGGAATATACGGCATCATCAAGGTCAGAAGGGGTTTTGAGAGTTACTCTGAGGTCGATATCATTGGTGAGGATTTCGCGGAAGAGGTTCCAGTGGATGGGGCCTCTGATGAATGACGGTGGGAAAGGTTTCGGAATAGGAGTCATGGATACATTTAGGATTAATGGACTATGATCAGAGGATAGTTCATCAAGGCGAGCTACGGAATAGTTCAGGGAGCCTAATCCGCTGTGGATGAAGAAGTCGAGGATGTCTGGATTACGGTTAGGATCTGTTGGCCAGTAGGTAGGGGAATCGGGAGGTAGGAGATTAAGGCGTCTGGAGTTGAGTGCAGACTGCAATGTCCGTCCACGAGTATTTGTGGTTCTGCAACCCCATTGTTGGTGCTTCGCGTTTAAGTCTGCACCCAGAATAAAGTGATTCCCCAATGAGTTGAGGAAGGAACCAAATTGGGTAATAGAAATAGAATTTTTAGGAGGGCAGTATGCTGATGCGATGACTAGCGGAAAGGAAAAGGTCTTGATTATAATAGAGGTGGCTTGTAGGAAATCGTGGGCGGGAAGTGGGTGTAAGTGATGGGAGAGGGATCGGTTGACAATGACAGCAGTACCGGCATGGGCTTTGCCGTCTGGATGGTCTGTCCGGTATGTTGTGTATTCAGGTATTTTGAAGTACTGTTTAGTGGTTAGTCTAGTTTCAGTAATGAGTGCAACGTCTACTTTTTTGTCTTGGAGTAAGGCTGTAAGTTCGTCAGTGTGAGTTCTAACACCATTCGCATTCCATAGAAGAATAGATAAGGAGTTAGGTGAGGTCATTTATGGATTTTTTAAGTTAGGAATAAGATTTGATACAAGATTCGTGAGGATTGTTATTAGGGGCATGACAAGGGATTTGATTTCGGAAATGAAGGATGTCATCAAACTGTTAAGATCTGTGGCATTTGAAGGAGGAGGTATATGAGAGATTTGTTGTGGATGAGGATTTTTAGGACTGATTACGTTTTGAGGAAGAGGTATTTGTGGAATGGATTGTGGATATTGAGGTACATTTAGTAGTTCCGGCAGGGCCTCGGCTTCAGTACATTGGTTCCCACCTCCAAGTAAGTGGGCAAATGATATATTGGCATCGATTAATTTTGAGGGTTCTCTTCTAGTTCTAGCCTGTCTTGTTGTTTCATCCAGTACTTGGGGTTTTTGATACCTGGTCCTTAGTTCCTTATAGATTTGGCATCCTTTGTAGTTGCACGGATGGTCCTTGAGGCAATGAGCACATACAGCGGGTGTTGACTTCGGTTTTGTACATTCCACAGACTTGTGCTGTTCACCGCATTTCACGCAGCGTGGTATGTGGTGACAGTAACTTTTGGTATGACCATACGCCTGACAATTGTAACACTGAACAATTTCTCTCTTTGTATAAGGTTTTTCGACTCTTACACTTGTATAATACAGTCTTTTTAGATCATAAATTTTTTCTACTCCTGCTAATGGTTCCAAGTCAGCGAAGAATAGAGGCAGTTGAACTCTATCTTTTATGACATTAGTGACTTGTCGCACTTTGTAACCCATCTCCATGAGTTCTTCTTTGATAGCGTCAACTGGTGTTGAAGGGTGTAGGTTTCTGATCACAACCCTAAGAGCTCTCTCTTGCCGCAGCTGATAAGTGTGAAAATCCGCTTTAGTTTCAGTTAGGTATTTCACAATATTTCTATATGCCTCGGCGGTGGTCGGTGATATTTTGGTGTCATTGATTCTACTCATACAGTAGTAGCTGGTTGATTCGGTAATCTTGTTTAATTGCGCACATAACAACTGGAAATTTTTAATATTTTTGACAAATATCGGTGGAGGCCGTGGTTCACTGGGTGTAGGAGCAGATTCCATGTTTTCTTTTTCATTATGTAGGATTTGAAAAGGATTTGGGATGAAAAAAGGAGATTCGTCAGTCATCCCCTGTGACGATGTGCCAGGCTGTGGTTCAGATTCTGTATTAGAACCTGAAGGGGTTGCTTGTTGATTTAATTTTTTATTAGTATCACGGGGGGTCTTTGTTTTATGGGAGACGTGATTGAACCACTAGATCTAGATCTTTTAGTTGATGCTTTGGAGGACATCACTTGGTGAAAATATCGCATTTCATGTGAAGAAGATAATAAGAAAATAACTAGATGTTGGTAATAAAACAATAACTAAAGAAAAGAAAACCAATCCCGGCCTTGCCGAGCTATTGGCAATCAGCTGATGTGAAGAGGTTACCCAGCATTCACTTTACACCGTAAATTGTAACAAAACTTACTGTTGTTTGCTCCAATATTCACTGCTGTTGTTATCCTGAAGTCTGGTGATGTTTTCAAGATTGCACTGAAGAGAATTCAAACTGAAAAAGCATGAAATCCAAGAGCCGATTTGAAAGATGACTGCTATACACATGCGCATGCGCAGAACTCCAGCAAAAAATTAACCACATCATTTATCAGAATTGATAGAAAAATGCTAAATATCTAAGTTGAACGAATTTGATATCCAATAAAGGAGAAAAAGAGCAAAAATATGGTTATGTAATTTTTAGTTTTTTTTGAACATAAGAACTGTAATCTAGATGTATAACATTCCGTTGGAAAGCTAAAGCGTTTAGAAAAAATTATACATGCACAAAATTGTAATAGTTAATGGAGAGTGATGATAAAACACACATTTCTATCGTAACTCATTTGAGTTAATTCGTCGACTTTTTTTAATCTCTAAAAAATTCATTTTATTTATTTAAAATTGTTCAATTTATTTTGACGACAGAATTAAGTGAAAGTCTTGTGTTGCGCGTACCAGATTTCTTAATATATTTTCTAGAAAAATAATTTTATTTTATATCAAACTTACACAAGAATAATAAAATTTTACAAATATATTTCCTTTTTTATTAAGGAGAGAAGTCAATTTCGTCTTCCATTGCTCATACATTCGTTCCTTAACCCATATATCCAATATTATGCTATAAATATTCTTATGCAATTCCTCACTTCCATGTGTTAAATGCTCTGCTTGGAGTCCGTCATAACCTGGTGCTTTCTTGTTCTTGAGTTTGCGAATAGCTTCAACGATGTCTTTATACTCAGGAGGATCAATTTCTTCTTCTCCCTTTTCTTTGTTACTTGCATCACTTGTCTCATGATCTATATCTCTTTCATTCAGCAGGCTGTTGAAATGGCGGTCCCATCTTGACAAGTTTTTTTGTTTCCTCTGTAATGATTGAGCTGCCCTCCCCTTTGTATGCCTTCATTCTGGATTTAAAAGGTACCCTCATATTGTTAAGTTTTTGATAGAAGCTTCGGACCTCGTTCAGGTTTTTGTCTCCTCTTGTCCCAAAAGTCGCTTACGCTACCATTTCTTCTTCTTCTATCGATGAAGGTTCTTTTCTTGTCTTCTTTAACACCTGTATTCTTTATATACCAATCGTGCATCTTATTCTTCTTTTTTTTCACCATCTCTCTGTATGCCAATTCATAGCATCCGTTTTCCATGTTGGCACATTCGTCATCAAACAAACATGGTCTTACTTCTATTCCCAGAATATCTTCAATAGCACATCTGATAACTGTCTAGGATCTATTTCATCTTTCCTGGACAGAATTTTCATGGAAGCCATTAATAAGTAGTTCATCTAATTTCAAATGGTTTCTAATACTTGTCTGCTTGTCCTTGAGCTTGGATGTGGTAATCTTGCTTGGTTCCTTAGATTGCACTTTTCTTACATTATAGATCCTCACTATAATTTCAGAGACAACCAGGTATCGTTACGAATCAATGTTTGCACCTCTGTGCGATCTTGAGCAAATAAGGTTAGGTCATTGCCTTTTACAGATAAGGAGATCTCTATCTGATTCACATTTCCGTCGGGTGATCTCAAAGTACCTTTATAAACCTGGGAACATAGTACTGCCACCACCATGTTCCAGGATACTGCAAATTTCATTACTAAACGCCCGTTCTCATTTGTCTCATCATGAAGCACTTATCTTCAATAGTCGGAATGAAGACTGTCAGTTGGTGGGTGACAACTGACAAAACTGTAATTGTATAATTTTTCCTTCAATCTGAGTACACACATTCTAGGGTTGATGGGTGTAAATCAATTTATCTCTACCTCTCACCACAAAACCAGTTCCAAATGCATGATATTATTCCTAACAGCTATAGCAGGATGGTGTGAGAACGCTCTTCGAGTAGCCCACTTCCCTTCTATCTTATTTCCGCTAGGCCACTTTGGTATTTATCCCGATAATTTAAGAGTGACCAAAGTGAACCCAGTCTATACAATGTTAAAACGTTCCTCTACCCGAGTTTTAAATGCTTTTAACGGAGTTACGGATTGTTTCCTTTAGTTCAGTCTGGTTTTATCTCTTTGTGATTTCATTTGAGGAAAGAAGGTTGCGTACTGTCCCCGTTCGAAGTGGAGGGGTAGTGAAAATTAGGTTCGTGTTTGGAAGTAAAAACAGACCCTAACTATACATTTTACAATAACTTATTTTATATTTTATTTTTCTTTATCTCTTATTGATAATAAACTAAATTTGTAATTCAATTAATATGTAAGTAATAAGGTCATATGATTATTCATTTGACTACTTCATCATCATTAAATTTATTATTCATTAGTACATATTGATATTAACATATATCTTATGGTAATCTAAATATCTACTTTTGTTATGTACAATTGTGTTTTATTTTATAATTCTTATTATTTTATAAATTAATTTTTATTGGAACGCCGTGTAGAATTTTTATGTTTTAAGAGGACTATACGTCTCAGATTTTTTTCATAATCGAATAAAGAAGAAGAAAAAGTAAAAGACAAATATCTGTTTTCATTTGTGGTCAACTTCCAGCGAAATTCTAGGTTCTTGCTTAGTTGTTACAAAAGTTAATTACTGTGATGTTGTTTTTTAAAAATTACTTTAACTCCTTTAGTGAAAATTCCTTGGTTATACTGTCCTTCGGATCTGAGGTTAAATGGTGGTCCGGAGCCTGTGTTATGTCAGGTACTCGTTAAAGATCCCTATCCTAATTAGACCTGGATAGGCAAAATTTAGGACTCCCAGTGTAGCATCGTCCGATCAGCCACACAATAATAAAGTGACGTTTAATGAATAAATCAATAATAAATAAATTTCCCATCCCACAGAAATAAAGCCTTTGATCGATCCTTTCTTGCTTGTTCCACTGCATTCTGGAATTCCATTCCTTCCAATATACGTCGTGCTTCTTCCTTATCCACATTTAAATATCTCCTTTTCCAGCATCTATTATCTCTCACAGACGCTTGTTGATCTTAAAATCTGATATTTGATGATATAATTTAATAATTCAAATGACTAAATGCTTATTTTATTTTTTTTGTTTTTTACAAAATTAGTTGTTTTTATTTTCTCATTCTATTGTACTTATTATCATTATTATTACTTTGTGATTTTTGTATGTATGTGTGTGTGTATAAATATATATATTTTTTTTTTTTATCTACTTTACTTATGTAAATAATTAAGTTTGTATATAATTCAATCTATTTAATATATTCTGGCCAGAAGTGCTATCTTTATTTGTAATATCAATGTTATTCTTAAGGGACTATGTCCCAGGAAAAAGTCAATTTCCCATTTTATTCTATTCTAAACAAACAAACTTTAACTCATTTTATACTCTCGTTTTTTTTTTTCAAATCATTAACCCAATTTTAAATATTGAAACATCTGTTTCCTCGTTTATAATAATTATGTTTAAACTGTTTTCTCTAATATTTGATATTGATACGTTTCATGTACTAAGGATGGATTTATGGGAAATTTCATGACATTTAATGGGAATGGAACTTCTTGGATAAATAAAATGTTATGTACGTTTCACCCCAAGTAGCCTCTTTCAAGATATCATGTTTTTAAAAATCTAATTTCCTCCTCCAAAAATAGGGGAGACGCGCTTTGCTTGTTTTGTTTTTCCAGATTTTATGTAGCTGATTGGATGTCGTCATTAATTTTTACCTAAAAATATTTCTTGTTTCAGAAATGCGGCAATGAGCAAACCCTTTTTGCGAATGAGCGGAATAACACATATTGTTAACACGGCAGAAGGCAGCGGCTTCGGCATGGTCAATACTGACGAAGACTACTACAAGAAGTTGGAAATACAATACATGGGCTTGCCTTTGATGGATCTCTCAGTAACGAACGTTCTGAAACACTTTGAGGCTGTTGCTAATTTTATCGATGAGGCGTTGAGGAATAAAGGTTTTAACCATCTTCTTTTTGAACTATATAGTTTTTTTAAATTATAGTCTATCTCTAAATCCAATCACAATTTTTAAAAATATAGAAGAAAAATGATAATGATAATAAAATATGTACATGTGAAAAATCAAAACATCTGAGATTTTTAATACGATAATATATAAGCAAAATTAACATCTCGAGATATAAACTACGGTTTACTTTCTTAAAAGAAGGGATTAAGTTCCATAGGGCTGAGGATCGGATTAAGAAAGGTCCTCATCCGAGATATAAGATGGACCGCGGGATTCGATAACCTGGTAGAGAAAGGATGCCAAGTACTTCCGGGGCACAGTTGGAAAAAATCACGATTTAGTGGCAAAAATTCTATAACTCTTGATCTTAACCAGATAAATTAAATATTATTTTTTCATTTATAAGGATGGGATGTCCTTTATTAGTGAGAGTGAAAAAATACTCCCATTATATCTTTAAATATTTTTAAAAAATTGTCTAAGTTACTGATTTAGTACATTGTTTTTTTTGTCATCTTACCAATTTATTCTATTTAGGATAATTCAAATCGAAAAAAAAATTCTCTATTATCCGCTTGTATAGAGGCTTCTGCGTTTATGATTGCCTTACTTAGAAATTTATAACGTATTCAGTATTTATAAGGAATATTATTTATAATCCATTCAAATAAGCTTAAAGAAAAAAACAAAAAACAACTATACATTTATTTGTTTCGTTGTGGATGTAATTAGTTGACCGTTGAGAATTAATGCAAGGAATTAGTCCGGGTGGCGGTCATTAAATGAAACAACTAAATAGTTGAAACTATTTAGTTGTTTCATTTAATGACTGCCACCCGGACTAATTCCTTGCATTTATTTGTTTCCTTCACTCCAATGCTAAAGTTTCAATTTACTGAGTTATTGGTTTATTTATTTCCGCATTTATGAATTAAAATTTCCAAACTATAATAGTTCTAGGTATTAATATGTATAAAACAGATTTTGGGCATATGTACTGTGACAGTTCTACAAACAAAAATTCTTCAGTTTTATAATTTCGTGCCTGTTTTATAATTTAAAAAAACTATGCCCGCCAACCAAAATCCGTTTTTTTATTTTTTACTTTATTTTTATTTATTTATTATTATTTTTATTTTTCATTGATAAGCAGAATTATGATAGACTAAAATTACAGGGAAGAATTATAGGTCTTCGGGTAGGAATAAAATCATCACCAAAACCAAGCATTCTCGTTTAAATTGCCAGTAATCAGCCAGGGTCATACTTAAATTAAAATAACTACATTTATCAACAAAATCAAATAACAAAAATTATTCGAATAATCAAATCATATAAGAAACGTAAACATTAAATACCGAAAATCGTTTAAGTTAGTCATAAAACATTAGGATTACTTACAATTGTGTGCATAGTATATTTTCTATCATGACGTTTTTCGATAGAGTCCATATATAAAATTAAAATTGATTTTCAAAATTCCTCTCGATTCCTTCATTTTGAAACACTTACTCAAGTCAATTAATGTATTACAAAATAACAATAGTTGACCATTAAGAAAATCCGAAGGAAGATAGTCTGGGTAGCGATAAAGAAAAAGTAATATAATATTTTTAAATATTTGTTACCAACTTTGCCCAGGTGATGACCAAAAATGTGGGTTGAAACGTTGATAATAATAGAACTATTTAATTTTGTTTTCTTTCTTTACCACCACCTGTGCAATCTTCCTTCTTACCAAATATATAACTTAGAGGTAGCCTATGGTGTAGTGGCTAACATCACAGCGTTCGATGCCCAAGGTCGCGGGTTCAATCCTGGAAGGTGCCCGTAGGGTTTTTTAATCGGAGTAAAAAATCATTAGTGACAACCGTAAAAAGGTTGTCCCAAGCCTATGCGATGTCAGGTACCCGTTAAAGATCCCTATCCTACTCAAATCTGGATAGGAAAAATTTAGGACTCTTCCTGTAACATTTTCCGATTAGCCACAGCAGCATATCGTGACGTTAAATGAATAAACAAACAAACAATATGTTAGTTAGTTGACCTAAAATGATTCTGTAATGTAAAGGTGTATTAGGAACAATGTCCAACAGCAATATCGAATGATAGAATTGCTATAATGCATTGAAATAAAACTAAAATAATTGGTACAACAATGAAATTTCAGCAAGCATAAAATGTTAAAGCTTCATGGTTGTTTATGTCTCCACATTCCTACCGGGATTATCAGTAATTTTTTGTTCGTTAGTTACTCTGCAAAGAAAGGTGTAATTTTTAATTTGATTGGACAAAGTAGTAATTTCCATTAGGTGTTTCAGTCCACTATGCGTCGTTCCGGATCGGTAATGAATTGATAATGAGCAGGTAAGCCAATAGGATGTAAATCTATATCGTTAGGAAATTTAAAACGTAATATTATATTGACGGAACATAAACAACTACGTGTATAATGCTTAAAATAAGTAAAATAGGATCAAATAAAGAGGACTTATGTTAGGAGGGACACTTTAAAATGTGTTAGATAAATCAGTTCGAAAAGTCAAGGAGTATAAAAGGAATCAACCAAATAAGCGATATGATAGGCAGCATTTTTCCCCCTGTAAATTAGTGATAAGTTAAATTAGAATACAGTTTCATGTTATATGTACTGAATGCTATATGAAGTATGAGTTAAAAAGATTTTTGTTGCTATAGGTAAAGTTCTGGTACACTGCTACATGGGGATGTCAAGATCAGCCATCTTTACGTTAGCTTATTTGGTTCTGAAACGTAACATGTCTGCATGCGACGCTATGGCTTGTATTAGGAAAAGAAGAAACATACATCCCAATGATGGCTTTCTTGAACAATTAGCTGTACTAGACAACAAGCTTATGAGGCGAACTTCTAATACAAGTTATTAATTAAGTTTTAATTTAAGTTAAACATTGTAAATATTTGTTATTCATTGTAATTTAATTTACATTTGTCATTGTAAAAAACATTTGCGTGTGTAATTAATGAGATGTTTTACACATGATATGTATAAAAAGATTGACTTTTCTTCATATAATCGATATCGTTTATAAAAAAATAAATCTAAAGTTTATGTAAATGTTCTGTTCTGTTCTCTCCAATTAGACCGCCTAAGAATGAGATTCTATAATTATGTTTATTCGCCATATGCTGCATGAGGTGTAGAAGTGGTTTGATCATAGCGAAGAAATAGAAGTAGAGTGATATTTTTTTGAAATCGTAATACATGCAAAAAGTATTATATAAAATGGCTCTTCTGGTGTGTCAGTTTTAAGGAAAAAGTTGCTGTGTCATTGCAGGCTTCTGATAAATATAAAATTTCAATTTCTTACGACTTATCTTTTTGGAGTTATATTTACCAAATACACACACACAAATCTTTTTGCGGGACTTGATCATTTGGATTCAGAGGATCTTATACGTGAATTATAGGGTGAATACTCGAATTCGAAAATATTCATGATCGAAATACTTTCCTACTATTCATATACAGGTAAGTAAAAGTAATAATGACAGTATACATGCAAAATCTGGAACTGAATATCAAGGGTATTGATCATATTTGTGATGAGAATATCAATTATTGAATCAATAGAGTAACTGGAATAGGTTTTACTACTATTCAAGGTTTTGAGATCGATAACATATTTTCTAAGGTAAGATCATCACGGTTTCGGAAAGTTAAGGTGTTGGGTAGGAACGTTTTACTTCGGAAATGGTGTGTTTTTGGACATGGTTGTGAGATTAAAAGCAGTTAGAGTTAAAATATTGTAAAATTTTACAAGGAGAATTACTAGTGGATAGATTCAAAGGATGGATCAAAACGAAACGAAGGATGATATATAACATACAGGAGGGGAGTGGATCAATTCAATTTGATGATAACCGGATCGGAAGCCATATTGGAGAGGATTCATATCATAAGAGAACGTTCTTGCAAGAACTTTAATTGTTTAGTATTGAGCTAGGTTCGTTCCAGAGGTTTGCTGAAATTAGAAAGGAGATATATAGGATGGAAATCAGACAGTGAGGAAGGATTTGGAATTAAGTTTAATGGACAAACTAAGGCAGTTTTTCAAAAGTAGGAAATATGGAGTTTTGAATGGAAAATTTTTAGATATGGTAGAAGCAAGTATAAAAACGGAGAAGCAGGATTTTATTAGTGTTACTGGATTGTTATCGGGTCCGTGATGATTGGTGTGGGATTTAAAGATATTCGTTAGTTATTCATCATATGAAATATGGGAGGAGTGGGAGAGGAGTTGGAAGCAAAGGATACAAAATTTGGGTTACATTACGCAGTTTTGCAAAACTTTCCTAGTCAACTAGAAAGCAAGACTGAATAAATTTACTGTGGCATCTCTTCTCCTCATCATTTCTTTTATTTCGTAAGTCGACCAAGAAGCAGAGGGATGGCTTATGGTTCGGGTTTTAAAAGGAGCTTGTCTATCTAGTAAGGTATTCAGAAATGAGGATAGACATTCCAAGGGAGTAATTCTAAATCGGTTTTAAGAGATTCGTAGAAGACCAAATCAAAAATACGATCTTATGCCACTTAGGGAGTAAAGGATTTTACATGTAAATTGTATGAGACCTGAATTAGGTCGTGCGATGAAAGAAACGAGACTGGGTAGGGGGAGAATGAAATGACCTTGAGGGATGTGTAAGTAATGTGAAGGTCGAGCCAGGTGTCGGAGAATGAGGTATGATGGGTGAAGAAGTTCGTAACAAGATAGAAATTTAGGGAAAACAGCAGGTTTAAAAGAAAAGAAATACCATATGATTCGGAGATCATATAAACTTTGATTTCTCTCGCGATGATTGAATTTATATACCATATAATGAAATAATTAAAATATTGACATGTTATAATTATTATTAGAGAATGTTCTCCAACCAGCGAAAATATTGCCTGGAGAACTAGGAGGTGGATCTTAGCAAGGTACCGAAAAAAAATGACACTGGACACTCATATTTCAACGATTTGTGGAAACATCTTAAGGATCAAATTAGAACTCCAATTGTTTTCCAATTTATATAATTTAAAGAGTGTTTAATCGAAGGGTGGAACGGAATTCCTAAGTAAGCGGATTAAAATGTATTAATCCAGTACCCTTAATCCTTCAGTTCGTTGTAACATCAAAAGGTACCCTCACTCATTAATAATCCTGTTATGACTAACGTTCTTCTCTAAGGACTTAAAAGTTATTCAGAAAAATCCAAATACAAATTTAGTGCATTTGTTCTCCAGAAGATGGCATAAAAAAATAAAATATGCAGCCTTATGTTAATAAACATTGTACTATAAATTTATAGTAGTAATATAAATAATGTAGTGGATATTGAGAGTAGATAAAATATTGTTATATTATCTGAGTGTAACGAACGATTTAGGGTTAACATATGTTATTTAGTGGAAAATGATTTTGATAAGACGAGGATTGTTACTTTGATATAAATGGATGATAGATGTTTTTTTACTAAATGTTGGTTGAATTAAACTCTTTACACGATAACATCGGTGTTTTGAAGTAAATTGAAGATGGTGTTTGGTGTCCAGGCATTACAAGAAATTTAAAGTTAGAGATATACAACGAATGCATTGGAAATTTGCCTAACACCTTCGAACCTTTGGCCTTGTCAACATATACCAGATCGTCCATGGCAGTTTGAGGGCATAGATTTGCTATACTATCAAAATCGTGTGTATATAGTGGCGCTAGACTATTTTTGATATATTTGGAACTATCCTGCTTGCATAAGACAAATAGTAAGGCGGTTATCAGCGTTCTTAAAGAGATTTTCGCAAGGCATGGGATACCGGAGGTTCTTTGAAGTGACAATGGCTCTCAGTTTCGCTGCATGGAGTTTACAGACTTCGCGAATAATTTCCCTTCAATAACGTTTAGCCCTAAGCATAGCGCAATCTTACGGTCAGTCAGAAAGAGTAGTTAAAACAGCCAAGGGGATTCTTAAAAAGAATGCTGACATATTGGATAGTCTACCAGCCTTTAGGGCTAGTCCTGTTGAGGGTGACCGAAGTCCAGCGGAAATGCTGTTTGGAAGAATGATCAGAACTTCTCCGCCTACCCTTGAGCCTCAATTGGAACATAAGTGGCCAGATTTAAACGCGTACAAAAACATTCAAGAACAAATCAAATCTGACAACAAGTTCTATTTCGACAGACGTCATCGTGTGAAGAATTTGGAGCCCTTGAGAAAAGGGATGAGAGTGTTGATCGCAGATTGTGGACGGTATAGAGCTGTAGCTGATAAAGGTATCTCTAACAGAGACTATAATAAATATTGTTGGTAAACTACTAAGAAGGAACAGAAGATTCTTAAAACCTGTCTATTCACAGGGTCCACCAGTGAAAGAGGATGGATGAAAATGAAGAATCTAGTTCTCCTCACCACAGGATGGAGAAGACTACTCCAGAGCTTCTGTCTGTCCGAAACGAAGAATTCGTTACTCGAAGTGGAAGAAGTATTATAGCTCCGAAGTGGTATCCACTTTAGCTTCAGAGAAGGAAGGGTGTAATTGATATTTAGTGTAGATAATATTGACATATTATCTAAGTGTAACGAACGATTTAGGGCTAACATACGTCATTGATTGTTAAGAGATTTTGATAAGAGGAGGAAAGTTACTTTGATATAAATGGAGGTTACATGTTGTTTAAATAAAACGTTGGTTGAATTAAACTCGTTACAAATATAATTTAACAAGGTAGCTGCGGGCAATAAAACCAAGCTCTACTGGACCCTGCAAACAGAAAAATCAATGAACAGGATAACTCTGAAGAAGGTGACAGTACTATACACATTACACCGCCAGCTTAACACATTCCTCCACAATATGGGGTTAGTAGCCTCAGCGATCTGCAGACCCCACAGGAAAGAAAATGAAACTGCTTACCATGTAATATGCCATTATGAAGAAATAGGTAGGATACGGTGTTACCACTTTGACGATGACAGTATTCCAGATCCTAAGCTTTGTAAACTGAACAATTATCGCAGTTGGGGCAGATTCACTTAAGCAATAGGGCAGTATTAACATGATAATGGACGGTGAACTTACTTCAGACCGAAATGCAAGACATGAGTCGAGGGAAAAAAAAGTCATATGATGACATCATTCTTCACTATAACTATGCGATTAAAAATGCAGGTTTCCGTGAAAACATTTAACTCATCTTTAAAAATTTTTTACTCAATATAACTGCCTTACGAAACCTAAAGTACCTCTATAAAAATATATTTTTCATCCTTAAGAAGACCAAATTATGTTTCGAAATGATCATTTTATATTTAATTAAATTTGTTTAGTGGTATTAATGTTAGGATTAATTAAAATTCTATTAATCTACATGATTGTATTTTGTTTTATGTTATTAATTTCAATATTTTAAGTGCTCACCCTATTCGTGAATGACAATGTTTAATTTTTAGAGAGGGAGTTACAAACGGCTTTTGTTGTCAAATGTTACAATCTAGCATAATGTTTCGTTTTTAAAATGTTACATAATTTGTGCTGTACTTATATATCTTCAGTGTTATTTTCCCGTATTTTTTGTGGAACAGAAACAGTGTTTTGATTTCGGGATAACCTTGCTAATGTGTTCTATGTATCATAAAACTATTTTTCTTGGAGGATCAGTTTTATTTTTAATCAGAACAGTCTAATATTTCGCCCTCGGCTTACCTACTAGACTTGTTATTTTAATCATTACTTTCTAAAGAAATCAACAATGGATGTAAACAAAATCTCGTAAGTTAAATTCCCAATACAATTTGTTTAGTCAGGTTGATATTTTCATAAATAAATAACTGATTTGTACTGTACTTGAATTATTTCTTCATGAAAATTTCTTTAGTAATTGTTAATGACCAATAGGCTTTAAACAAACATTATTATCCTTTTCGGCTTCCTATATACTATGTACTATATAATATTTATCTTCATAGTCATTTTCAGGCTTCAACCTTTTGTTAAATTTTTCCAACGACGTTTCACTAAACTTGCTACGATCTGTCATCATTTCTAAATGGTCGGTAATAATACAAAATATGGTTGAAACCAGAAAAATCCTATGAAGATAAAAATTATATTGTTTTTGTGTTATTTTTAATAATGCTTACCGTTAAAGTGGCATTCCTCATAACTTCTAAAATCATTGGTTGGTTTGTTTTACATATACTTGATTATTGTTTTTATGCTTGTCTATTTTTAGTGGAATCATAATTTTCTGCACATGCATGACAAATATGGTTGAACTAGGTCGTATTAATTTTTATTAAAATTGCAGGAATTTTTATTGTGAAATCTTGTGACATGACCCTTAAATATTAATATGCCCAGTAATATTTTTATAATGTAACTTTTACTTGTTATATAATATAACTTTTAGATCTGTACTTAAGGTCACACTAGTCATTTTGTCTCGACTGTCCTAAAAATTTGGATGCAAATGTAACTGTAGCCAACAAATTCAAAGCTTTCATTATTCTACTAGCAGAGCTTATTTTTTCTGGCATTTGCCAATTTATGTGTTACTATTGAACATTTCACATATGTTTTAAGTGGTCCAATGTTTTTCTGGATTTTATATTTCTGACATTTCGTTTATTAAGTTGCCCCTTTTAAAAAAGGAAACAACTAGTCACTTTTATGCCATAGTAGGACATAAAAAGCATTTTATGTTGAAATGTGATAATATGTTAACTACTTTATTATATTATTTGACACCCAGAATAATGAATGTTATGTATTAATCTCTTGTTGAACCCACCTGAAGTTCTTGTTCCCCTACACATTAAATTAAGTATCATGAGGTAGTTCAGTTTAGAAAAATATAGTGTTTTAAGTAAATATGTAATTTTTCTCACTGATTAACCCTTTATAAGCTGAAGGCATAGCTGTTTTTACTGGACCTTGGATCGGGAAATTAATGTGTGCCACAAATTTGAGAGCAATACAACCATGGAAACCAATCATAGTAACAAAATGTAGCTTCTGTTCCTATCAAGGAATTAAGATTACAATGCCTTTCTTAAAATTCTTTTAGAAAAGTTGATAAAACTGTGTTGTATAAAATGTGAAGTTTCAATTTTTACATACTCACATTGACTATTTTCCAAATAGCTGTTTTGGATTTTACAGCTAGGAACACTGTGAATGTTTCCAACAAAATTGGATAGAAGATCCTGTTGTAATTGGAATGTTGATATGTTGTATACTGTTGCTGATTTATGAAAAGGGAAAATATCGGGTTGTGAAATAAGTTTGTAGCATTTTTCAATATTTCAATTTAATCATCTCTGTGTTTATAAATAATGTTTACATATTCAAAAAAATGATTAATTAAGATGCTTTCGTGCATCAGTTTCAACCAGCATTCCTTATCTTTAAATGGTATTTTGCTAACTCAAAATGGAAGAGAAAAAAATTAATTTTAGTCATTTAATCATTTTTTATTTCCGAAAAGGAAATTCTGCTTATAGACGCTTAACAAAATTGGCAGTGTGTATGTCGATGATACCTTAGGAGAAAGCACCGTTCGTGAGTGGTTTGCCCGGTTCAGAATTAAAAATTTTGACTTGGAAGATGCTAAGCGCTCAGGTTGTCCTTCAACTGTTGATGATTACCAAATTCAAGCATAATTTATAAAAAAAAATTTAATTTTTGATTAAATAACCAAATCATATTATTGATTAAAGATATTTACAAGAATCTGAAGTTTTTATTGAAATCACCTGTAAAAAACGCTACAAACTTATTTTACACCCCAATACATTCTGTAACATTGCAAATTACAAATTCTATCATTTGTGCCATCAGTTGCATATATATAAAACTTGGTAGTTTCTTCACTGTACGATTTGGCTGATTTTATTAAATTCTTGTGAAAATTACTCTTTCTTAAATGAAAAATGATGTTGTATGTATAACTTTATTAAGTCAATTCCAAGAAAATCATTAACATTTTTTAACAGTTAATATCAGATTCCTATTATAGATAATTATATTACTTTTATTTGATTATTAGGTGTATTAGATGAAAATGTGTTTGCTTTTATTTGACTATTATTTCATTTTGTTTCTAGAAAAAGAACCAATTACTTGGATTGGCCTGAATATTTTATGGCGACTGCTTTTCTTGCTGCTATGCGTAGTAAGGACCCTATCACTCAAGTAGGAGCATGTATAGTGAATGAAAAAAATATAATAGTGGGTATAGGATATAATGGGATGCCAAATGGCTGTAGTGATGATAAATTCCCTTGGCAAAAGTCTAAGGATAAACTTTCTACAAAACATACATATGGTATTTCTTACCACTAACATAAAAATAATTAGCCGTATATTTTTATTAGAAATAGAATTTTAAAATTTTATTTTAATTTTTAGTATGTCATGCTGAACTTAATGCTGTTTTAAACAAAAACTGCACTGATCTTTATGGGTGTACGATGTATGTTGGTTTGTTTCCATGTAATGAGTGTGCCAAAGTTATTATACAATCTGGAATCAAGAAAGTTGTCTACTTATCTGATAAACATTCCTATAAAGCTGAGACGATAGCTGCCAAAAAAATGTTTGACGTGGCTGGTGTAACATACCAGTAAGTTGATGACTTTATTAGTAGTTTTTTTAAGTACTAAATATTATTTGAAACATCTTCGGAATGTTTTGCCACACTACTCTGTTTTAGATGTTAATCTATAATCTATTTTGAGTCATAGTAAATTATATTGCCTATTATTATTTTAATCTTTATTCTTCAAGAAGATTATCCACACCTTCATTTCTTATTCCAATGTTCAACTTATAATGTTTCAGGCCTCTGTATGTCTGTTATAAAAAAAAAAAATTATATTTTATATTTAGAATAAGAAAAATTCTCAAAGATAAGTATATTTGTTTGATAAAGGAAAAACTGAGGTCCAAAACATCATAGATTGAATAGCTGAGGTATGAAGCTGAGGATAATTTTTCTTAGATGTGAAGAATAACTTTTTGAACCTCCAATACGAAAAAACCCAGTAATAATGAATTTTATGTCCATTTATCGTATTTTAACTTAATTGCGTTGTTCATAAAAATTATGTTTTAAATAAATACTTTAAGCAATATACAATTTAGCTTAAAATATTTCAAAATTTAGTCACTCGGGGAGAAAACACTTGTGTTTATTAAACTCATAATAAAGGATTTCCTGAAGTTTAAATGAGACTATTCAAATCATTCTCTTTGGGATCATCCCTTTCACCGACCTTATTTTTTATTTACTTAAATAAACCTACAAAAAATTATCCAACCCTCCAAGTATCATTTGTATGCAGATGACCAACAAATGTACATGTTGTTGCATTCTCCTGATATACTAGAGCAGTGGTTCCCATCTAGTGGTCCTCAGTCCCTTAGGGGTCTGCGAGATGTCATCGGGAAATTATTTTAAATTACATAGGCAAAATATTTTTGAAGCCCTGACTTGTAATATTAATAAGAAAAGTATATGGACAAATTCAATATTCTAAGTGATATACTTAGTGTTAGGATTTAGGGGGTCCTTGCTATTGAAGTGATTGAATGAAGAGATCCACAAAAAAATTTTGTTGGGAACCACTGTACTAGAGGAGTTCTGTAAACATTTCTCACCAGTATTATGGTCAATGGCTCTATCCTGATTCCTTAAGAAAATACCTACTCTGTGTCTTCTTATTCGAATCGTTAAGAACCAGAAAACCTTATATCTTTGACCTCCTCATTGGGTGTTCTTTCATACTTCCCCTTATTGCATGATCTTAACCTACTGATTTATACAGCATTTCCAAGTCAAATTCTAACTTTTCCAAGTCAAATTCAACCTTTTCCAAGTCGAATTCAACATTTTCCAAGTTTAATTCAAAATTTTCCATTTCAAATTCAACCTTTTCCCAATCAAATTCAACTGATTCCATTCAATTACTCAAGATTTTAATACTAAGTATCGATTAATTTTAGCTTATAAGACATTTTCAATACTAGGGCTTCAATACTAGTATTTGAGTTACAGGGTGTTCGTTTAATATTGATTTTAAGATCACATGCTCCAATATTGATTTATTATAACTTTTCAGAACTTTTTCGATTTTGAGTTTAGCAGGTGCATTATCTGGGGTTCCCATACTGATTATACTATTAATTTTAATTGCGCTCGCTCAATTGGAGATTTATTTTATTTTTTTCAGATTTCTTCGATACTAGGCTCAGTAGCTGAGTTACTGGGGGGTTCGCATACTGATTATAATATTGATTTTGAGTGCGATCCCTCAAGTATTGATATTTTTAAACTTTATCGGAGTATAATCAGTATGCAAACCGCCGGTAACGCAGCTACTGAGCCTAGTATCGAATAAATCCGAAAAAGTTAAAATAAATTTCCAATTAAGCGACCACACTTAAAATTAATTGTATGCAAACCCCTGGGAAGGCTGCTACTGAGTCTAATATTGAATAAATCTGAAAAAATATATATAAAAAACAAAATTATGTTAACTTCATTTTATTAATTTATTGAAAAGTTAAAATAAATATTTAATTGAGTGAGCACTATTAAATTTAATAGTATAGTCTGTATGCAAACCCTCGTTAACGCAGCTACTGAGCCTAGTATCGAAGAAATCCGGAAAAAAAAAAAAGTTATAAAAAATATAATATTATGTTAACTTGATTTTTATTAATTTATTGAAACCAAAAAAGGTTGACTTTAAAATTTATGGACCTATACACACACAATTATATATATATATATATATAATATATACCTTCTCATGGACCTGATTTTTTTTAAAACTTCTTTATCATCTGTTATAAATTTAATGTCACTTTTATGACACTATTGCTAACCGGATGATGCTACGGGGGAAGTCTTAAATTTTGCCATTTCAGGTTTTATTTGGATAGGGATCTGTAAGGAGTACCTGACATCACACAGGCTGTGGACTGCCATTTTACGTCCTCTCCAAAGGAGGGCATAACCAAAGATTTTTCAATCATTTAAGAAATCCTAGGGTCAACTACCAGGTATGTACCTGGGACCTTGGGCATAGAAGGCTGTTATGCTAGCCACTTCATCACAGGTAACCCCCACCTTTATCGTCTGTGCTACCATACTTTGAAACATTTCACCTAAATCCCTTCATAAAGTCTCTTGCCTAACAGCATACGACCATAATTTATTTCTCAATCTCCTCACAGATCAATCTTCCACACATGTAAACACAAAACCAATTTGAGGAATTATGCATACAACTGATTACATTTAAATTTCTTATTTTATCAGGGTGCCTAGCAAATCTGCTCAAAGAGATTCCCTGACTTTTCCATATTGTAAGAAGTCTTTTACCTGGCCAAAGCTTGGTGAAAAACAACAAAACAAAGAATAATTATAATAATATGGTATACTAGATTAAAAAAATATATAATGACTAATTACTTTACGATAAGATTCAACTATATCTACCCGACACCAGCTGAAAATGTAGTTGTTTAAGTTGAATTACCAATGAATTATGATGAACTTGGATACTGCTGTTAGTAATAATCAATATTTACAAATCTGACTACAAATTTATTTTAAAACTCGCTTTATGATATTTGCAACATCACAAGTAGGCATATTGGAACTTTTGTCTGAATGAAGAAGAAACAATGTTATCTAGGACCATTTTCCCTTACCAAAGTAGAAATTTCCTGACTTTTTGGTATTTTTTTTAAATCCCTGCCTTTTCCCGGTTTCCCCTGTTGCAAGACACCCTGTTTATATATTTCATTATTATTTAGACTACGGAATTTCCTGTTAGAAGTTTTGACTTCATCATTATTTCTCCAAATCAAAATAAATCAATTTTCTCCATCTCAAAAAAAAATTTGACATAAGCATAAGAATATTCTCCTTACCAGCTTTATTAATTTAAAACCAGTTCCATATTTTCAATATATATATATATATATATATATATATATATATATATATATATATATATATATATATATATATATATTTTTTTTTTTTTTTTTTTTTTTTTTTTAGACCTTTTAGTCCTAAAAATAAGAAAATAGTCATTGATTTTGAAGAAATTGACTGGAATAATATGCAGCAGTGTGACTTCAGCCCAAATAAAGATGAAGTGGTAAGTAGGAGAATTGAGTAATTTTTCTTCTGGCACCAGAACAAAATGGTCCTAGGCTTGCTTCAACATAGTCTTACCTCAGGCCCTCTGTCCTCCACATTGTCCATTTTTTGCATATCCAACACTTTTTCCTTTCTTCATATTCTAAGCCGCTTTTTTTTTCTTGTGGCTAAGATGGTACCTTGATAATCTTCTTCACCTGGCTTTCCTTATTCCTCTGGATAATGTGTCCTTACCATCTCAATCTATACATTTAAAAAGCATTAGATAAGTGCAACTCATTGAATGAATCGTATAATTCCCTGTTTTTCTTAATGTGCTATCTCCATCACACAAACATCCATAGATTCTTTGTAACACCTTTTTAAACTATCAAGTCTTTCAGGTATAGCTTTATTTAGAATCTATGTTCCACTTCCAGAGTGGACAGAACCACTGTTCTAATCAGGTGTTGTTCTTAGTGTTGCAAGATATCAGGATAATCCTTACCAAGTTTCTTAATGCTGCTTCTGCTTCTTTCGTTTAAAGGTCCAAAGTATGGGTTTGTTGATGTCAGCCTTCACTGATACAACTTTAATGTTTTCACCACCATGTCATAGGAAACAGGATGCTGTATTTTTGCTCTTTCTACTGTCCTTAGTTTAGTTTTATCAAGATTAACCTTGAGACCTTATCGCTTCAATTCTTTGAGTTCTCAGCTACATATGCCCCTCAATGGCTTTGTCTGCTCATTTCTACTATTATTACTATATCATCTTCATATACTATTGTTTGCACTGGTGTATGCAATTTTAATACTTCCATCAAGCTTTGGACTCTTCATAACATGGCCCAAAACTAGGTTGAACAGCATATGGTCTTCCTTTTTTTACTTATTTCCATGGGGATGTGCAGTTCTTTATTTGCTCATATCTGACATTGAAAGTGCCTCAATGTCAAAGATATTAATTTAGGGATAATCTTCAATTTGGCGATTGTTTCATACATTATGGATCTGTAGGTCTAATCATATTCAGCTCTAATACCAACCACCCTGTCACTGTTTTGATCTCAGATCTTTTTCTCGAATCTACTGAAGAGGAAATATCTGATCTATTGTTGATTTGTTTCTCCAAAACCTACATTGGTATTCACCTACTGCTCTTTCATAATAGATTGGAAGTTAGTTGTACAGTACCATGACTCGGATTTTATATCCGCAAAGAGAATCCTTTTTTATTGATACATTTAGTAACATTATCTTCATAACTCCACAGTTCAATTTTCCCTGGCTTCCGTTTTTTCCTCCCTAATACATTCTTCATGTCTGTGAATGTTTTTAATATCTTTTTGCCTATAATTTTGAATAGTTCGGAATTTATATTGTACCTACCCAGATACTCAATATGTGATGGTGACTTAACCATATGTGTTGTCATCACTACTGTTCAATAGTTCTTGGAAATGTTCTTTCTATATTAGGTGGATTTCTTGGTTTGAAGTCAGAAGCAACCTTCCTTGCTTCTGACCCTATTACTTAGAGATGTATATTCTTTCTTTACTGTCAGTATTTTCCTATAGGATATACTGATTTAATTTTTGTTGTTGTTTCTTCAATATTCTTTAGCTGCTCATGAGTTCCTTGATTTTTCTTCTAGGGATATACTTGGCTTTATGGTACTTCATATCCTAACGTGATGTTTCTTCTACTTGTCAATAATCCACTTTTTTCTTGATTATCCTTATTTTCTGTTTATATTTCATCACAACTAGGTAATAATCTGAATCTATGCATGGTTCCCTGAAGCTTCAAAGCTTCTTATATCCATTACACTTGAGCATGCCTTTAACCAACACAAAAATGATCAATTTTTTTCAATTTTCTTCCATCCAGCAAGTATAAATAAAATAAGTATAGTTTCATTTCCTTATGTCATATTTTTAATGGTATGATCAGAAGAAGGATTAATAAATATTAACTTCAAATATTTTAAGAAATTCAAAGGATACTAAATAGTTCCCTGCTTAGTGAAATGAAATGGTCCTAATTATGAATACATTTTTGTAACATGATTTGTTTTAAATAGAAAACAAAATTTCCATCATTACTCTCTGTTAACTGTACTCCTTTTTTTATTGCTAAATATTAACTAATCATGACTGTGCTTAAGGAATTTGTATGGGTTTTAATGGGAATATTATGCTGCAAAAGATACTTGTAAATAATTCTAAGTTAATAGAGGAAAATGTGCAGTATAAAACAAATGACATTTTTCTAGAAATTAAATAAAAACTATAAATTTAAAATATAAGCTTTGTCATTTGCTGCTCAAAGATGAAAAAAAAAAAGTTTCTATGGGAAATTTCAGCCTTTATTACAACAAAGGCTATGCTTGAAGATGTTTTGCAGACATATATTTTGAAAAAGTTCAAGAAGCAAATCCTCTTAGCATAATCATTTCTTAAGAAAGATATTTTTAACATCACATGCTCAGGACAGTGGCAAGAAGCACCCATTTTCTGTAGGAGCACAGCAAGGTTAAGATTTGAGTTAAGGTAACTTCTTATTGGACCTCAAATCCCGAGGAAGCCCATAAAAAATAATAATAAAAAAATAAAATAAAACTTGCTTGAAAAAAAAAAACTCAAAGGGAACTCATAATAAATACGTGAAGGTGACTGTTAAGTGGATTACATTTATGGTGATCCATATTAGCTGAAGTTCCCATTAAACTATCACTGCTAAAAGACCAATTTCACTCATATCATTTTCTAACCTGTTTTTCTGGTCAAAGTAAGTGTATTGTTTAACAATGCTATAGAATTGTACTCTTAAAAACTCCACATCTAAACCTTTCAGATTATAAGGAATTCTACATGTAACATTTCCTCTTGAGTTTTTTTTTATGAACAGGTTTGTGTCAACATTACTGCATCTTTGTGATATTCAACACTCATTACAAGATTTAAATTTTTACAATTAAGAATATTTAGAAAATTTTCCTTATAGAATCCCTGTACTATGAGGAAAATGCCTGTTCTAGAGTTTATTTGGTTCACCTGGAAAGATTTTATTTTGTCAATTTTAAGTCCTTAACCTACCATGAATGAGTTAACTTACAGCTGTTAGATAACTTGCCTTACTAATTGTTCTTTCACACTTTAGTATTTTATTTATTTTTTGTTATTTAAATATATATTCATTTTATTGGTACTTACAAAAATATTTAAGTTATTAACAGTATTCATATTAATGATTTTTAATAATTTTATTTGATTTCAGGATGTTTTGGGTAATGATTTAGTACCTTTACATTTAACTGGAGATTCAAACACAAATTAATGACAATGAAACTACTTTTTTTTTCTTTTGTTCTTTTTTAAAAATTTAATAAGACTTATACTAACTAAATGTAAGCATTTTTCTATAAAATAATAATAAGTGACTTTGATTAATTCTTTACTTTCTATACCTTCATCTATATAGTGATACAATGCATGAACATTAATGAGTTTGCTATGTGTAAATATTTCTTAAAATTATACTTATGATTTATTTTGAACCAAAATATAAGGTACTGAAATTTACTTAATATACAATTTTGAAATATACTAAATGAGGGGCATATTGTTTTAAAGTCTTTAAGTGTGCTTTTGTTTGCTTGGAGATCGTTTAGTGAAAGGTTGACAGTTTAGTAGAGAATGATACATTCTTCTTCGTCCACCTACAATACGTGATTTACCATCCATCATATTCTCCTAAACATAAATGATTTCTATTCCTTATAGGTGGAATAATCAGGAGTCAGTCATTTTTTTTAATTTTGCCAATGTTTCAGCTCAAGCTTGTGAGCCATCATCAGGGCATTACTGAGCCATGTCCAAGCTTAAGCTCTGTTTATGATTTCTATTCCTGCATTAAGTGTTTAGCTGGCAGACAACCTTGACTCAGAAATTATGAATTGTGCTATACTTCTATTTGCTCAAACATTGCCATTTGTTTCCTATGTTAAATGAATGATTTTTTCTACATATTTTCAGCTTGTAGCATTATTACATTACTTTAAAAAAATTTACGTATAAAGCCATTAAAGGTAATATTAGGTCAAAGTTGTATGATATGCACACCAAATTTTTTTATTTGCCTTTCATTGATTTATGTTTTTCGATGACTCATACGCCTCAATTAAAAAAAAAAAAAAAAAAAAATATGTCTAATGAACAAAAAAAATCTGTCATGGTTAGAATAAAGCACCAATATACTTCAATATAGGTCATCACTCAAGAATAAAAAGGAATTCTCTCCTTTGCTGCTAAATCTTTTTTATTGGATCAAATAGTGAACATCGAACCTCTTCTTAAAAAACAGTGTAATAATCCCTACCATTATTACTTAAGGTATTCAAATAAAACTCAATGTATCAGTTAATCTAACTATTACCAGTTGTTCCTTTATCATTAATTCATAAGATATAAATAATACCTCACTTTATACCCTCCAAATATTTCCAAAAGACATCTATGCAATAAAAAATGATAAAAAAAAAAAAAAAAATTAAATCAACAAGTTTAAATTATTTATTGAAAACATCAAATATTACGAACATTACATAACAACTTATTAATTATGTATACAAAAACAATAAAGTATAAATTGTTCAATATTTAAAAATAATACTTTAAAAATATATAATACATAAATAAAACACTTCATTATTTAAAGCTGGTATAATACAATATTAAAGCTGAAAATCACTTCTACTTTAGATTCAACTGTATAAATATTTAAAAAAAAGACAATCTTAAGAAATCAAATAAACTTATTCTGGAAACAACAAAACAATCTTAAGTATTGAAAAAATACTGGCATTATTATATCTATAATTAACTTAATGTTTTAAACAAAACTTGAGGTAACATTAAATAAACAATTAACACTAAAGAAAAGGAAAACAAATAAAAAGAGAAATGCATGAATCATCATGGAATGTTTGCTGCAAGGCACTTACACAGTTTTTAAAATAATTTATTATGCTTGGAATGAGAGAAGATATCCTTTGCTAACCAAAACACCTCGACATTTGACATGACTATGATATCGAGCAATCCAATAAACATTAAGGTTTTTGAATTCTTCCATAATATTTTCTTCTGGAAGAATATCTAAAACAAATAAGTACATATAAAATCAAAATGGTGTAAGATATGTTTCATATCAAAGCTTTTAAACATAAAATAAATTATAATGATGGAGTTTTGTTGACCGTTGAGAAATTAGATGAGGAAGATGGTTGGGGGTGCGGTCATAAATTAAAAACGCACATTTAAAATAACACTTATTTTAAATGTGTGTTTTTAATTTATGACCGCACCCCCAACCATCTTCCTCATATAAAATAAATTAGTACATAAATTCAGAGACACTTTAGTATGCAAATATACTATGCATTCAAAAAAACAATTACTAACTTAGTTAAAGAGGTTTTTTTTTTTTTTTTTTTTTTTTTTTTTTCGTATAGACCTTGCCGCACAACATTTTCGATTTTCATAATTTTTTTTTTCCAGTTATTCTGAATCTTTTTCTGAATATAAAATCGTGGATAAAATAATTTTCTGGCAAGTACTTTTAATTGCTGCAGCCGTTTTAAGTCCGCTTCTTGGCTGAAAACATATATGGAGAAAATCTCTCTATTTCTGGCAATTTTTTTTATATCAAATCACAACAAAATGATAAGGATATGCTTTATATTTTTTGTTTTATAACTTATTACCTAAATAGTGAAGAAAGAGGTTTAAAAAATTCTCAAAAATAAATAAAAACAAGACTTTTAGTGAGATAGATGTATATAAAAGAAAAGAGAATCACTTTTGATTATTTTTGCTTATATAGCTTAGTCATAGTCATATTTATGGTGAAAAATTTGTTCTAAAGAACAAAGTCCTTATCTGAAAATGAATTTTCAAAAATAGCGAAAATTAGTTTTTTGCAATGTTTACTCAAAAATATCTCAACAGGGACTGAGTGAAAACTTATGAAACTAATACAGATGAATATCGAACTTTTTATGAATAGATTAAATATCTTTAATTTAGCAGTCAATATCAAATGTTGGAATAGAGCCTCATGCATTAGGTTGACAAAAACTGGCAATTCTCATTGATATTGTATAATATTTGTTAAACACAAATAAATTATAAAAGTAAAAACCTCAGATTTCTATTGTACAACTGACAAAAGATTAACACAAAAAAATTATAAAGAAACTAATTACTAAAATTATATTTAATTTCCACTTTCTAAATCAAAACACACTTATACGAATAAGCAAAATTTATTTTTATTTTTTTACTATTCCAACTTCCCTCCATTATAATTATAAAACTAATATAATATAACATTATGATGACTAATATGAATATGTGCATAAATTAAACCTACCTGGAGGATCATTGTGAGTCAACAATTGAATATCATGTTCTCGTGAAAATTCTTGAAGATCTACAGGAACTACACAGCAATTTTGAACAGTTAAATGGAAAATTGAAGGCTTTTCCTGAAAGCAATAATATACCATGAATATACAGAATTTCTAGTTTAAAGTTTATATTTAGCATTACAATAGTACCTTCACTTGGTTATATAGTGATACAAAAACTTTCGTATCTAAATCAGCAATTCCCAAATTTTTAACTCTGCCTTCACGAACATATTCTTCTAATACAGACCAGATATCCAAAAGTTTCTTAGAAGGTTCTTCAATCATTGTTTCAGGGTACCAAATTATAAAAGAATCTATGGTCAAATTTTCCAAAGTTTTTAGCACTAAAAATATATAACTGAAATAGGATTAAAGAGTATTGGCACATATCATAAATGTGTGAATATTATCAGCATGTTTAATTTAATCTTAAATTTAAAAAATAAAAATAATATCACTAACACAAACCGACAGCAAAGAGACGTAGAATATGTCTAATTGAAAAAATGAAAAACAAATAATGGCAACCACTATAAAAAAAATTTGAATATATTTTATCAAGGTGTGGCTACATAAAAAGCTTCAAGTTAACTTAGTTTTCTGAGAATGAAACTAACCATATATTTTTCTATGATAAAAATTTGATTGATAATGAATAATTATTATTATGGACAATGATCAAGACCTTTCATATATAGAATACATCGAGATATAAATAGATACTTAAAATTAGAACCCAAGTATGTCTGTTTTTAAGATGCTCATTTAGTTTTTAGTTTTTTTTTGTTTTTTTTAAACATATATTTATTAACTGTTATGTAATGCTAGACTTGACTTAAAGTTTGTTTCTTTGAATAGTGTATGAATGAATCTTAGAGCTCTATTATCAATGTCCTTGCAGAGACAGGATCTAATATTAGTGAATAAATATATATTATTATTATTATTAATTGGCATTACAACACATGTACTGATTACATATACCCATAAATATATATTAACTATGTCAAAACCATAACAGAAGGTTGACCACTTATTTTGAAGAAGGGGGTATTACTAATATTTAAAGATATTATTGATTGATAATTGTTGTATGATAAATATTTATATTGAAAATTATAAGTATGTGTATTTTTGTGTGGCAAAAAACATCTATGTCAATCCATTGGCATTATGAACAATAAAGTTTTATTTTAAGTTTAAAAGTGGCATAAAATTAAACTTTTCCCTTAACATTGTGTTCCACGATGACAGCGACTGATAGGTGTATTCCACCATCAACCTACTTAAAATAAGCGCATTTTTATAACTTGATTATTTTATTTTTAAACTTTTATTTAAAAAATGTTTCTAGATATAAAAACATATAATTTTTCCAATGTTTACATAACAACTGTTAGTTTTAAAATAACTTTACCATTTATTTATCTATTAACTGTATTAAAACTAATATTTAATTTTATATTTAATGAAATATAAGTTTTTAAGCAGCATCAGAAAAAGTCAACATTCGGGATGAAAACTTGGATAACTTTAGGATTGATTGCTTACTATTATCACAAAACAATTTATACTAGATAATATCTATATAAAGAAAAAAGGAGAAAAATTTCAAAACCATTTCTATGGAGCATGTAAATCTGGCAACATGAATGATGAATGAAAATGGCAAAATGAATGAATGAATGAAAAGTTTAAATTATTAATAAGATCTTCAAAAATAACAAGTAGTCTAAAGGTTCAAGGCAAGAATAATTATAATTCAAAAACTGAAACACAACATTTATCTGTTCAATAATTAAATAAGAATAATAATAAATGAACCAGGTTTCTATCAAAAACTGTGTATGCTTTTATAAATTAAATTAAATATTTAATTGGCATCACTACAACCACTGTGTAAGAAAGTAAAGACTGATATCATGGTGATCCACATTTAATAGTGAACAAATTAATAATACATTGGAATGCCCATAAGTCTGTAGGTGAATACTCAACAAACAAATTAGGAAAAAGATACATATGTATAAGCCATTATAAAAAACTACACTAAACTTTTTAGCTCTAATGAGAAAACTTCATTCAACCCTGTGCTATTGCATAACATTATTTAATGTTAATAATATGTGTAATTACATAAACAATAGGCAACATTTTAGCATTGGTTTGAAATAGATAATTAAACATAAAAAATAACATTAAGAAAAACAGTATAATAACAAAATATAGACCATTTATGGTACATTGACAAAATCTAAACATTCTGTATATTTGTATCAGAGCACTAAAAAATGTTTTAAGCGATGTACAATATACATCCATTTTTTGGCTAACAATTCAAACTTTATAGGGTTAAAAAACTAAATTAGCCTTGTAAAAAAGTGAACTTAGGAATACATTGTAGATATGGAAAATAGGCTAATGACCTTGAAATGATGATGTTATAACTTATTGTGAAATTCATAATAAACTGAAACTATAACAATATGATATGTAACCTTGTTCAGCAGCATTCCTTAAAGCCTCTTTAGAAGGAGTTTTTAGGAACACCTTGACACTAGTCACAAGTTCCTTAGGATCAGCCTCATAAAGTATATCCAAGTTAGTAATTTTAAGAGCTCTCCCATTTTCTTCATAAGTACCATTTTCAAGTGTACCTTTCAGTGCAACTAATAGCTGAAATGAAAATAATTTGTGTCCATAAATCAATACTTTCAAAACACATACATATACATCATTAAGCATATCAGTATTATAACTTAAAGTAACGCACCTCATCAGACGATTTGCTGCCAGTTTTAAGTTTAACATCACCCATTTTAAGGATATTGCCGGTATGTACAAATACCTCGTCATATTTAAGACTAAACATCTTCAACCTATCGGCACTTTATCTGAATTAAAGTTATTCTACAGCCGAAACCTTTTTAAATGATAAGGCTGTTTTCGAAATAACAGTGAGGTCAGAGCAACAACGAAGAATAGAATCTTCGGTCAAATATAGCAACTTTCGGTAGAAAATCACTACAAAATGTTACATTATTATGGAGGTTCCAATACTTACTGTTAATACATATACATATTTAAAAATAAATCTGTTCCCCTAAAAATAAAGACACAATAAGGAAAAAAGCTTGTTCATTTTTCGAACAACTATTGTAAAAATATACCTGTTTACTTCTTCCATAAATCAAAAGATAAAATATTTGGAAACCGCTAAAAGTTGTTAATAGAATTATCATTTTAAAAACTTATACATTTATTTATAAGCAGTATCCGTCGCCATCTGATATTATTTTTTTTTAATTATACAAAAATATTTAATAACATGAAATAAAACACTGAACGAAGAGATGGAAAAATTAATACTAAAGTAAAATGGATATTAGAGGAGAGAAAGAAAATATCTACTAGTTTCCGGAAAGCTTCGAGGTGAACTCGACTAGTCTCCATTCAGAAATAGTTGAAGGAATGCCCTGCAAAAGGAGGAAGCCAATCTAATCTCCACCGAAAGGTTATTGAGCTCTCCCGCTGTTGCGGCGTGGAAAGCGTTCCTCAAGGCCTCGGTTCTGCAAGCAGGCAATTTTAAAACGCCCTGCGTCCTCTCGCTCCGTACCTCAATGAATTCGGTTATTAAAGCCTCTGGAACCCCTGGATCTAACACTTTCCGTGTTAGGCAAACTAAATGAATTCGGTGATATTATTTAGCCAGCCTAATTCTCTTATAAATGTTGTAATGTGCTCATTCCTTTTAGTCTTTTAGTACCGAAGATGAATCGAATATATGTGATAATAGCTCTCTGAATTCTGCCGGCCTCTGGGTAAGATATGTCTATGTTTACCGAGTCGCAATTCCACACGAAAGGGTATACAATAGCTGAAACTATTGTCCTCCTAACCTCAGCTGGCTATTGACGTTTCCATCTAGGAAAGGAATGCATGATACCGTGGACTCGGCTTACAACCAAATCAGCAAGGTAGCGCCATCTCAAGTTGGTAATAATAACATCGAAGACTTTTGTCTTGTCACCACGTGGAATGACCTGGTCAAGTATCATCAGGGGAGGCAGCATAACAAGCCCTGATTTACTTACTTCTTTTTTCTGTGATAATTTCGAGGGGAGGAGAACAATTCCTCCTTTACCATCCCCTTGCCAATCTGAGACTGAACAAGAAAAGTCAGCTCCAAATTTATGGCGATAAACAACAATACTTGTGCTGAACGACACACAATAGACCAATCTTAGGCCGCGGTGCACCGTCTATCTATCCATACTTCTTGGTATTACAACCCTGGGTGGGTCTTGGCCTCCGCAATGAACCGCCGCAAATCGATTTTTTGCTGTCGCTCTCCAGCTTTAGATTCGTAACAGGCTCTGTGCGTACGCTACTGCTCCAACAACCCATCAGAGCCTTAGCCTATTTTAAACGTAACGGTATCTATGTCTATGTAAAAGTCTATTTGATAAAAAAATAAATAAAAGGCTATTTTCATTATTTGCTGAAATGGTCCAGGTTTGAGAAACATAGGTAAGAAGAGGGCGTATTATTATAGTCTAATATATGACCAGTCTAGTTCCCATGGTAATGCATCTGCTGCGTGGGGTTTTCAGTAAGGCGAAACATGACCTGTTTGCCGCCACTATCATTTTTCTTATCTTAGAAGAGACATCGTTTACTGATGTTGCTAGGGATCCTAAATTTTGAATTCGTTCACCCTTTGGAACGAGTAATGGTCCATAATCCTTGTTTGCCGCCACTAGTCTCTGTGCATATATATTTTGTCTTCCCTTCATTTACGACCAATCCATTGATGAAACAGCATCTATAAGTTTCCCGAACGCTTCCACCAATGTCGAGCCCTGGCCACGATATCCAGTTCGTCAGCATATCCAAATATTTGTATAGTATGGGTGAAGATTGAAAAGGTGACAGTGTGGCTCATTCCCCTGTCTTAATCATTTGTTGGATATATCAGTAGACAGGCTGGATCATCACGAGACGTATATGTTTGCTTGAGATGCCCATTTCTCTCAGCGCCTAATATAGTTAAGGTCGTTCGATACTGTTATATGCACTTAATGACGACAAACAGATAGTGTATAGGGATTTTATATTCATGACTCCGTTCCAAAATGGTCCTGAGGGTCTACAGTGCACCTGCCTTGAATAAAACTGATTTACCTTCTTATGGAAAAGGCATATTACAGCATTAGCCCATTATCGTGGTACTCCTTCCTGGACCGAGATTGATGAGACTACATCGGAAAGTGCTCAAGGAAATTCATATCCCCCATACTTAAAGAGCTTCAATTGATTTATTATTTTTCATGCGAAGAATTGCATTGAAATGCATACTTCCACAACAAAGCCTTAGAGTTCTTTATCCCCAAGATCGTTGAGCAGATACTCTCCAGTAATACCGTCTGAATCTAATCCCCAATGACCGCATCTTCATTTACCAGCAATTGTATGTTTCTAATCTGCTGATCTAGAATGTTAGGCTAACCGGTAAGGAATGTCCCATCTTTTATTTTACTAGCTTAAATATTTTTTTTCGTAAAAGCCGCACGACCGCTGTTGCCCTTCTGAACGAATTATCTGCTTTCCTTTTCATTCCAATAAGCCCCTTCATTCTCTAGTTCATTCCCTCTTCTTATTCCTAAAGAGCCCCTCAGGGCCGCCCCACTCATCATGGATTGTTCTCCACTACTAGATTTCAGAATGCTGAGAAGTTAATAATTCTCTTTCGATTTTCATTATTTTGCTCATGCAAACTGTATGTGCCAATTGCAGGTTTATACTCATCATCCCTTCCAATTTTTGCATTTAAACCTCTAGTAAGGTTTTTATGTCAGATCTGGAGGATACATTAAAGGCCTTTTCGAGGGAATTATAAAATGCGTCTTTCTTACCATAGCTTGAGTCCTTTGTGGGTGCATGGCAGCTAAATAGACTATAGTCTTAGAAAGTCCTGTTGATGCGGATGAAGCATAGTCAATCATAGGATTGAATCCAATAACCCGTTTTCTCAACTAATCTATTCTTGAAATGTCATTCCACACATCTGGAACATGCACCAATTAAAAAATGGCCTGATGTTAGTCCATCGTAATCTTGAAGAGATGATGTCATTGGGTATAAAGGGCGAGAGTTACAATAGAACAGCAACTATAGTAAATTGTGTGATATTTCTTTTCCAACAAACCATGACAAATCTTCTGAATAGTGGTAATGCCACTGTATTTACCCATGTCTAAAAGAAGGGTTTGAAGCCCACCTGTTATAAATACTTTACAAAAGTAATTCTAGAGGCGGAGATTTTGAGAAACCACATGGGGTTGATTCCCAATAGCAGTATTTATAAATAAGTATCGACCAGCTGCCTATGAAAAGATCGAAATCAAAAACTGCTGGAGGAATCTGAGAACAGTAATGGACAAGTCCTAGCACCCTGATCAGAAAATTCATCTTGCTATCGATTCGGCATCGTAGAATGAAATTTGGGAATACTTGAAGGCAAAGAGCATTCCAATAAAGCCTCTATATCATCACCATGCTTAGCTTTAAAACTCTTGAAGCGTTAAGACCACTAGCAGGTCGGTCAGCCAGTCTCGTATAATAGTTGCTACAGCTCTCCAGCTGTGGATTCTCTAGATGGATCTTACATCCGCGGCCACTCCAGCGTAGCGAATTGTAGAGTTTCTTCCACTCTTTTCGTGCCATATATCCATTCACTCTCGAAATATATTCAGGATTATTCTTAATTACACGCCCCGCCCATCGAAGACATCATACTTAATTCACACGTACTATTTTGGTTTTTTAGAGTCTTGATAGCACATTTGTCCATGTTTCGCAATTCAATTATTACCTTCCATCTCCATCGTCATTATTGGTAACAAACTCAACTGATAAGAAACATAATCGATTAATCCTAACGTATCGATTCGAAGAGTAATTCATTTGTAACACAACTTTTTTATCTATATGTTATCAAGTTCAAAATTTATGTTTTTCAGAATATGCTGTAGGCATGAAGAGTATGATGAAAAGAAAGAAAAAGAAAAGCAAGAAAAAAACTAGTAGTGCTGACTTTTTTAATTATGTATGTATTATCAGACTGTTCAAATTAAATGTTAGTATATTTAATGCTTACTGAAGGTGTTTTATGACAATGTCAAGCAATTTATTAGGTGCAAATCAGGTGTTTATTATTCTTTATTATATATATTTTCGTTTGTGGAAGTTAAATTTAATTCAATTTATTAGTAAAGTTTACTATTAGTTTTTTCCTAGTGTATAGTGAATTGCTGTCTACTGAAGAGTTTTCAACATTTGTTAAATGCATTAATTAAATTAAATTCAACATTGATTTCGATGAAATAATCACTAAAAAATTCACGAATAATACAAATTTGCCATTCTATCAATGTAGAACTTCATGTAGAATTATTTTGTAAGTTTTTTTTAATCTGTGAGCCGGATATGTAACTTGCCGAAATGTTGACTGTTGTAGTAACTGCCTCATCACCTATCTCATATTACTGGTGTAAACGTATGTTGTAATATGGAAAGCTACTTCATTTTTCATAGGGATTACAAATTGGAGTATATTAACTGTCATAAACTTTGGCATTACAAAAATTTTATGTTGAAGAATGTCTTATTTCAGGTTTTTTTCAAGATATCATTTTAGAACTTTAAGTTATTCTGTTAGTATGTCTGACTTCTTTGGGTTTCTCTGTTAGAGTCATATGTCACGTTATGTATAATATGGAAGTCTTCACCAAAAATTACTTTGTGCTACTACCAAAGCCATAAGCTGTGAATGTTACTTCTTAATAATATGTTAATGTTATTATGGTATTTATAATAACTTAAAAAAAAGGGGAAATTGGGAAAGGGTATAGAAGTATAATTAGCCATGATTTTTCACTGTGACATCGCAGTGATGTGAATGGGACTGAGGATAAAGCAAAGGAGGTGGAAGAAAGTCAAGTTCATTGGAACAGTTGGAAGATATCGTCATACATTTGGAATTAAGATAACAACAATTTTAAATCATACAATGTTGAATTCATAAGTAGTATAAATTGAACCATTGTTTAACTTTTTTATATGATTCATCTTTGGGATATTCAGGGACATATCTGTCTCCCGATTTTACAAAGATTTAAAGTGGCTTTACCCTTCTCACCATTGTAAGTACTTCCTGGCATATATACATATAGATCCATCATACATCTCAGACTTCTTTTTATTCAAATCCTCAGTCCATTTCTGCGACACCTGTTCATGGCCTTTATTCATTCAGATCTTTATGTAACACAGCATCATTCTACATATTTTTCCTAATTTAATCCTCATCTGTACAGAATTATATGGAAGTTAAGATACTGACCAAAATAATTGCAACATTACATATTTGTCCCAAATGTATATATCTCAAATGGTGCATCATATGTATGTAATAAATATAATGAATCAATATGAAGTATGGTTATTAAAAAAATAAGGGAAATAAATATCAGGAATGGAGAATTAGGATTAAAAATCGCAAGGTATTTATTTGCTGAACTCTTCCTAGATATTGTATCATGTGCTTTGTTTTACTTTTATTCACTAGTCCATCTTCATGTTCTGCTGATGTCTATTAAACCAAATTTTTACTTTTTTTTTGTATTGACTAAATCAGCTAGTGCATGCAAGGAGTTATATTCTTATATATACAATCCTTTGCTTTTTGTTGTTGTTATTCTCATAACCTTAAGGACCAAATGGAATATGTTAGTTTCAAAAATTAAATACAACTAATTTCATCTCCCCATCCACCATATTCCAGCTTTTGTACAAAATATTTCTTCTTAATTTTTAGACATTATTCTTATGTCATCTGAAGTGCGTCTAGCATAGATACCTGCTTTTAAATTAACTTTTTTATTTTATGTATTATCATATATGTAGTGTGTGCTAAGCCATAATGTATTGAGTTAAATTTGTTATCAAGATTAACAAAGTGTTCTTTAATTTCATTCTTTAGTATTATTTCAATCATTATAAATGATATCATTTATTTCAGACTAACTGTGAGGAACTACTGAGTAATCGAGCCCTGATAAGAAATCTTAGTTCTGAAAGGTAATAAAGGCTTTCATACACATATATATATATATATATATATATATATATATATTATATTTATATTATATATATTATATTATATATTTTAATTATATTATTATATTTTTATTTGGAGAAGTTACACACTGCCTTTATAAAATTGTTTGTTTCTTTGTGGAATTACTATGATTTCTAGATTCAATAAAGAACATAATAATGGAGAAAAGAACAAATTGTGTTTTCTTTGCTAGATTACTGCTGCTTATTATCAAAGGGCAATAGAACACTTCAAAGATAAAAATAATTAAAATTTTAATTAATACAATTTTTAAATATTCCACAGTATTACCTTTCTAAGTAGTTATTCTTGCATTTTTTAAGATTCAGCATTTTCTCATTAGTCTTTAGTTTTTAGGTTTCTCCATCTTTAATCTTTTTATTTTTTTAATTGTGCCTTATATTTTCTTTAACTGGGATCCAGATAATGGCTGATCACGTTCTGTAAAGATAATATTCTTATTGTAATAAAATTCATTCCCAGCTTTTGAATAAGGACTCATATTATTATAGGCATCAACGAATTCATGGGTGTAGACAAAGGGTTTCTTGACTGGTCCTTTCCCCCTCCCTTAAGGTTTTTAGGGCAAACAAAAATAATACAATAAAATATAAAAAAAGTAAAATAAGGTATTAGGATAAAAGGTGTGGATATAGAGTGATTTTACTTCCAAGCACTTACATAATTTTCAAATTTATATGTATTTAGACAGAGTTTGAAAAAAACAAACAAAAAAACTTATATTTTCGACCTATTTCGCCCCCTCCGAACAATATTCAACCTGCTTGCCTCCTCACCCTAATGAAAATCCTGGCTATGCCCATGAATGAATTTTACTTAATTACTTCTTCTTATATTTATTGTATGCTGAAAAAAATGTTTTGAAATACCTATTTATAAAAATATTTCCCAGTGATTGGGAAAATAATTATATATTGAATCTATCTGTGTACTATTATTGGAGTTTTTTTTTTTTAAATCCCTATTAGTCTTCATGTTGCATCAAAGTCTTATTTTATTAACAATGATGGAGTTTTGTTGACCGTAGAGATATTAGATAAGGAAGATGGTTGGGGGTGCGGTCATAAATTAAAAACACACAATTAAAAATAAGCGTTATTTTAATTATGTGCCGACGTTTCGGCCTACAATGTGGGCCTTCATCAGGGGTGACTCCGTGGAAGCTTTGCCTACAGAAGTTCCTGATGGTTTATAAGTACAATACATTTCAAATAAGTTGATTTTTTAGATGGTAAAATTATTTTTTTCTGTAATCCAGGCATCAAAAAATCTTTCCTGTAATATGAGCAGTTGTATATAATATACCTTTGGAAAGTGCAATATTTTAGAAAAGTTAATATGCAACAAAATCAGTTGTACAGGTTAAAGGAAAGTTGTTATAAGCCTATACATTTATAAACATCTCTTCTGCTCTGATGAACTGATGATCCCAAAGGGATAGATAAACTCTAAATTGATCAAATAGTGCTTAAACATAAATGACTCTACATTTAAATTGCATCTGTGCAAAGCAGGAATGGGTCAGTGGTATACTATACATGGCATTTGATTGGTAGGACTTATAATTAGTAACAAACCGGTTTCAAGAGTTTTGTTGTTAATAAATTGTAAATTACAAATATTTTTTATAAGGTAATTTTTATAGTGTCAATATATAATTGTTTTCTCTAATAACTTTTGGATATACTTTGTGTTTGTATAAAACAAACATTGTGGGTCCTAATGTCTATTATTTGTAGCCAATGAAAGGAACAGTAATTTGTTGGTAATTTAAAAGGTTCAGTTCCATTCGATTTTTTATTTCTTTTGTGCTGATTTATCTTGACTTTAGGAAAATTTTTTTTAGAAACAACTTGGATGAATAGTGATTGAATGATTGCTCTTAAATAATGGAGCGTTAAGAATTGACTTTAGGACTTGGTTAGAACTAGTAGTCCCGAGATCTTGAAGCAACATAAGGCAAGAGGGGAAGGAGGAGGTCAATAATCAGTTTTGCTATTTTTCCCTTCCTCTTCCTAGATCTAGATCCTTTGCTCATAAAATAGCATAAATAATAAAAAATAAACATAACCTAACCCGTGGCTAAGAATAAACATATTTTAAGTAGTTCATCTTGATATTTTTTTAATTTCCAATTTAAAGCCTAACAAGCTATATTTGTATTTGGTGGTAGTTCCATTAAATTGTTTTAGTGTTAAAAAGTTGTGATAAGAGAGTTAGATGGCACATTATTCATACCAGCTGTATTTTTTTTTTTTTTTCGAAATCACATTTTTTTTTTTTATAAGTTAGCCATTTTTGGATTATTTTGTTTTATTGTTTCATCATAGAGATTGGTATTTTTTAAACATTCTGCTCCTTAAACATTTGTTGGTTTGTCTGTGAATTCTGTTACAAGTGCTTTATCAACAAACACCTTCCTACCTTACTGGAAGTACCTCTCTGTGATTTGAATTTATTGAGCTATCTCGCAGACACTTTTTTGCTAAAGGGCATTGTAAGTTTTGGTCTTGGTATTTTTTAATAATATTTGTTATATTGTGTACTGTAATAGGCTCCATATATTTTGAAATATTTTTGTTGATATTATCAATATGTCTTGTCATGTTATCAATTTGTTTTGAGCTTGAACTCAACAATGTTTTGAAGTTGCACTTTTTATCTAACTTCTATTATTGCACAGTGGGCCATATAATTTACTATAAGGAGCCATTTGTAAGAGGGTTGTAACTTTTGACTTTAAAATATTTTGACAAAATGGACCAAAAAGGAACTGTACTGTATTTGTCTAATCACCTTAAATCTCAGATAATAAATAGAGTAAGAATTATAGCAATAGAGCCATAAAATTAACATATAAAAATTTATTAAAGAAATTAAAAATAAATTAGATAAAATGTCTACCAAATAAATGTAACCAATAAAATATGGTTTAGTCAGATCATTGATGGAATAAAAAATAAGGATAATGTTGATAATAGTGTTAAAACAAAAAAAAAAAAAAATCATCTGGCATGCGATAAACTGTTAAAAAAAAAAAACTTAATAAACTCAATATGAGAAAATAAACTACCTAGTAAATACAAAGGCATCAACCTAAACTAAATATTATTTTTTTATTATAAATTATCTTTTAAAATGTAATCAACAAACAAAATTAAATCTAATTATTGTTATACAGGAAATTTCTATGCAATTGAAATACTGCTATAATCGTCTCTGATCTGTCCAGCTATTTTCTTGTTTCTTTTCCATAAAATTTGAAGTTTTTCGACGGCACATGACCTTATGACCACTCCCAGACTTGGAGGACAAATATTTTCTGTATGGGTTTACTCTTTTAGTTAATTGTAACATATTCCATTTGAAGTAATTATAAGATGTTAATTAATTTATTAATTCTATGAATTATTTGTTGAAAGGTATAAATGGAGCTGGATTTTATTGAATAATTCTATTATTGATGTTTTAACATCAAATTTACTATTGAAATTTTGTTCTAACATCTCTTAACTATTAGTTTGCAAATTTTTTTTAGTATAGAAGATATAATTAGTTGGCCGTTAAGAATTACTGGAAGGAATTAGTCCGGGTGGCGATCATTAAATGAAACAACTAAATAGTTTCAACTATTTTATTGTTTGCCAACGTTTCGACCCCATTGTGGGTCATCATCAGGGCGTGTTGTAGGCGAATGGAAACTCGCCATTTCTTTCCATTCGTCAGTTTTCCATTCGCCTACAATACGCCCTGATGATGACCCACAATGGGGGTCGAAACGTTGGCAAACAATAAAATAGTAGAAACTATTTAGTTGTTTCATTTAATGACCGCCATCCGGACTAATTCCTTCCAGTTTTTTTTAGTATAGGTAATATCTTCACATTTCAAGGACAACATTTCTTAATTTACAACAGGATTTGTAATAATATTTCCGCATTCACATTTACATTCATTGTTGTAGGGTTTTTTGTTGAGCATTTTATTTTGCTATCAGATCTCTTTCCATCTTTTCTTTAGTTGTCATAATCTCAACTGTTGATTCTTGTGTGTTACTAAAGTATTTTTTAGCTAGCCTTGTTTTTAGCTTCTATTATGATCCAACAATCATCATTGAACCACTTATTTCTCACCACTCTTGGTCTTATGCTTAGTTGCTCAGCAGAATCTGCACTTATTACATTTCTTAGGTTCATTCATCTTGAGTTTATACTTTGTGTACCTCTGTTAATCATAAGTAGTTCTGTGATTCACCTAACATATCACTGTCACTGTCGTATCACTATCACTGTTATATAATATCGCTGTCTTACATTTTCATCCTTACTATCCCCTACTGCTAAATGTGGATATAGTTTTATTTTTCCCCAATGTTCTCTTTTCAATTTTGTTTTTTATGTTTAAAAAGTGATGATTAAATCCACTTACAGATCCACAGCAACCACGCACATTCGTTGTTTTCTTTTTCTGGACTGGATAAAAAGGTGGTCTGGTTGATTGTGTGTTCGGCCATCTGAAAAGACCCATGTCTCTTTGTGGATATCTTTATGAATCTTCATCAAAAAGAAAGGACTGCTCACCACCATGCTCCTTTCCATTGCAAAGTTTACCCATCTGAAACTGTTTGGAGTGGTTTATTTATTTGGACTTTGTTTAATATGATTTTTTTATCAGAGCCATAAAGAATTCTTATTTATCCACCTTGGTTTGGATATCTTTTAAGAATATTTTCATATCATAGTTTGACATGCTCTTGTTGGTTCTTCCTAAGGTGTCACAGAACAAGTCTCTTCATTCATCATCTAATTTGTTCTGTTGGTGTATATAAACTTACTATGAAGGTATTTGGTCTAGTAAAATAAGGCTAAAATTCAAGGTTTGTGGGAAGTAATTCGGATGAAGCTGGAAATCGTTTTAATATCTCTTAATGGTCCTAAATAAAAGTAATCTGAGTTTGCACCATCACAGGTGGTGAACTTAACTTTTTGGAGCTGAAAAACATCGAATTTTTTATCTATAAATAGTAAACGGTACGTCGTACAGAAAAATCTTAATTTTCAAAATGAAAGAACAGTAAATTTTATTCCTAAAAGTCATCTTGGTTCTTGAATTTGGTTCAGTAATATTGCTGCAATCGTTCGTCAAAAATAGGCAATTTTTCCATTTTTTGTTGAAAAACCCAATTTGCTGGATATGGCAAATATTTCTCACTAGCCTTTGGACGTGTATAGTGGAAAATCGATAAAAAAAAAAATATTTGTTTGAAGGTTCATACCAACCGAATATGAAATTTGAAGAGACTATTAGACTTGTGTTAGGGAGCCTGTGGCTAAGTGGCTAGCACGCCAGTCTCTCACCCTAGAGGTTCTGAGTTCGAATCCCAGTCCCGGCAGGGCTTTTATAAGGATATTAAATGGGGATTCACAGCCTCTCCCCCGGGTATGTGAGACCCGTCAGCCAAATGGTGGCCACTCACAAAAATAGGCGTAAGGAGTGATGACTACCCTGTAAAATCTCATTGTGAATCGTGATTATATTCTCTCAGGAGATTATACCACGAGGCCAAGTATGACTTGTTTCGATTTGGATAGTTGTTTCCAAGTTACAGTTGTCTGTTAGTAACTAAATTGGGTTTTTCAACAAAAATGGAAAAATTTGCCTATTTCTGATGAACGATTGTGGCAATATTACTGAACCAAATTCAAAAACTAAGATGACTTTTAGAAAGAAATGTTAACGTTCTTTCATTTTGAAAATTAAGATATTTTCTGTAGGAAGCAACGTTTACGAGTTATAGATGAAAAACTGAAAAAAAAAAAAAGTGCAAAAAATTTGAGGTTTTTCAGCTCCAGAAAGTTAAGCTCACTACCTGTGATGGTGCAAACTCAGATTACTTTTATTTAGGACCATTAAGAGATATTAAAACGGTTTCCAGCTTTAATTCCCACAAATAACCTTATTTTACTGGGCTAATTTAAGAATTTTTCTCTGAGTCTTTTTATGCAGACACGTTAGTTAACTATTTCATCTTTTAATCTTAAGAAAAATATATCATTCCTAATCGTGAAACCTCTCCTAGCCTGTTTCTGTCTATATCCTATATTTATCAGGAAATGGTTGATCAGGCGAAGTCCCTTTAATTTAAAAAATATAATAATACTTATGTTCCTCCTAAATTAATTTATTTTCTGTTCACATTTGATTAAAAGACATTTCAAACTGTATATTTCAAAGATTTATAGTACTTTAATGTTTTAATATACTATTTTAAAACATGCAACGAACATGCAATGACAGGAACGAGTGGATCCGCATAATTTCGGAGACCAAATCCCTCACAATGACTGTAGAGCCAATGAATAGATAATATACAGTTAAAAAAATAGAATATTAAAATAAAGTTTAGAATGATTAAATCTACTCATTAGGTATGCCTATTTACAAAGTTTTCAATTTCATGGTTAGTTTTCTCCTTGCGTAAATCACTTAAAGGCTAGTTGAGAGATGAAGAATGTTTTTATATTTCGAATTGTGACTCCCAACAAAATTCTGCAAATTTTATATTGAATTCTGTCAGTGGTTCTTACAGACCAGTTTGATAGTATTCTTTTGGGATATGAATTTTGGAACATTAGAAGGATAAAATATTCCAAAATACTGGTAGTAAATGAGATTGGTGAAGATCTCATATCCATTCTCTTTCTTACCATCTTAGTTATAAAACTGCTACTGAGTGATTCACTCTGGGTTTATTTATTTTGTAGTTTGTGTTTAATCAACTGGTGTAGTCTGGGCAGATTGAAATTTGTTTTGTGTAATGAATCTCTATGATCTCTATCTGGTTGGAATATATTGGCAACGTTCACGATGATTCGTCCTGTTTGTTTTAATTTGAGTAGATAAGAACGGTAAATTCCAAAGAAAAAAGCATTTTTGCCATAGCACACAATTTTTCTAGAGACTGACAATCATGATAGAGTGTGATAAATATCAACTAAAAGGTGGTAACTGAAAAAAGTTGGCGCTTGAAGGATTTGAACATTTTAGAATTTGTTTACCATACCTTATTGGATACCACAATGCTTATTGCTATAAATATTGGAATCAAATTTATCTTATATGATAATATTTGGTGGCTAAATCTATATTCAAGCTTTCCTTAAGGCTACTATTTTTCTTAACTTAACGATTAAAACTGCTAATTAGCCCATATCTTAATTATGTCCTCAAATATTCTCATTGAAATTTTCAAAAAGGGCAGCGTCCAATAGAAATTTGAACATCCTCTAAATTTCAGAGAAGTTTTCTGTCTGTGCAGATACCAGGAACAGGGTAAAGCTCTGACTGCACTTTGACTACCGGTGTTGCTCCTGACTCAGCCAGCTAGACACTGGAGGCTGCCCACACATCCTCCAGGAGGTGAGACAGGCGAGACTGCTATTCATATCTTCTATTATTTCGCAGTTTTTAATTTTGTTTAAAGGACACAAAACAAAATAAAATAACTTCACTATACTGGTTCTGTTAGATTCATTGGTTATGAGATTAGTGCCAATAATCATTTTGAGTTCATAGACATCGGTTCCCACAAAATTTAATGACATGGACTAAAATTAATTAATGTAGAAATTTTTGACAGAACAACATTTTATAACTAGATAATGCAAGATTTACTGATATTATAGTGGCATATTTTTTATTCAATGATGTTACCTAATCCTGAAGTGATATTTCTGCTATTGTCCCTCTTTTCTTTTTCCCCTTTTTATTAACAATTCTGATCAATCATCATCTACTTTTTCAGAAAATTATGTGTATTCAGATCCTAAGCCCACTGTGCACGATTCTGTTGAATTCCTTATTTATTTTCAAACCATTTCTATCTATTTTTATTTTTAAATTGTTTGGTTTAATTTAGTTTCTTATTGTACTTTTTCTGTTGGCCTGTGCAACTTCCTATGAACCTAAGAGATAATCATATCTGTAAAAAAAATAATTTGATATTTATTTTAAAATTCTATTTTACAATATTTAAGTGTTAATCTTAGTCAGTATTTTATAAATTTTATTCAGATTGTTTATTTCTTATGTCTCATTTGAGATATTTATGTTCTTCTTCTTAGTATTTCCTTTATTATTTTTGTTTTTGCTTTTATTGGTAAGTTCTTGTATCCCTTATCTGTTCTTTCTTTGATAAACTTCATTTGTTTTTAGTGTTAGATGAGCTTTTTTTTTTTCCAGTCTTACTTCAGAAGCACATTATCAGAGTCTGAATTCTTTCCTAATTTTAGTAATGAAATATATTAATGGTGTTTAACCCTTTAAGACCAATCTTTTTATATGAGTCCAGATCATGTTACACATTATAGACTTCTGTGTTTTTTTACCAGTTAAACCCTGTGACCTGTTGTATTCAAAACCACTAGTAAAACCAATAACAAAACATTTGTTTTACAGCCATTTTAAGCTAGCTTTGCGCCTGAATACAGGTTTTGGGAAAATGTCTGGAACTGCGGTAAGATTTCAAACCAAAAGGGTAAGGGTGTGCTTTATATTTCATCCCTGCCACAAAATTATTGTAAAACTAAACTTTTAGCATTGTTAAGACATATTAAAGAAAAGAGCTTCATATTTAATATTTTTACTAGTATAGTTTTGTTATTGTACTACTTGCTGTTGAACTTTAAATCTTAAACCTTTTTATTGTCTATTAATTTCATACATGGCCTAAAAGTAATTTTCTGCAACCTTAAAGCAGAATATCTCACAAGGAACTGAGTGAAAAATCATAAAACTGGATCTGTTTATACCTCTAAATGACAGAAACAAATGGCACAAGATAGGTGACTGAGACTCTTCTATTCCAGAGTTATAGAAGAAAAAAGGTGGTGAAAATATTATGAATGTCGAAGCTCCTAAGCAGTGTACCATAAAAAGAGCCAAAATTGACAAGCACTAAAAGAGGCTCTTTGAGACCCAAAATCTCGCTATGCATGTGGAATATGAAGAACGTGCCCTGATGCGGGATCTTATGGCCGAGACGTTTTCCAATAGGTACTTTATCCATTCTAGCAAAGTGTATAGCCGGGTAAGAATGGTAAATCTGCCCCCGCAACTTTTTTTACTCAAACTTGGGGGATCAATATGGTGTCGAATAAAAATTATTCACCTAAATTTTTAGCTTATACACAGGAATTTTTTCGAAGTGGTGGAACAATATAAAAAAAATAAACATATTTTTTTCTAAAATATTTTATTTAACTTATACTTCATCTTATTATTATTATTGAAAAATGTGTAAAAAATTATTTCTCACTTTATTTATCTACAAAATGATTGGATAAAAGCTGTTTTTCAAAACACGCGCCAGGCTAGCGCTTTATAACATTATCTATTTAGCCACTATCAATCATTTCTTCTAAGGTCTGGTTTGTTTATGTATTTGCTTTCTTTTGTGAGGAAGAATTTGGGGTTAAAAAAATTATTTTATACACATTTTTCGATAATCTAAAAGCTATAAGTTTCTTAAAACGCAAGATTTCAGAGAAAAAATGGATTTTTAATTTTTTTCATTTTGTTTCCACCACTTCAAAAAATTTAAAAAAATTTTCAGTACAAAGGAACAATTAAGACATTTTCTGGCAAAATTCGGTGATTGACACCTTTCAAAAAAGCATCATAACTAAATTTGAAATACTAGAAAAAAAAATTATAAAATTAAAAGAAGGTTTTTTTTTGTTTTTTCAACTCGATATAGATGAAGAGCTAAATAATCATTTTTCAGGAGACGACGACTTAAAAAAAATATATGATCTTGATCCTTAAAAGATTTTTTAGTATATTAATGAAAATTGAAATATATATTTTTTATCCTTTTTGAAAGGTGTCACATCAAAAAATTAAAAATCCATTTTTTCTCTGAAATCTTGCGTTTTAAGAAACTTATAGCTTTTAGATTATCGAAAAATGTGTATAAAATAATTTTTTCAACCTTAAATTCTTCCTCCCATAAGAAAGCCAATACATAAACAAACCAGACCTTAGAAGAAATTATCGATAGTGGCTAAATAGACAACGTTATAAAGCGCTAGCCTGGCGTGTGTTTTGAAAAACAGCTTTTATCCAATGATTTTGTAGTGAAATGGTTGAAAATGTTTTTGTATTTCTGAATTTTTGGTGAGAAATAATTTTGTACACATTTTTCAATAATAATAAAGAAGTATAAGTTAAATGAAATATTTTAGAAAAAAATATGTTTATTTTTTTTTTTTATATTGTTCCACCACTTTGAAAAAATTCCTGTGTATAGAGGAATATGTAAGGCATTTTCTGAAAAAAATCGGTGGTTGACACTTTTCAAAAAGGTAAAAAAATACATATTTTGGTTTTTTTTCTTCTGCTAAAAATTGGCTTTTCGTTTAAGAATCATGACCATATCATTTTTTCATGCCTTTGACTCCCAAGAATCACAGAAAAAATCACCATCAATTAATTTCAAATTTTACTATTAAAAAAATAATAAAATCGAAAAAAGAGGTTTTTAAAAAAATCTCATAAACCGCTTAAATTAAAAAGCTAAAAATTTAGGTGAATAATTTGTATTCGACACCAAATTGATCCCCCAAATTTGATTAAAAAAAGCCGTGGGGGCAGATTTACCATTCTTACCCGGCTATACCCTTTTACAGGAAGCGCAAAAATCTCTCATTTCTGTATTATTAAACCAACTTATTTGACGCTTTCGCATTAAAATATAGGATTTTATTCTACTATATTATATTACTAAATGAAATGTTTTGGTATGATTTGGAACAAAACTAAATGTGTAATTAGTACTTTTAGAAAATTATTGCTTTTCTAAATTGCGTCTGAAGTACTTGAGTGTTCATTAGATAAAATCAAATAGAAGATTTAGATAAAACTAATTGATGAAGATACAATATGTAAACAAATCAATTATTTTAAAAATGTCCTTTTGGAAATCAACATCTCAATTATGCACCCCTGAGGTCCCAGGTATCAACGGACAGAGTGGAGATTGGTCCTTCTGTCCTAAATGCAACATAGAGCCTGAACCTCCAGCCCCCATATTGTACTGAAACTCCCACATGCTGGAAAAGTGTCCCAACAACTTCCCCCTCAACTACATGCGTCACCATCGGGTCAAGAATGAATTGATGAAGCTTCTTAAAGAGATAAACTTTGCCTGCTTTGATGAGGATTTGGATGGATCCACGCGTATGATGACATTTTGGAGTTTCATAAGGCAGAAATGTCAGCTATCATTTTGAATCCTAAGATAAGATAGGAGAACAATGACCTCAATCGGGCGGAAAAGGTGGAAAGGGAAAAGAAGGAGATTTATTATTAATGTATTCCTTTCCTTAAGGAAAAGTTCCACAAGGGCTTTGGGGAGAGATACTTCTACAAGAAAGGGCCTTTGATTCAGAGCTCACAGAACTGTACTTAATTTGACGAGGAGCCCCTTAAAGAATCTTGATGTGAATATTGGAAACATAGCAAAGATTGCAGAAAATATAATGCTGGATTCCCTAGGTATCATCCACCACCACATGCATGATATATGTTAGAGGGCATGTTTAAATAAATTCTTTATTATCCTGGGACATGTTCTGTCCCTTTGGAATAAAATATACAGAATGTACAAAATTTGCTTTGGAGTCTTAGAGTAAATTAAATTCATATTAACAAGTTAATAATTACTGATATAAAATAGACATGAGAAGAAAAACAAAAAAAAAAAAAAAAAAAAAAAAAGGAGCTTATGAGCCTGGATATTCATTAATTGATTAAATATGTGGGATTTGAGGCCTGGAGCGTGTACAACGTGGATGGACAGAGGATTTAAATTGTAGGAGGTCAAAAATCTATGATGGACGGTGGGTTTGGATAACCTAGTAAAGCCAGTTCAACTCGCCATAAAAGTGTACATACATATATTTTTCGATATGTTAAATTTCAATGTGCAGATTGTTTTAAGAGAGTTGAATTGTATTTGTATTTTTAAAAAATTATGTATTTCCGTTGAAAACTGGAATTTGAAAATTTTCACAATCGCAATACTTCCCCTTACTATATATAGTAAGTGACAGTAAAAATGAAAAAATAATGTTAAAAGTAAATTCAGGGGGGAAAAAAACAAATAATTGATTAAAGAAAAAAAGAAAACAATGTTATTATATTAATGTTATGCTTGTTATTATAATTATTTAAGAAATATTATAGTATGCTGTGTTTTATGCAACCCAGTGCAGTTGGAAAGTATTTTCTCTCTAGAGCATAATTATGAGGACAATAAATTCTCAAAATATCACCACAACATATTTGGATTTATTGACTGGTTCTCAAGACCCTTGAAAAACATTATATTTATCTTCTTATTTTATATATAATATCTTCAACATAAGATATAAACCTTAAGTATAATATTAATGATGTGTTAGTACAGCCGCTACTTACACAACTCTCATTAATGAAGACATTAATTTACAAGATTGATCTTAACTAAACCTCCCACTTTATCCTCTATATATTAATATACAAAATTTAATATCAACATTATATTAGATATTTTTCTGATTAAATACTTTTAATTTTGTGTTTTATTGATTTGTTCTGTTTAGCTCAGATATGAGTGCTGAAATGATGTGTCAGTTGTACGAAGGTCAGTTATCTAAGTATACCAATGTAATGAAAGGCTGGCAGTTTCGTTGGTTTATTTTAGACCCCAAAACTGGCATACTCAGCTATTTTCTTGTAAGTGCAGAAATTATTTTTATTGTGCAATTATAAGTCATAATGATAAATCACATTCTATGATGATGATGAATCCCGAACTAAATTATTAAATGACATTAATACTTTTTTTTATATATATAATGTTTTATTTTATATATATGTATATATTTTTTTGTATTCCAATTTTGTATGTACACACACACATACATATATATATAATAATGTAATATATATATATTATACATACATACTTACCCCACCTGATATTGATGATGAAATTGACATCCGCGATATTGAGGTAATCCAAATTATTAGAGAATTAAATGATAAGATAGCTCCTGGATGGAATTGACAAAATTGATTCTTGTGTAATTAAAAAAATAGCCGACGCTTTTCCTAAATTGTTATCTGGCCTTTATAAAATGCTGTTTGCAAGAAAAGAATTTCCAAAAAGTTGGAAATTAGGGAAGTTAACTTTAATTCCTAAATCGAATTTATACTCTCTTAGACCATTAAGTATACTTTCAGTAATGAGCAAAATTTTTGAAAAAATACTAAAAAATAGGTTAATGCATCACCTCACTACCAACAACAGTACATATTCCCGCCCCAATCAGGAACTGATGACGCTCTTAGTGAGCTGACTGAACATATCTCACGTACACTTAGGCCTACTGTTTGAAAGAAAGCTGAATTGGAACAGACATGTGGACAAACTTTACGAGGACACTTTACGTATTATAAATGGACTGTCAATAGCCGCTTGAGCTATATGGGGCCTTGGATCGGAAATATTAAAAGTCATTTATGAAGGCGCTGTACTTCCTAAGATGATCTAGCAGTACGTCTGGCACCCAGCTGTATAACGTAAGAAAAACCTGATGAAGTTACAGAGGCTTCAAACGTTGATTTCGATCAAAATATGCAAGGGCTACCGTATGCTATCATCTGAGGTTGCGATACTATTAGCAGGAATTTTACTCATCCTAATGAAAATTGAAGAACGAAAAATTTTATTTAATATTATTTGACATAAGACAGCCTATAAAGACATATCACTGGACAAAATTGAAAGATTAACAGACTGCAAGTTCTGGCTACGCCCAGCAACTACTTTATGGACAACACGACAGTGTACTACTCCTATTACCGGTAACATTGACATCTACACAGATGGAAGTAAGTACAGCGATAATGTTGGTTGTGCGTGGTGGTTCCAAACTACAGCTGGTATCAATGTCCAACATCAATACAAGTTAGAATCATATTGTTCTAACAACCAAGCTGAAAAATTTGCTGTGCTGAAAGTGACTGAGTACATGTCAAATGAACCTATTCAAACCAACGCACATATCACTATACATACTACAACAAAACTGTACTTGAACGACTAACAGGCTATAGAAGGGCAACCTAAATTCCTTTTGTTCTCTTTTTGTGCTTGTTAATTATTTTTATTTGTATTTTCTTGTTTTCTAAATTGATTTTTATTTAATTTTAATTTTTGTTTAGTTACTCAAATTTTCATATTTTGTTTTGTTTTCAATATGTAACCTTTATAACATAATGAACCTTATGTATATTATTCTATGTAACAGAAAGAATATGTTTAGTATGCCTTAAAAAGGCATGGGGCATGTATACATTATAAATAAACTATCTGTTTATGGCGTTACCATAAAAGGAAAAGAGGGGAAAAAAATGTGTGTGTGTGCGTCCATGCGTGTGTGCCTGCGTGGGTGGGTGCGTGTGTTTTTTTTAACGAGGGTAGGTGGAAATCTTCAAAAGACGCGGATAGGCCCGTACCCATCCGTGTGTCGGATATTTACCCACTAAAACCACCTCCCTACACCTGTTTCATTCTCTCCACGGGACTGCTGTTTGGCATTACTTCATTTAGGGAAATGGTTGAGTGCCGCCTCATTTTCCTCTTCACCGGTTTCATCTTTCCATATTATTGACGCCTTCTGGCCCTCTCTTCCGCTCTCAACCTCTTAAGGACGACTGTGGCGAATCTCTTTGCTGTGTCCCAATGGTAGTCCGAGCGCAGCATATGGCTTTCTATATTTTCTGGTGTGATGCTTCCCTTGCACACTCTCTCCAATTCACAATTCACTTCTTTCTTCCACAAAGCGAATGCAAGTGAAAAATACACGTTCCGCTGTTTCCTCAATGAATTAAAGAGATCAATGAAAAGATCCGACTGTTTTTTGAGAGCTACCTTAAAGCTATATTAGGAATTCAATATATCATCTACAACATCCGTTCTCGTTGGGAGTTGCATCGTGCCTTTACTAAGTTTATTCAACGCAATGTTATAGGGCCTACCCCATGGGTTTGCATCCATCTCATCGCAGAGTTCACTCCAGCAACGTTGTTTGATATTTCTATTCAGAATCCTTTTAACAAAAAATAGGTACTTAGAAAAAAAAAATTATAACAGTCCTTAAAATATTCTATTCCAGACTTCAGGATAAAATTAAAGACCTCAAAACAAGAAAATAAATGTTCTATGGAGATAAATGAGGAAATGCGCAGTTAAGAAGCTAGTAACGAAAATCCATGTTTTCAGGGATTATCAGCTTATGGCTTCTCAGGAATAGATTTTTTGGCAAAATCTCTGGAAGAAAAGTTGTAGGTCATTAAATTTGACAAACATTGATTCCAAGCAATTGAATCTAGTATCCTTGGGCCCTGAGATGACTAAGTTGAAGTCCTAAATATCATGTTTTTTTCCCTAAGGTCCAACAGTACAATTTAAAAGTAGTTATAGGGAATGTATTTATGAGAGTTGAGAATGTTATAATGTTAAAAAATATTAATATATACAGAGAAGGGGTTAGTAAATAAGGATGTGTGTAGGGTTTAAATATAAATCAAGGATCTGCAAATAAATAAAAAATATTCAGAGATTAGTACAGTCTGTTATCAGAAAATTTTCCTACAAGATCATTAGTGCACAAACAGATAAATTCATTAATAAAGAATTTTGAAACATTAATTAATCATCTTTGATCTTGTCCTAAATTAGTCAAACTAATGAATATCCTTTGATGTGAATGTGTCTCCTGAGGAATGCGTTAGTATTCTTTCTGTCATAGGATTTTGTTCCTTGTTTTAAGATCTTAATAACAAATTTTCAGGGGACTTAACTAAGGTGTATGCTAACAGCGCATGATAGGGTCTCTTAACGTCTTAACATTTATTCAACTCTCATATTCATTTTCCAAGATTATGTTGTAATTGTACTCTTTGATCATAACGAAAAAAGTTGATATTTAGGACCTTAACTTAGTTATCACCCGACCTAAAGGTGCCAGTTTTAAGTTCTTGGAACCAAACTTTTTATTTGCGCATTTTCGGACTCATGTCCATAGGAATTATTTTTCTTGTTTCAAGTTCCTTAATTTATTCCTGAAGTCTGACCACTTAACCCTGAAACATGCTGTATATACTCATCTAGGGTATAACATTTTGAGTAATCAGGAGTTCTACTGATTAGGCTAGAAGAAGAAACATTATTTATCCCAGGAAGTGAAACAAAAAATGTTCTTTTCTTGATAAATACAACAATAAACATAAAAACCTGAGTTGGTACCATTACCATTTCAATTTCTTATATTACTATTATCATTTTATGATGGATAAGAATTATGAATAATTTAAAAAAAAAAAAAAATTTTAGAATGAAAATGAGAGAAAGCAAAATCCCAGGGGCTGGACACATCTAGAATCAGCTGTTATTTCACCAAGTGATGAAGATTCTAACACTTTCACTGTCAACTCTACGTCTGGTGAAAGTTTTAAATTACGGGCACAGGATGCCAAAGCTCGCCAAGAGTGGGTTAATAGATTAAGAGCAGTTTCTCAACTCCATGCTAGTGCTACAGCACAGGTAAAATATCCAAATTCATTTCCTGTACTTTATAACTTTTACTTAACTCTGTGTGTGTGTGTGTGTCTGTGGGTGTGCGCGTGTGCGTGTGCGTGTGTGTGTGTGTGAATGTGTGTATGTGCATGCTTGCATGAATGTGTGTTGTAAGTCTAGCATAAAAACAAAAAAAAGTTCTATGAAACTGAAACTTCCTATTTAAGACAACTATAAGCCCAAAATGTTACAGCAACTTTTTCAATCAAAATCGACCAACCAGAAGAGCCACTTTATACGATGCATTTTGCACTTTTTTACAATTATCTCAAATCAATTTTAATACAAGCAATATGGATATTTACATTTATTTTGTATTATCCCCATTTTTTGTTTATTTAGAATTGTCTTCAGTATGCTGTGTATTCATAGCAACTTAGCAAAGTTAAGCAGCCGATCCAATTTATATTATAGAATTGGAAAATAAAAATATGGTTCAACTTGCTAACTTGAAATTGTTTACACTCATTCAAGATCCTTTCCGTTAAGTGGGTGGGTACTACTGACATAAGTCGTAACAGAAAGGCAAGAAATAATTTTGAAAATAAAGCTCTTGAAGAACCCACTTTGACAGAGGAGAACCTCGGAAGCCAACCTCATCTACAACAAAAACTAACACCCCAACATCTTCAGATCTAGCCAAAAATTTGCTTGTAAACAGGAGTTGAGATTTTCTTCTATTTGATTAATAGAAATTCCTCAAGAGAGGTATCTGCTCCTTGAGAATTCCTAGAGCATCTTCCCTTTGCTCTCCATTTTATTAGCTAAGAGGTTCATATAATTTCTATGATATCTATATAACATTTTAATTGTTTCTGTCATTAGTTCACTGTTAATGTCTTATACCTATCTCATTGGTTTAGTTATATTGCTCTTTTTACACAAGTTTTTTGTATAATTTTTCCTACAATTGCACTAGAATTTTGATTTTAATTTATTACATATAGGTTTTTTAGGGTACTGTATTAAAATTTAAAAAAAAAAAAAAAAAAAAAAAAAAAAAAAAAAAAAAAAAAAAAAGATTTACTGTTTGTAAGGATGTCTCATGCGAAATCATTTGTAAATCTTTGGTCAATCTGTAAGTTTGTAAATAAAGTGTATTTTCTTTTTTCTTCCATATTGCCCTTCAAAAACTTTTCTTATATTTTCTCTGTGATTTTCATTGAAACTTTTACCAAAGTATTCTCAAGATATCTTTTTAGCTTATTTACCCTTCTTACTTCTTCTCCTTTACTCACTGAAGTTAAGAGGCATCTTATTCTGCTGGTAGGACTTTTATGCGCCCTTTTTTTTTCTTATAATTAATTTTTATTGGTTCACAACATTTACTGCATTGTTTTCTTTAGAACAATCCACCCTTGCCACCAAGAGAGCATCATGCTGTAAGCCCAAAACAATCTTCTGGTACTGGAACTACATCACCTTCATTAGCTCTATGGGAAGCCTTTACTGCAGTTCGAGAACACCTTTTTAGAGCAGAACAACACCACCTGTTACTGTCTCGAACAATTGATGAACTTCCGAGTAATGGTATGGTATTGATGATTTCTTTACTCTACTGTATTTTTATTAGGATTTAGATGAGGAAGATGGTTGGGGGTGCGGTCATAAATTAAAACCACACAATTAAAAATAAGAGTTATTTTTATTATGTGCCGACGTTTCGGCCTACAATGTGGGCCTTCATCAGGGCTATAAGAAACAAGATAACAACCAATGTAATTAGACTTAATAATGCGTTAGGTATATAATAATAATATGACAGTAATAAATTATGGGAACATAAATAATATTAAATGTAAAATGATAATAAGATGACAATTATAAAGTATGGAAATAAGGTGACAGTTATAAAGTATGGAAATAAACAAAATTAAGATGATAGTTATAAAGTATGGAAGTAGACATAATTGAGATGATAATATTGTAATGAGAATATATAAATAGAGACTCAGTAAATGAAAAAAAAAATGATAAAGGAAAAATATGTGAACAATTAAAATTTTAAATATTAACAATTATGAGTTGATATATGACGGTAATATATTAAAAACATAGTTAAGAGTATAGGTAATATATAAAAAAATATAGTCATTACAAAAGAGAAACAGTATGAATAAAAAATAATAATTTAAATTTTAAAATAATGTAATATTAAACTAATAATTATATGTCAGGATATGTAATGGAGAAATATATGAGTATGGAAAGGGGGAGAAAGAAATGGGCGATGAAAAAAGACCCTTATAAATAAGAAAAAAAATTATACATACATGACTACATGATTTAATACATGATTAATACATGATTTTTTTTTTTTTTTTTCTTATTTATAAGGGTCTTTTTTCATCGCCCATTTCTTTCTCCCCCTTTCCATACTCATATATTTCTCCATTACATATCCTGACATATAATTATTAGTTTAATATTACATTATTTTAAAATTTAAATTATTATTTTTTATTCATACTGTTTCTCTTTTGTAATGACTATATTTTTTTATATATTACCTATACTCTTAACTATGTTTTTAATATATTACCGTCATATATCAACTCATAATTGTTAATATTTAAAATTTTAATTGTTCACATATTTTTCCTTTATCATTTTTTTTTTCATTTACTGAGTCTCTATTTATATATTCTCATTACAATATTATCATCTCAATTATGTCTACTTCCATACTTTATAACTATCATCTTAATTTTGTTTATTTCCATACTTTATAACTGTCACCTTATTTCCATACTTTATAATTGTCATCTTATTATCATTTTACATTTAATATTATTTATGTTCCCATAATTTATTACTGTCATATTATTATTATATACCTAACGCATTATTAAGTCTAATTACATTGGTTGTTATCTTGTTTCTTATAGCCCTGATGAAGGCCCACATTGTAGGCCGAAACGTCGGCACATAATAAAAATAACTCTTATTTTTAATTGTGTGGTTTTAATTTATGACCGCACCCCCAACCATCTTCCTCATCTAACTTCTCTACGGTCAACAAAACTCCATCATTATTAGGATTTAAATTTAAATTATTTTTCTGTTCTATGACTGAACTAGCCAACTTGTAATGACTTTATATTTAATGTAAAAGTATATAGTTGTAAATCTTAAGATGCTAAAATGTAATATCTTGGTTTGTTTGTTTTTATTTAATAAAGTAATTAAAAGTGATTTTATTAAAACAAGGTCTTACGAATTTGAAAGATATCATTAAAAATTTTGTAGATGATCAACTGCCATCAAAGACTTTCTTTAGCAAAATAATTTAAGTACTACCCAGTAGCGAATACAGTGAATGTTGCTTGTGTTCAGAATTAACAAATAATTATATATTTTGCCCATTTTTCTGTTTTTAAAGAGTTGTAACTGCTTGCTAATGTTAAAAGGTAGATAAATAATAGTTATAATGAAAATTCACAACATTAATACTTTTATTCTTGATATTTTTAAAATAAATGTACAAAACTATTAAAACATATTAATATTACATTTACACTAAGTTTTTTAAGTATACTACAGTAACAGTTGCCTCAGCTATGTGCCCAATAGTTTTGACCTAATTTCTTTTTTTTTTTCCTGATAGAACATCATTGGACTTCACATTTGGCATTTGTGTACATTTTTATAATCCACTCATTTACAGAGGTTTTCACTTTTTAAAAGACTGTTAAATTTGCCTTCAATATCAACTAGCCTTAAGAGGTGTTGCTTATGAGCACCAGAATTCATTTTATTTTGTACCATTTTCTAATATAGTGTTACACAATAGTACTATAGTAGCAATTACAGACGTGTAGTACTTTATTAGTACTATTGAATCAATTATATAGGACCACTTCATTGTAATCCTATATAATTTATTTTACCAATTACTGTTATCTGCCTTGTTACCTCTCTGTATATTTTCTATTTATCCTACACTTTTGCTGGCGATTTCAGTTTTATACTTTTTCTTATTTTACAGGATTGAAAAACAGATTCCTATGGATCATGATTTTGTATTCATATTATGAAATTTCTTTTAAATATTTTCCTCCACTTTATGAAATAATTTTTCTTTAGAAAGTTTTGGAAGGCAGTTATAAATCTATGATTCTATTTTTTAATGTCATTTGCCTTATTTCAGTATTTATTGTGCTCCTTATTTTATTTTTGTAATCTTCTTAGGATACTGCTTTGCTTTATTGGTTTTGAGACATGCAATGACATCTTGAAAGTCTGGACACTTAAGACAGCTTTATCGTTAGTCTCTATTCATTAGATACTTCATGGATCTACTTTCTTTTTTTTTTTTGTTTAATTAGACTCCTTAGTTGTCTCACAATTTCAATATATTTTTATGAAACGTGTATCTTTTAAATCCTAAATATGATTATTCTAGGGAATGTGAATGAAATACTTTTTTGAATCAGAGCATGATATTTTCCTCAGACTATTTATGAATTGTTCTTATCTTTTGGCAGTTTGAAAAAATCCCCCTTTATCATCTTTGTACTTTAAAACCTGATATGGCTGTGTTATTTCAACTTATATTGTTACAGATGATACTACTACATAAAAGTCAGCAGAGAAAAATAGAACAGTAAATTTTCATTTCAGAAAGATGTCTTGTAATGAAGTTTATAGAAAAATTTAAATTGTATTAATGAATTTCATTAATTCAAACTAATAGTCTTGTTTTGCTGTACATTTACATATTTATTTTCTTAGCATTATCAACATTATTAGCACTTGTTAATGCCTCACCTAAACACAACTCTTCAAAGATGAAATCAAAACCAATGAAGTAAGGTTATTCTGTAATATACTTATTAACAAAAAAGTTTTTTTCATCTTTTGTCATAGTCTCAATATATTATTTGTATTTATTATACATTGTTATTTCATATATTTCAAGATTATATATATTTTTCAGGTAAATTAAAACATGTTGATCCTGATCTTCTGATGTTGAAAGCATCTTCTCATGCGATGCTTGTTTCTTTGAACCAATGTCTGTTTATACTACAGCAGCAAACACAGGATGTTACGAGCTCTAAAGTTAAAGGTTCATCAAAGCATGATCATTCCATTCCTCACTCTAAAAAGAAATTTCCTATTTGATAAGTTTATCTTTTCATAGCTATTCATTTATTAAATATTGCAGATTGTAAATAACTATTCAGATACAATGTATATTTAGTATAGTACGTACTCTCCCTTATCTGACATTATTAGGACGGAAAGAATACTAGGCATAAGAAATCACCCAATCATCACTTAGAGTTTATTAATGCCAACCTGATTATAAATAACAGTGTTCCAATTCAGATCAATGAAAGGAAAAAATAAATAAATAACTATATGAATGATTGGTCAGGTTACAAAACAAGAGATTTGTATTTAATTTGCTTAATGACATTTTTGCTACAGTTAATCACTTTTGTTGAAAAATGTACTTATTAACTATTGTTGTGAGGAATAGTCTAAATTCTGTAGTTGCTTTTTTTAAGTTGTTGAAATGAATATTAAATGTTGAATCCCTCTACTAAATATTTTCTAGAGTCAGCTCTTTCTTGGCAAATGGTTAGTTTATTCTCCAAAGTACATACGATTTTATTTATTTTATTTTTTGTGATTTTAAGTTGAGTTTAAAAAAAGTTGAATTTTACAGAGAATTTCACCACTTCATAAGAAAATGTTTAACTTTTATCAAACATATTTTTTAAAATTCACATTGGGTTTTATATTTTTAATAAACTAACACATAGGGATAACCTTAGGTTTGAAAATTCAACTATAATTAAAAGGTAAAACCCAATTAAAAAAATATATATAGGCAATTTCAAATAATGACATAATTGTCTTTAAGCTTAGTGCACTGATTTTCAGACATTCATGCATATGTAACTTAAAACTAATTTTAAACAGTCTATAAATTTTCGATAGTGCAGGCATACATGATGAAACTTGTTTTTTTTCATGATAATAAATATTTTTTTAGTTTTAAAATTATCCACTCAATATGGCTGTGGCTCTAGTCAACATCAAAAATAGAGCTGCCATGTTTACTTAGTAAAATCAAGAGTTGTCATTTTTGTCAGTTCAAAAAGTTTAAATAATTTTTCTTTTCTTGATATGTTTCCAGAAACCATTCATAAATGAGGGATTATAGGTCAGAAGGGATGCAGATTTAGATGATTCTTCGAAATCCCCAGTTTTCAAATTAACCCTGAAAATATGTTGTTGCATCTGATTATAATAAATTAATTAGCTAGCCTAATCCACAACAATACTTTGAGTTTTTGTTCAAAACTGGGTTTATTACAATATATATGTATTAATTTATGCACTCAAGTATTTTTAAGTACAAAGATAAATAAGTATTCACTTAAAATCATGTTAGAAATAAGATTCAAAATTTTATATTTAGATTAGTTTTTCTTAAGCTAATAAGATGTATATATTTATAAAACAACACTAATGAATATTAAAATTAATTTAATTAAAGTCTATTTACACAAAAACATTATTTTTCTCTGTTCTTAAAACTTGGGTTCTTAAATTTCTAATTTTGAAGGTACTCTGAGTTATGGAAGGTTAGATTAGTTAGCATATACAATTATTGCCTTTTGAATTAAGCAAATATAGGATTAATACCCTGAATGAAATTTAAAATAGCTCTATATTAAAAGAAAAATCCCTTAAAAATCAATATTATTTATCAATGAATTAATCAAAAATGTTTAGTTGATAAAATAAAAAATATATTATATCAATTTTCTCCCTTTGCAGGCGTTGGATAAAGAAATGTGCTGTTTTACTGAACAACCGGATAAGAGAGAGTTTACCGTATAGTGTTATAAGGAGTTATAAACAAACAGTTCAGAAGTATAAAATTGTTTTAAGTTACTATTAATTGTTCATCTCACATTACTAAAATACACACGCCCAAATATATATATATATATATATATATATATATATATATATATATATATATATATATATATATATATATATATATATTATTGTTTCAAATTGTATTATAATTTTGTATGTTTACTAATATTAGATTTAACAGTTCTTTTACTTGAACATGAAATTCATACTTACTGGAACATAAATATTTCAACTATTTATTGCAAAAAGAATTATTACTCCTAATTCTGTTTTGATTGTATTTTTTTGTATTATCATCCTTGATTTTTCATGAAGTTGTTCTATTTTAGTTTATATTACCGATTTTTGAAAATTTAATATGTATTTATTTATATAATTTTTAAAATTGACTTATTTCTTGACATAGTTTGCATATTACTTTAAATTTGGCTTTAAAAGACATTAGTATTGTTAAAAAAATCATCAGTTATGATTCAAGAGAGCTAATCCCAAGATTTTTTAATTGGGATAGGTACACAGTAATATAGGTTCTTAAGTATTTTCTAAAAAATGCTGTTTATTAATTTTTGATTTATGAACAGATAACTTATTAACTCTGATATATTAATTTTTTGTCTTTATTACTGTCATTTTAATTAAATATCCTTGACTTTGCTGCAAGTGCTTAGCATGAATGATAGTTATTTAAAAAAAGTTTTGAATACGGTAAATTTAAATGAAATCAGCATCAGAAACAATCTTAAAATTTGTAAATAATACATTTTCTAAAAGATGAAGTATCATTTTATATTTTTCAATGAAGGTTTATGTTGAAATTGGGTTGTTTTATAAATATACTTGTAATATGTATTATGATTTTTTTTTTTAAGTTGAGAAATGCATTTAAAGTTTGGTAAAACATACCCCTATGAGGAAATAAAAACATCTGTGGCACATAGAAGAATTAATAATTAAGATTCAATATGTTTAAACAAAATGATTGGACTTTTATGCATATATATAGTTGTTGTTATGTATGAAAGTGATATAAGTTGATTACGTAGCTTTTAACAACGATTTTATTTAATTTTTACATATTGCAATCAATATTTAATTTATTAAAATCTAATTGAAAAACAACAGTTTTTTTCACTATTTATATCCCTTGTATTTTATAATGATAATAAGTATTGTAAATCATTTTGAAGTAGTTACTATATTAGACAATTTCTCAGCTCTCCTCCCTTCTCCTTTTTTTTTTGATGCACCAAGAGATTTAATTTTGTTCTGATCCTTTAATAATGTTGACAATATGGTGATAAAAATGATAAAAAACATGAATAGCTTTGAATTATTTCTAAAATGACTGAACATTTTAAGGTACAAAACAAGCTTGGACCATGTTAAAGAATTTTTCCTCAATTCATCTACTAGAATTTTTTTGTCCATAATGTTAAGAATTTTTTTTATAGCTAGATTCAATATTTTAGTTATTTTAATGGTATATACATATGCATATTTACACTCACTTATATATTGACATAATAATACCTAATGTGCCATCAAATAGACTCCATGATTTTTATTCTCTGGATTCATTTGAAATATTACACATTCAGAATGAACAAAAATATATTTATTGTTGTTAAAATTTTTAAAAAATGTACCTAAATATTCAATTTAGTAAAAAAGTGTAAAAGAAAAGCTATATAAAAAATGCTTATGAAATTTGACTGAACATGAGATATTGTGTGTGCATGCTATAAATCATAAAAAATTAACTTTGTAATTTATAATTTCTAAGAAGTGTACTATAAAAATTAATTTTTGTTATCATATAATTCTATTAAATGCATTTAAATTTATTACGGTTTATTTGTTAAGAAATATATTCAAAATCGTATATAACAAATCTCATTTGTCTTACAGATGTTTATTTTGATTGTGTTTTCAGCAATATATGTGTGTGTATTTATGTATGCATATATATTTAATTGTATGTATAAAATATATTTAATTGCACTTTTAAGCTGCAAATAATGGCAGTTTATTATCTATGTAAAATTAATTATATTGGTTCAAATAATAGTTTTATTAATAAGTTTATATACCTTTAATACTGATACTGTTAATTATTTCTGTCAAGGATGAATCATATGTTTTTGTATTTATTTATTATCTTTTAAAATTTGTATCGAGAAATATTCCCAAATATATCTTTGTTTTTATTTGCTTTTTGTCTTGCAGTAAAATTTTAAAATAATATTCATATGTAACTTATGTTCTGTTTCTCTTACTAAATTTAAAAGTCAGTGCCTTTTGTAACGGCATATATTATTATCTTTAAACATGCTGTAGTGATATATTCATGAATATGAATTTAGTTTAGCAAATACATTTACATTGACTAGCTAATTAAAACAAGAATGTTTTTCTTGTTAGAATTTTTATTTTACCAATTAATGTTATTTTGGCATAGAATACATTTTTATACATTGTAAATATTAAAAATTAAAAGAAAAAAAAATTAAACTAATTATTTTATTATACTTTAACCTAGCTTTCCTATTTCAATTTGAATCAACTATAAAATTTAATTGCAATAACCTCTTACTTATTGAATATATTTATTTAGCTTTCTGCCATACTATTGACCATCTATAATCAAGTTTTAATTTATTAATAGAAGTTAAAATGTAATGTCCAAAAACAAGCTCAAGAAGTGCCCACTCTCTCCCCTTATTATTAATATATAATTACCTCTTTTTCTTCATCTAATAACTTATTATTTCAGCAGTATTTATTGTTTTTTATCTAGCTAAAAAGTTTTTTAACTTTCCTATTTCTAAGTTTGTTATGTTCAATAATTTTTTTCATGAACTGTACTTACCAATTAAACTTACATTCTTTCTTCAAAATCAATATTTTAGCTGCCTGTATGTACAATCTTGCAATTTTATAATATATGGGTACCAATATAATCATAATTATTGGTAGCATCATTATTGAGGTTCTTTTAAATCCTGAGGTCCAAAAAAGAACTAAATTTTTAAATGTAGTGGTAGCCAATCTGAGTCCAATATTTTACCAATTCAGTACATTACCAATGAACTAACTCACTCATCTAAAGTACTAATGTATACCACTAAAACACTCATAACTTTCAATGGGCTATTATTAGCAATGAATTGAATTTTGAGATAAAAATTATTTGTACGCTATTTTTTTAGAATAATCACTCAAGTATGGAATTGTTTTATTTTACTGTAGTATCGGAGCTATGATTGTTTAATATGTTTGAAATTCCAAGTCTTTCTGATGTGTCACTCTGTTTTTTTTTAAAACTACGTTAAGTGGCAAAAGACTAAACATTTTCTTATTCCAACAATGTCTCAGCCGCTAACAGATAGTAAAATCATTAAATAGTTACATTCTAAATAGTTTTCCAATATTTATATAATTAATTAAACTGTAAACAATCAGTAGTTAAAAACATTTTAAGCAGTAAGTAAAAGTATTCTAAAAATGATGCATAATCTTTTTAAAAATATATTAAATAATCTAAGTTATTTAAAAAAAATAATACTGTAATGCATTGTGTGATTTTATGGTCTTAAAAAATTTAGGACGTTTTTGTGTATAATATGTGATTATCATTTTTAAATTATTACTGTGTATAGTACTAAGTGTTTTGTTCAGTCTTTAAGAATAATGGAAGTAAGGAACTTTTATAATATTTATAATACAATTGTCAGACACTCCCATCTGTAGTAGTGTAGTGACTGTGGACTCTCAGGAACTCAATTTTGATTTTAAGTTTCACATCCTGGGAAGTCTAAGTAACTCACATGTTTCTTCATTTTTATGTTTTCAGATTTCTCATACTAAAGAATAAGTGGTTATATTTAGTATATTTCCTTAACAATTAATTAATCTCTTTAAGTAGTGAAATATGGGTTTGATAAATGAGTATTTCTATTCAATGTGGGAATAGTGTTTAAGAAAGAGTACATTAAAGGTAGACATTTTAATTAGCTAAGATCTATGGGAGCCTAACATTCTTTAAGGTATTTTCTTTTAAGCACAGCTTAAGAAACCATGTTCAAATCAGGGACTGCTGTGCCAAAAGTTAGTTATATCAAGCTATAACTGTAAGGAGAATTTTATAGTAGGTAACTTGGGTTGTTTTATTCATAGGTCACACAATTTATTGTAGCTAAAATGTGCATTAGCAATAATTTAATATGATGTCATTTCAGATCATCAGCATTCTTTCTGCTCAGCTTATTTGTTTGGACAAATGATTTATCTAATGTAATGGGTGCTTCAGCTTTCTTTTAGAACACCAAAAACTAAGCTGATATTAACAATTAATAAAAAATAATGCAATTATACTAATTGGTCCTGGAATGGGCTATGAAAGAATGTCTGATGGTATTAGGTTTATGATTTTATATTGCTTATTATTCTTTTTAAGTCTGGAGTATGTTGGTGGTCCTGAGGTATTGTACATGAAGTTCTTTTTTTCTTTATTTTATTTTATTTTGAAGGTAAGGCGTTTTAAAGTAAATATCACTTCTGCAGGGATTTTAAAATGTTAACTCATGCTGAAGTGATCGAGATTCGGCTAACAGATCGCTTTTGCAGCTTACAGATCTAAATTCAACTATAGACAAAGCTGCTATATAAGAGTTAGGCCGTCAATGAATAAATTATTAAAACAACAAGTGTACACGCTTTTAGCATTGGAAAACATTAATTTGAGTTATTTTATAATTCCTGAGGTAAGATAGTCCGGTTGTCGGTCAAGAAAAATAATGAAATATTAACTTTTTATTTTGAACAAAAATAATACCCACACTGTGCGTCTTGCTAGCATCCAAAACCTGTGAAAAGTTGCCGCACTCGTGAGCGGTAACTAGCGCTTTTTTTTGGTAACTAGATGCTCCAAGCGTGCTCCCTTTTTAAGGCTGCGCTACAGTGCGAGAGAAAAAAAAAAAATTCGTGATTGTAGATTTGGGGATAGTGAATTTTATTCTCACATACTTGCAATGTATAAATATTCAATTACCACGTTTCTATAAAACTTAATTTTTTTTACAAATATTGGTTAATTTCTTAAAATGATGTTTCTACATTACAAAAATACCTGTTTTCATGATGTGTATGTTACAATTGTTTGTTTTGATATAGCATTATCATTTAGTTTTTTTAAGTTTAATTTTATTATAGGATTTTTCTAAAAGTAATATTGTCCTATTTTTTTTTTTTTTTTTTTTTTTTTTAAATATGCTTTCCTCCTCTCCTGCTACTTTCATGAACTCTCACAATGCCTCGCTCTCACGAATTTTCACCTACTTCTTCACTCACTGTTTAGCGGCCTAAATTTAAAAATGAGACAAGCTAAGAGCTTCTAGTTACCAAAAAAGCGCTAGATACCGCTGGTGAGAGCGACAATTTTTCACAGGTTTTGGACGCTAGCAAGACGCACAGTGTGGGTATTATTTTTGTTCAAAATAAAAAGTTAATATTTCATTATTTTTCTTGACCGACAACCGGACTATCTTACCTCAGGAATTTATAAAATAACTCAAATTAATGTTTTCCAATGCTAAAAGCGTGTGCACTTGTTGTTTTAATAATTTATTCATTGACGGCCTAACTCTTATATAGCAGCTTCATCTATAGTTGAATTCAGATCTGTAAGCTGCAAAAGCGATCTGTTAGCCGAATCTCGATCACTTCAGCATGAGTTAACATTTTAAAATCCCTGCAGAAGTGACATTTACTTTAAAACGCCTTACCTTCAAAATAAAATAAAATAAAGAAATAAGAACTTCATGTACAATGCCTCAGGACCACCAACATACTCCAGACTTAAAAAGAATAATAAGCAATATAAAATCATAAACCTAATACAATCAGACATTCTTTCGATAGCCTATTCCAGGACCAATTAGTATAATTGCATTATTTTATATTAATTGTTTAGACGCGAGTCTTCACCGAGACACCACAAACCACAGGAAATGGAAAATGTCTGACCTCTTTCTTCTGAATTTCCCTATAGACAAATGTTGATATTTATCATGTTCTGAATGTCTTTGCGAAATAGTGACCAAATAATACTAGAAAGCTCGAACTAGTACAAAAAATAAAGTAACGACAGAAGATTATTGAAATAATCTTTTAGGTAACTTGGGGTTTAATAGATACTTTATTGAATTATTGTAAGTAGGTCTAACCAAGGTGTTTACAGATAGAGTTAACACCTTGGGTCTAATCCCGAAAGAGGTTTGGTAATCTCTGTGTGTTATGTTACTATGTTGATGTTTAGCTGCATTACAGTGCTAAAATGAACAGTTTCGTTAGCAATAATTAGGTTTTTTTAATTGTTACAGTGAACCACGAATCGATCTGATGTACTGTAATTGCTTGAACTGGCCTGTTTCTATAAAATCATGCTGTAAATACCCTGTCTCACTTTGCCAATATCTATCCCGCAAAGCATAAATGTTCTTTAACTAAGCTCAATTTTTCGCATTATTAAAATAGTTAACACTCTACTCACTCCAGAATGATTTATTCTTGTCCGTGTAATAAACTTGTATAGCCACAATTTCATTATTTAAATATTATGAAGGTGCATGATTGACTGTTGATGTAATCATACGGAGAATAATTGGGAGTTAGTCTTTATATTTTATTCCATTCTCCATTTCAATCTAACAGAAACATTTAGGCGACACTAGGCGATGTATTAGAAATCGGCAGAAGAATTAAATTGGCAAAGAAAATAGGTGTTATCCCTTAGCCAAATTAACATTTACCTTAATTTTTATAAAAAGCTTTTTAATCAGAACGCGAACTTTATTGAATATAATAAAGATGTCATCTTATATATTAAGTGGTTCCTGGTCTAGCTCTTTAAAAACAAATTGATTTCCCCACTTTCCAAGTTTATTAGGAAAAAATGAGGACCATTTCCAGCGCAGTGATGACTTTATAATCCACCTGCATATTTACGTTTTCGTTAGTTTCCGGTTGAACAATCAGACTGCAATGAGTATAGGTAGATGTAAGAAAAAAACTTTTCATTGCGATAGTACTTTATTTACTGCTCTTTAATAAAAACTGTTTTTATAAACAAATTTATCCATCTTTCCTTGGGAGTCAGACATTGGTTTGAGTTTATGTAATATACATGATTGTTTTCATTAATTATTAATAAAGCTTATTGCCAATTAGTTTTTTATTTGAGATGATGATGTAAGTTAGGATCAAAACCGAAGTTAATCTTATATCTATATGGAGAACGCACGCATGCGTTCGTTACTAATATCGATCTGCCAGCAAGGGCGGCTTGTACACTTTTCCAGTGTTCCCGTTTAGTTAAGGTTTTATTAAAGTTATGTTAACCCCCCTCCGGAAATGGAACTATTATGATGGTTTTAGCCTCGGTTATTAATTAGCCCGCGATTAAAATGTTTAGTTTCGCTAGCAAAATGTTGAATACTTTGATGGGGGAAGGAGAAGGTGCTCCTCCGCCAAGACCGCCAGCACAAATACGGCCTACATATCACCAGCAAGGTCCAAGGCTACAGCAGATGACTTATCCTCGACCCACCACTACTCATCTACCCCCTCAAAACGTTTTGAGAGGTACTTATCTGTCAACTGAATTATTGGGAAAATTCTCTCAAACGACTAATTATAATGAACCTATCTATACTTTTCATTACCTTCATTTTTATTTTTAACCATCAAAATAATTGGCGCCATAAAGTTCTAAATTATATCGATGTAAATGGAAAAAAAGCAAAATGTGTACACCTAATAAAACCAATTTAAAAAAAAAAATTTTGATTGCCATTGGAAAACTGATTTGTTTTTCTTGAATAAAGTAGTTCTGTTTGGAGGATGTAAATTTTATGCAAAATACTAGATTTTTTATTTTAAGAAAAAGTTATTTTTACTTATTTGATCCACAGGTTAAAGAAATGCCATTAACATTTAGGATAAAATCCTCTTTTGATTTTTCAGATCAACAAGTAACTAATAAAATTCTTATTTTTTGTTTATAACTGTTTTAAAATAAAAGATTAAAACAAAAATCATTTTAAAACTTATAGGAAGTATTTTACCTGTTGAATCACAAGAGCAGCTGACAGCTTCAGGAAACCCAAATGCTTGTTCTATATTGAATGTAATATATTGTTTTTGTCAAAAGTGTATATACATTGCTCAATGAGATGAAATATCTGTAGTATTGTGCAATATATATGTACTCAGGCAATATTATATAGCTTTAAATTTGTTTTAAGAGAAATTTTATTGCTCTTATGAATCAACTTACTAGTATTACTTTTTTTTAAAAAGATGGGTATGATATATTTATTTCCATTTCTGATTTTTAATGCTAGCTTCTGCATGCAGAATTATATTCTTTATTTATAATCATGTTCATAGCTTAAATTATTATGTTAATGAAATAGTATCTTCTTATAAACATCAATATTTATATTCTTTTATGTATATTTATTGATGATAAAAAATTAATCAAAGATGGAATGAAAGTGAGTTATGAAAAAAAAAATGTGCATTATTATTATTATTATTTTTTTTTTTTTCAGGACCAGAAGAACCTAATTTAGATCTAAGCCATCTTAGTGCTGAAGAAAGAGCTCTTATACAAAATGTCATGGCCAAAGCTAAAGATTTAGATAAAACTCAGAAACCGTGAGTAACATTATTGAATCCAACTTCACTACTTACTATTAAAATTATTAGTCTTATTTGATATTTCATGAGTGATGTTGGGAAGATGTAAGTTAATCTGACAAAATATTAAGCATTTTGTAATGCTTGGGAGGGGGGCTAGGTTTGTGGGTTCATTTTGCCACCTTGCCTGTCTAAAGTTTGTACTTCTTTCATTACTAATATTAGAAATAAATCTTGGCATATCCAGATAGGAATAAAACCCACACCATTCATAATGGAATTGATTGATGAGAAGTCTTACTCCTGTATACTCAGAGGTCACATCTTCTCAGAGGATTATGTTGAAATGTGTAGTGCATTTTGTCTATTATATAGTATATTTAGAAGTAATATTTTATTTTAATTCTTGAACTTATAAATTAAACACGCATTAAAACATGCATTTCACCTGTCATTGTTCAAGGCTAATTATCTCATCAAATTATTATAATAAATTTTATACTTTGGGTGAATCTATAGACCCACTTATTCTGAATATGAAGTGAATATATATTCATTGCATTGCTTATAGTGTAATGAAAGTGCTATTTATGACAGGAATCGTTTTCTAGAAACTTAGATTTATAGATTTTAACAAATTTTGAACTTGCAAAAATTACTAGAGGTATCTTTTAACCCATACTTATAGTTTTTTTGTTGATAATATATTACCAGATAAGATAGTTGTGGATGGTCCACATTTTAAAAAAACAGTTATTTGAGGTATTAAATATGAGTTGTGTATGCAAGTTGATTTTTTTTTCATTAATATATTTTATGCTACTAGTTATTTAAATGATATTTGTGTGCATTAGTGGATTAATAAAAATATAGTGATACATTTGGGTAATGATTCAATTTATATATTGTTTTTTATTTATTGTTCAGTTTTGGTATGTTATAAAATCTATAACATTTTGAATATGAACCATCTCCTGATTTTCATGTATTTGAAAAATCTAATAGTTTAAAATATAAACCTACCCTGTAATTTTTTCATATCATCTGTTTAAGCTTAAAATTAGGTTAAATAATTTGAGAGTTTTAGGTGTTATAATATTCTATTTACTTTACATTCACGATTGTTTTTTAATGACGCCTAAACGTATAACTTTTGGTAATATTAAAATGATATTTCTGGATTGTTAATTGTAAGAGGAGTTAGCTACGGCAACGGGAATTGTGCTTGCTTATGGATATCTATGGCATCATGTAATTATAAATATTCCTAAAAGTTAATAAGAAATATCATTGATTATGGACTCATCTTTTTTGCAACTATTAGCAGGCCAAAGAGGCTTAAATGATTTATAGGTTTAATAAAAATCAATCTCATAATTCTTGATCACCATTTAGCCTTAAACCAATCCTATCTTGAATAATAAACTACCTCCATCTAAAAAAACAATAGTATAACCTTGATAAGATTGATTTCAACAGTTTTAACAATAAAATATTTTAAGAAAGATCTAGTTCATTTAATGACAAAATTGTCATAAATATTGTTTAAGCATGATTATCAACATTATTAGTAATATAATAAGTTATATAATGTTACTGTAAAGAAATAAATTTTCACATCATTAACCATTTTTTTTGAAGTAGTGAATTTGGTTGTAAATCTAAAAAAGTTCATGAATCGTTCTAGCATTTACCATGGTTAATAAATCAAAGTATTAATATTTCTATCTCCTGTCATCTGCCTGAGCCTTTTTTAGTTTATTTACAAAGAAAATAATAACAAAAAAAAACTTAACTTTAGATTAATGTTTATGAAAATTTATTTTCTATTAAAATATTGAAAAGACTAAATAAAGGTGTTTATCAGCCTTGAGTTATTCAAGATTATGAAATTCAATTGGAAAACAGCTAGTCAACAGGAATTTTTATTTTAACAATTTCATTCTTAGTATAATCCTCAGTAATGGGCTTACGAATAGTGAGAAGTGATTTAATTTTATAATTTAGAAATCCCCCTTGCCAGTTCTCATTCAAAAATGCATGGAAACATTTTTTTTTTACTAACTTTGCCTTTTTTTTCCATCTGTGCCTCTCATGCCCTCTCTTCCTGTTAGCTTTTTATAAGTGAAAGCTTCCTTTCATGTTATTATTACCATTAACATCAGTGAGTGGAGTCCTGCCTGAGAGTCTGTATAAGCTTTTCCACAACTATTCTACTTACTTTCATCTCTCTATCATTATTTGTCGCAATGTTCCCTGCAGGCTCAGTCACTCCAAACTTCTTAGAGTACACTGACCCATGAGCAATGTTTGTTGCTCCTAGAGCTTATCCATCATTAAAAAAAACATGAATCTTCTACCACGAATGAATGAAGATTACAGGAGGTTTATTCTTCTTGTCTGGAGTTTATAATAGTAGTTTGTGGTCATAAATGTTGATTATAGGCACATGTTGTTCAGGTAATTAGCGTAATCCATGATTTAATCCTTTTAGCAGGAGTATATTTTCTCCAATGCTCAACATCCAAGCATTGATATGTTTGTTAATTGCCTCATTTCCTAGTCTTTAGAGGTTCCACTTTCCACTATGATTCTAGGGCAATGATGATTCTTAAGGACTGATTTTGGAAAAGTAAGTTTTTAAAGATATGATTCCGAAGCTGCTATTTCAAATTCGCTGTCCATTAATGGTCGAGTGTAGGCTTTAAATATTTATATTTATAATGTATGAATGTAATTAGTACAACCTTCAAAGTTTTACTATTCAGTAAACACTGCCAATTTGACCAGTCTGTTTCAATCTCGGACGTTTTTCTATAATATATTACAATATAATTCTATAATGTAGATATATATATATATATATTTTTTTTTAGCTCTTGCCATAGCTCTTGAGGCATCAAGAATTGAGAGTAAAGAGCTGACCCAGTGCTCTAATCCAAATTAAACTTTTTTCGGCAGTGCTATCAACACACTTTTAAGCTTCAGCCTGCACTTCTGAGCAAGGTCAGCGGAAACCATTAGGTGTCGGAGTGCCATGTAGACAAGAGCAAATTATATTGCAATCAATGTCAGGATACAAATGAAAATCAAGTGATTCAAGTACTACATAATCCCTTCAACTTGCGGACACCAGCTCTGGATCTATTTCAGCTTATGCCCTCAATAAATTAGACCCAGTGATCAAGTCAAAAAGCATTGTTGAACTGTTTGAGTTGAATCTTCATAGTTCCGACAAGTACATGATTGATGTGTCAATCGATGGAAAATTGCAGCGTTTTGAGGTCGATAGTGGAGCAAAATTTGCACTATTAAATCAAAATGAGTTTGAGAACATTTTAACTAAACCTGTCAGTTCAACTGATCAACCTTACTTTTTGATCCTTCTCTGACAACATAATCAAGCCACAAGTTAAGGTGCTTGACAAGGCTGAACTAAAACAAATTGACAATTATCCTTCCTTGGCAATCTATTAACTCAATCCAGGCATCTCGCTTAAGATAGTTTAGAAGATTTTTCTTCAATCTTTGAACCGAAAATCAGGTTGTGTTCCCGGCTATGAAGTTTCACACAAAGCCTTTTTTCACTAGAGAACGTAGTGTCCCACATGCTCTCTTGGATCAAGTCAACCTAGAGCTAGATGAACTAGAAAGAAGTCGCTGAGATCATTGAACCTGGAGATGCAAGTGATTGGGGTTCACCATTCGTGGTGATCATCAAACCTGGTGGAGGCTTCTGCTAAAATTATAGTTGTGGCGTCAATGAAAGACTAATTCAAGGAAACTATACTATCCGGATAAGAGATGATGTCCTAAGTAGCTTATGGATCTCGTTATTTTTGTGAAGTTGTTTTGATTAGGCTTTTTTACATTTTCTCGTTACCAAAGAAAGGAACTTAATTATAAGCAATATAATATAACGACGCATAGAAGCACCAGTCGATAACTTTTGGTGTAAAACAGCTTCTGCCGAGTTCAATGAATATATTTGGCGAATCATTAAAGGTCTAAATTTGAACACTACTTTTATGATATCGTACATGTTAAGACTATGAGGTGTCTCTATGTTTAAGAAGTGTGCTTCAAAGATTAAAAGATCATGAACTCCATCTTAACAAATATGTGTTCCTTCAGACTACATTTAAGTATTTTGGGAGAAGTTGGTTCAGGGTTCAGTCAACATACAATAACACATTATTGGTGCCGACGTTTCGCCTTAAATTACAGGCCTTCTTCAGGGTGATTGGGTGAGCTGAGCAGGCTTCGGCACCAATAAATAAAGTTTCTACTTAATTTGTGTGTTAATTGACTGCACCCTGAACCAACTTCTCTCATATATACACATAGTCAACCATTGTTACTTCATTAAGTATTTTGGGTTTATTGTAGAATACAATAAGATCAGCTAATCCCTGGGTAAAACTGCAGCTATTGAGAAAATACCTGAAAATCCAGATGGGCTTGGACGATTTCTTGGCCTTGCATCATATTATTTGCGTTTTTTTCCCAGATGCTTCAATGCTCACACATCCTTTATCGAAGTCTCCTATACAGGGAGATAAAATGACATTGGTCACCAGCTTGTGAAATCTCTTTTTGTGACCGGGTACTTATACCATTCGACCCCAAATTGCACTTGGTTCTGACTACTGATGTCAGGCCTTTTTAGAGTGGTCGCTGTTCTGAGCCTTGTCGTAAATGGTTGTAAAATATCAATCGCTAATTATTCTTAAAACTGAATCTCTTAACCACTCCGAGCAGAATTATAGTGAGTTAGACCGCGAGGCTTTGGCAATAGTCTTCGTCGTTCTGTACTTTTACAATTATTTACACGGAACTATCTCGAATTTTCCACCAGAACAAAGCGTCTGGTCTTCGCGTTTGCTACGACACGCCTCGTTTCTCTCAGTCTTCAATTACTCAGTGAAATATAAATTGGGTAAAGAAAACAAAAGCTCTGACTGTCTTTCTTGAATTCCTGTTCCGCTCGGTATGCAAGATCAGTCTCCAATTATCTACATAGGAGAAGAAGTCTGCTTCGTGTCTGCGAGCAAATGATTTTTCTGATCTCCAGCCAGAACATCGCTACAGCAATAATCAAAGACAAAATAAACTAGGATTCAAAATTATCTCCAGACTACTACATGTGACTCCAAATACACTATTAATGATAGGATGCTATTTAGAGATGAGCGAGTTGTCATCCCTGGCACTCTACGTACAACTATTCTCACTGAGCTCCATGAAACTCATCAGGGGATCACAAAAATGAAGCAACTTGTCCGCCGATATGTGTACTAGATAAGCATCGACAAGTATATTAAGAGATCGGTCCGCGTATGTAAAGAATGTGCTCATAAGTGGTCAACACCGCCTTAGGCTCCTGTTCATCCCTGGGGTCCACCTCAAGACAGCTGGGAACGAGTACATGTCGACTACGGGTGTCCTTATGATGGGTATTTCTTCTTGATGTGTGTAGATGCAAGATCAAATTGGGCAGAAGTGAAAGTAATCAAAGAAGGCACCTACAAGACCATATCACTAGTACAGAGTATTTGTAGATCGCAAGGGTATTTCTCTGTGCTTGTATCTGACAATGCATCCATTTTTTATAGTTTTTAATTTAAAGCCTATAATCTACAAATGGTATTTTTCAAAAAATTAATTTTCCCAGGCCATTCAGCGACAAATGATCTGGCCAAGCGAAGCATTCAAACCTTAAAACATCGCTAAAGGCAGAATCCTCAGATCCGGCCTTTATGGTTGAAAAATCGGAGACCATCTTGTTCCGCTATCGGGCTACATCGCTTGCTAGTTTCCGATCGCCAGCAGAAATTATTTGCATCGAAAGTTATGGATGCGCCTTGATGCCATTTTCCTTATCAGCCTATGCCATCAAGTGTGACTTCAGCACTAGCACAGTACATGTTGTAGGGGAGCCTCCCATTGATAGCAGATCAGCCCTAGACCACGATACCTCCTCGGTGAGTACAACATTGCTGTAGCAGGGTTACCCGGCAAACCAACGATGGCCTTGACACTCCAGCGGACATTGGTATCAAATTCTTTTAAGACCGCACGACGTATCGATGTAAGGGACGAAGTCTGAAAAGGATATATAAGCCCCGGGAACAGGTATTGATTGATAATGTTGAGCTTCTGTTCCGGTTTTGGTAGGCAAGAGATAACCAACTTATCCAAATTGGTATTCAATTTCGTCCCCGAATCTTCATTAAAAACTAGCTGTACCGAGAACGTGCATCCCAAATACTTTATTGTGTCTCCTTACTATCTCCATACTTTTATTGTTTGGACGACATCTCCATTCTCAAGAGAGAGCGTCGTTGACTGCAGCTTCCCCGTATACAACAGGATACGTATATTTTTTTGTGGGTTTGTGGCCAGACCAATCTCCGCATGTATTCTTTCTGCAGCACCCTTTGCGTGCGCCGAGACAGCCTGGTCGTTCGCGAATCCTGTGAGGGCCACACTTTCTTGTTTGCCACTCAACTTGTAACTAAATCGCTTGGCGAATTCTGCCTCGCACAGGTCGTAGTAAAGATGAATCATGGCTAGGTTAAATAGCGAAGGCGACAGGAGCCCTCCTTGTGGCACACCTTACAGCACTTTGATCTGGCCTGTCGAATGGACCCCCACACTTATCTTGATTTAGTTGGTGCCCATAAGACCTGCAATCACGTTTCTCAGATGCGGTGACACCCCTCTCACCTCAGTGAGCTGATGATGTGCTCATGCCCAATACTGCCAAAAGGGCCAATCTGGTGATCTGTTTTATTTAATTCATAGTCCAAAACCTTCTCCTTAATCCGGCGCACAATGGAATATATCGCTACGGGTATCCATGATGAAATACGTTTGGTATCCCCTTTTTCCTTTTAGATTAGTATTGTGCGCCCCTGACATCATGTTTGGCATCGGGGCGCATTTTTCGTAGTCCGCACGCTTGCGGAGATTTTCACGTTCAAAAAGGCTTTTTTAACGTGTTGTTTAATGTCAGTCACCGCGTACTGCTTAGGAACGTCGGCATTTATAAAAGTTTGTATATCATTTTTACAATTTGTAACTTCTTTTGTCTGTTATAGTAGTTGTACTGAGCGACTTCATACTGGTACTGTTCCTGCCGACGACTCCTGTCTGCTTTGTTCGCTCGCTAATGATTCGACACCTTTCCAGCACACTTATCCGGCATGATAGTTTTTTTTTTCTTTTTCTTAGTTTATAGAATTTAGCGGAAGGGTGCTGCGCGCCAGGTAGTTATGAATTTATATTCTTAAGAAACTTTAAGAAGTTACCCACTGCTTTGTAGAATTCCTCAGCGTTAAAATCAGTTCCATTCTGAATGTCCCGGAAGGTGGTCAACCATTTATTGATTGCATTCTTAATTCCTTCAACCTCTCCAATTACATTATTAGATTCGTTTCGAATTAGGCCCCTTAATTTATAATTATTTGCCTCCCTGGGGTGTTTGTTCCCCATGTGGGTTGCTAGACTACTACAAAGGCCTTTGAACGACAGGCCAGAAATAGGTCAGACCTTATCATTAGCTCCGAAGGGGAGGGGAGGGGGGGGGAGTGATCTGCTTTGTTTCTTGATTCCTTATTGTCTGAGGCAGCTTGGGCAAACTAAATAATACATCTTCTAAAGAGACATTTCGTCCCAGCACTTGTCCTCCGTCCTCTTGTCACTCAAACTTTACAAACTGTTTTTCTCCGCCTCCTGCGGTAGCTGCAGTTATCATAGAAGCGACCACTACTTCTTGAGCCAGAACTCTCGATCTCAGAATCCATACAGTCTGCCCTATATCCACAGTCTTACAGCTATATGAGTCTATTACTTTCAATTTTATTTTTTAATAATAGCCAATACACCCGCATGGCAAAATGCTTCAACCTATATTGGCGAACAAAGTTAAACCAAATAAAACATAACTTAATCATTAAATAAAAAACTAAAATATAGAACAATCACACACACACAAAAAAAAATATATAGATGGATAAAGTTTGAATATATATGGTTAAACTATAAAACGATAAAATAAAAAAATTAAAACTTATGAATAGTTAAAACTTATAAAAATTAAATAAATAGGTTAAAATTGGATACAAGAGGTAAAGTACAAGAAAAAAATATAACGGTTAGTGAGATATAAATAAGTTAAAGTTTTTAAGCTATGTTAATAAAATTAAAAGCATATGAATAAATAGATTAAAATATATGATTATGTTTAAATTATATATATTAATTAAATTATAATAATATTTATTAATAAATGATTATTATTATAAAGTACTCGATATCAAACGACGTTGGGCTCGTGGGATGACACAGGAGGATTGATAAGATAAGATTCTCTCATACCAGGTATGCGCATTTATAACCGTATTAGAAAAGAATATCTGATGCTCTCGATCGAATCCTAGCTATCCCCAAATTATCCTGTTTATGGCTGAATCTGTTTAGTGCTTATTATAGTTTAACTTCACACGAAGATTTGTAGCTACCTCGGTACAATGTAATTCACTGTCTGCATATTTCAGGTTTACTTTATAAGTCTTGGTTGAACGTAAAAAAAAACAAAACTAAAACTCTGTTTTATGAGTTTACTGGAATTTTATTTTTATCCGCCTATCCTTGTGGAGATCCAGAGTTTCCTGCATTTGAGTCTCAAGCGCCATAATATTGCTGATATTATCCCAAGACCACTAGGTCGTCAGTATATAGGAGGCATTGAGTTCCAGGGATGGATTGAAAATGGTCAACAAAGTATAAATCTATAGTTTATGACGGCGATAACGTGCTTATAAAAACTAACTAACTAAAAATATAAAATTTATGAGGGGAAAATATGAGTATATATTTATATACAAATAAACTCGGAATATAATAAAATTAAATAAAGAAGTTAAGATAGCGAGTACGACTGTGTTAGCCTTAATGCTATTCCTAGTACACAACGTCCTATTTGTTTGTATTATGATAAAATAAAGTCAGTTCTGTTTGGGGTCGACACCAGTGTGTTTATCGATCCCCTTCTTTATTATACTTTACAGCGGCGTACGTTAACTGGTGCCGAAACCTTGATCTAGATCAAAGGCCGTTTTAGTTTTATTTACTTAATTATAATTTGGTTTTTCTCTTCTACACTAATTTTTTAAAATTATTATTAATATTATTTTCGTGAAGCTTACGTAGCTTCAGGATGACAGAAGCGGTATTAAGACCACCGGTTTTGACCTTGCCGGCGCACAGTGGTTCCAAACGCACTTTTTCGGGACGAAAGTCTGCATTTCTCGTTATATTTAAGATATATCAGCCATTTTGTTCCCCAGTAAATTCACTTTCAATGGTATGATTGGCATTTTTTTATTTCATTTTCATATCATGAAAATATATTGGTTTTGTCCATAATTTCAGAGAAATGTCTCTGTAACTAATTATTCTTATATACATTTTTATATATCTATATTTTCTGCATTTAACTTTGTTTAGAATCGTTTTTAGAAAAGTTTAAGTAAACTTTCGGTTTCGGGTTTCATATAAGGACGGTGTGATTTTTTAAGAATTTTCAAAAAAATTAAAAGCATTTTAAATATATCAATACATACTCATCATAATGAAGTGGAATTGTTTTAATTGGAATATTGTAATAAGAATATATAAAGAGAGACTAAGCAAATGAAAGGATATATATATTCTTATTACAATATTATCATCTCAATTCTGTTTACTTCCATACTTTATAACTATCATCTTAATTTTGTTTATTTCCATACTTTATAACTGTCATTTTATTATCATTTTACATTGAATTTTATTTATGTTCCCATATTATAGTACTGTCATATTATCATTATATACCTAACGCATTATTAAGTCTATAATTACATTGGTTGTTGTCTTGTTTCTTTTAGCCCTGATGAAGGCCCACATTGTAGGCCGAAACGTCGGCACATAATTAAAATAGCACTTGTTTTAAATATGCGTTTTTAATTTATGACCCCACCCCCATCCATCTTCCTCATCTAATTTCTCAACGGTCAACAAAAACTCCATCATTATATAAATTATAAATAACAGAAGTTCTACCCCGAAACGCTAAACAAAGTGGCGTGGTGAAACTGACATGGAATACCAAGGGTGCAGTGGTGTCTACCAGTAAAAACCCTTCTTCAGAAACATTTTTCTGAGTTACCAAATACTGTTGTTGCCTTGAATGAGCTGTAGAAATACCTGAAATTGTTTTAAACATTTTAATTAATTAGAAATCATTAATTGAACCGTAAATTAATCCCTAATAACTGAATTTATTTAAATATGAGGATATTAATTTAATTAATGAATATAATTGTGATGGATGTTTATGTCACCATAGTTATGAATATGTATAAAAACGAAGCTTTAACCGATACAGGGTATAATTCGATTACAACTATTAAATAAATACAGGTATTTTTTAAAGCAAATTTCAAGGTGCCAAGATTATTTGGGACCTGAGGAAGAATTTTTGAAAACGAAAAATGATAGACACGTCTGTATCCGTGCATTACACACCAGATTCATTTCTCGACATTGTATTGTGTTTCCGAGCAGAATTTCTCTTTCTTTCTTTGTTATATATACTGTATCTAATCTGAAATACTAGTTTATTATTTAAAATGTATAAATTACAGTATGTATATGTGATACAATAAAATTAAGGAAAATAAATAACTGATTTAAATGACTCCACACAAAAATATTTATAATTATATCTTGCTTCGGGACAGTACTTTATTATGGTTCATCATTTGGAAAAATTAAGTTATCAATATATTTTATATTGAAATAAAATTACATCAAAATAATTTTATATATCAATTTTTTTTTTGGTCCTTGCATTGAAGAAATCTCTATAGCAGGGTATGTGTTCTACTTTATTAAAATCGTAGAAATCAATTTACGGTTTTGAAATTTTGTCCGTAAAAACTAAAATTAAGAAAGGAATTCGCACTTCATTATCTTTTGCATATATTGAGTTATTTAAAATAATTTAAATTTGTATGGATTTTTTGAAAATTCTTAAAAAATCACTAAGTCGTTATATGAAACCCAAAATTTTCTTAAACCTATCTAATAACGATTCTAAACAAAGTTAAATGCAGAAAATATAGATATATAAAGATGTATATAAGAATAATTAGATACAGAGACATTTCTCTGAATTTATCGACAAAACCTATATATTTTTATGTCATAAAAATGAGCTAAAAAATGTCAATCATACCATTGATAGTGAATTTAATAAGAAACAAAATGACGTTAAAGTGGCGTATATATCTTAAATAGAACGAGAAGTGCAGACTTTTGTTCCGAAAAAGTACATTTGGAACCACTGTGCGGCGTAACCTGAATTTCCTTCATTGCCGCGTGATAGGCTGGCAGACGTTTACGCGAACACCTTAAGCCTGGATGATACAAAAGGGTTATATAAAAATAAATCCTTTTGTCTGAGTCCATTTAGAGTTATACAGTTTTTAATTAGATGACAGTGTTGTCTGTGAAATATTTAAAATTATATGTTTAAAATTTGGATTTGTCTATCTTTATTCCATCGTTTTAGATAATGTTACGTATTACCGTGTTCTGTGAGGAGTTGTCTTAATTCATGATCATTTCCCAGTATTGATCTGCATTTGTGTAATGTAATGATGTATAAATCTATGTAAGCTTGGTGTCTTGGTGGAAGTCGCCAGAATTTAGTTCCATCTGGCAGCGAAATCAGACGTAGCGTCCCTCCCAAGATACACAATAAAGGTACTTTATCGTAGAATGGCAAGAGATTACTCATTACTGAGAGCGTATTGAACTTGATAGTCTTAGGGAGTATGAATCTCTTGCAAATAAAAAGGCCAGATAACGATTTATATAAAGTGGTGGCTATTTTCCTAATCACTAATTATTTGATTCCCTGATAGTTAGTATAGCAACAAAATCGCGAATGTCCAATGTCCAACAAACAACATCAGTATTAGGCGTGATAGGTATTTCAGTTCTCAGTAGCCTTTGTTCTTCACAGTGAGTAAATAACAATAAATAATTATTTTAAAAGTTCATAGACAATAGTTTATTTTCAAAAAGTTTAGCTCCTTAAAATCAGCACTTAACATCACAAATTTAAAAAAATAGATAGATAGGATATGCCGAAATAATTTTAAAAGACAAATTTAACTAAAATAATTATTTTTCAATAAACAATTAAATAAAATGAATATTTAAGCCTTGAAATGAAACTAAAGGTTGCAATTTCTTTAGAAAAGGTTATATTTGAAATTTAAAAGGTAACGTTTAAAGCGGAAATGGTTACATTTGCTTTAGAAAGGCTTACATTTGGCTTGGAAATGCTTATATATGTCCTTAGTAATGACCCCATTTATAGTCCTTTATAGTTCATAAGACTTTCCTTTCGAATCTTTTAATTTTCTCTCTCTAGGATACTTATCAATGTCCATGTAAATGAACGATTAATGCAATATATATGTATTGCCTCTTCCAAGTTCTCCGATCCCGAAGATTAAGTCTAGTGTGGCGGATGCTTCACACGCGTGCTCACAGACAGCGCTAGCGGCGGCAACCTGGGCTACCGGCCGAATATATGAAGACGTACAATTTAATAATATTGTATAATGCAACTCATTAACACCATTGTAAATATCTGTGTAACTGATTTTTAAGAATAAATAAACCACTCAAGGTAATTTGACCTAGGGCCGAGGCATTAGTCTGGTAGCAAAGCTCTCACCATTAATTATTGACATGTTATAGGTGGAATAATCATTAACATGCATATAATTGGATTTCTTCCTGCTGGCGCTACAGGACAGCGACATGCAGTACCGCGATGTTGTCAATTTGGATAATAGAAAACTATTCAAGATAATAGTTATATCATCATTCCTTTCGCCTATTTTTATGAGTTCCCATCAATTGGCTGATGGGTCTCACATACCTGGGGGAGGAAGAGTGGATTTTTCAGTGAATCCTCTTTCAATTAAAGGTTGGTGGAGCACCGCGCTAGCCACACAGCCACGGACAACCCCTATGGATGTATTTTATATACATACATTCTCAGAGACGATGTAAAAAGGGCCACAGAGTAGAGTTAGTTGGGGCTGTTTTTTCTTCTCCATAGTATGCCTGTGTCCAGCTAACAACCCAATAAGTAATAATCATTTTTATAAATTACACCCTACATTATATTGGGTTGTCCGGAAAGTTCTTAAAGAAATTTAGACAAAAATTAAAATTGATGAACTGTTTAAAATTTATTTATGTAATCTACAAAATAGTTACCACCGTTAGCGATTACCCTTTCCCAACGGCTTGGAAGGTCCATTATCCCTTTTTTCCAAAACAGCACTGTCCTTACTCCTGAAGAACAATAAAAGATCCGTTTTGACGTCATCTTCTGAAGATAAGGATTTCCTTTGTGGACAATTTTCGAGGGAACGGAAAAGATGGAAATCCGGAGGAGCAACGTCAGGAGAGTACGGCGGGTGTGGTAAAACCTTCCATCTGAACCTTAATAACTTTTGCCGAGTCCTCAAAGACACGTGGGCCTAGCGTTGTGTTGGTGGAATAGCACTCCTTTTTGATTTGCCAACTTTGGCCGTTTCTCTTCAATTGCTGCATTCAATCGATCTAACTAGGCGCAGTGTAAGCCCGTATTTATAGTTTGGTTTTGTGAAGGGTGCTAAAAATCTATGGGTTCCTTCCAATACCACCAAATACTAAACATCACTTTTCTTTCTTTGGTGTTGCGAGCGGCGTCGTTCCAGGCAACCCCACATTTTTTTCAGTAGCAAACTACAACATAAAATCCTTTCAATAAGCCTCCTTTGATTAAGCTCATGGGGAACCCAAATGTCGTAACGGCAGACGTACCTGGCCTTCTTTAGATGATCAAAAACGGTCGATTTGCAGGCTCTTAATTCCACAGCTATCTCACGGACAGTAATTCGTGGATTGTTTGCGATGACCGTTATAATATCCTCGATGTCAAGAGTTGAACTCCGGTCAGCCCGGGGTTGGTCTTCCAAATTGAAATCTCCTGATCTAAACCGCGAAAACCACTTCTGAACCGTGCTATCAGCAATTGAATCGATGCCATACATGGCACGAATATTTCTTGCAGTATGGACTGCGTTTTTCCCTTTTTTTAAAAAGAACAGCATAATATACCGAAAATGAACTGAATCGTCACTCATGTTGGTTTGCAATAAACTACAATACTGAGCATAATAAAGACGAATTCAGTGTGTAAACATAAATAAAATAAAATAAAAGGTAAATTTTATTAAAAAGGTAAATTTTTAAAATAAAAGGTAAATTTTATTTTAAAAATCTCTACGAACTTTTCAGACAACCCAATCATACAAGTCCGTAGTCTTAATATTTCAGTTCGTTTTTTCTCTTTTTGGCCAATAACCTAATTATAGATTCAACCAGAGATAGATGATCAAATAAAATTTTAAATATACCTATATATTTTATTACCGAAAATTTGGTTCGATCAATTGTGATATTAAAATTTAATAATCAAATTTAACTCCAAAGTGGAAAAAATGGAATTTAGTGTAATAAACATCGAAAACTTACAATTTAGTGCTATATAAAATTGTAATATATTATTCGCTAATACATGAACGGGATAGCTGTCCGGGTTTGAAGCTGATGCACTCAAGGGAATAAAACGTGCAAAATCATGGAAATCCTGTCTCTGCTTATTATATTTCTTCCAATATCTAAGGAGCGTAACTGAGCGTATACCCTATTGTGTTTTTTTTATAGAATACATTTATGCTATTAGTGAAAAAGAATACAACATCTCTCTGTATGCTCTTATTTTGTTGACCCTAACTGAAACAAATATTCCTAGGTCCTTCTATTTTTTTCCAAATTATACGGTAATCGTGCAGACCAGATGAATAATGGTACACAGTGAATATACTAAAGCCTGCTTTATCGATACATTCAGAGAGTAGTCATCACGGCTTTCATTAATATTCCAAACAAGGAATCGTAACCTGCTTCAACGTACGTTGACATCTTCTTTACCTTCCGTTCGGAAAAATACTCAGGCGATGAATGCTACTTTACTTGTATCAGCTAAAACATGTGTACTATTTGACTCATTATATGTATCTGGTATTCTAATGTATAATATTGTGATACCTATAAACAAGAAAGGAAACCCAACTCTTGGTGACAATTACAAGCCAATAGGTCTACCCTCTATAGTTTTAAAGGTATCTACTAGAGAGAAGATTATGGTTGAGGATAAATTGTTTCTATTTTTCCAGTCAGGATTTGTTCCTAAACATCTGCACCATTTAATAATTCTGTCTGTTGCCTCCCACCATTACTCAAAGGGTATATTATTTTCCTTAATATCTCTAAAAAAATGTCTATCTGACTCCTGCATGTAGAATGAAAATGTTAGATTCTGTAGTGTGACGTTGTAAACATTGTGCGCCGCACAGCGGGAAAAACTTCTATGGCCGAAATTTCTATTACTCTTGATCTAATTAAGATTAAATTAAAAATTCTGTTTTAATTTATCTTAATTAGATCAGAATGAAGATAAAAATACAGGGAATGCTATCAGAAGAATATTGGACTGAGGCAGGGAGACCCGCTATCACCAGTCTTATTTAATCTAGCATTGGAAAAAGCTATAAAAGCAATAAGAACCAACACTTTATGGAACAATTTACAATCGCCTCACACAGCACTTGGCATATGCGGATGATGTGCTCATAATTGCGAGAAGCACGGCTGCGCTTGGAGGAGCTTTCGAAGAGTTTGAAAGGGAAGCGTCAGAAGAGGACCTTCAGGTTAATAAGGGAAAAACAAGATATATGAGATCATCCAGGAACCATCTACTGGAATACCATGACCTGCAGATTGGTGAACGCCGTTTTAAAAGTACAGATACCTTCAAGTACCTAGGTTCTGTTATTACTCATGATAATAATACGAAAGGTGAATTTAATGCAAGGCTATCTGCAGGTAACAAGTGCCTTTTCGCCCTACAAACAACACTAATGTTCAAAAATCTTTCAAGAGATGCCAAGGTGATGATATATGAAACAATACTGAGACCCACAGTTACTTCTGGCAGCGAATCCTGGATATTAACAAAGGAAAGCGAAAGGAGACTCATTGTTTTGGGAGAGAAAAATACTCAGGAAGATATTTGGGCCAATTAAAGAAAATGACTCATGGCGATTAAGAAAGAATAGTGAGCTCCGTACAATGTATGGGAAACCAGACCTGGTATCGTTCGTGAAAAAAGCCCGCCTAAGATGGCTCGGACATGTAGAAAGGATGCCAGAAACTAGGATTCCAAGACGACTACTTTATGGAAAAGTTGGAGGAAAAAGACACAGAGGAAGGCCAAGAGTGAGATGGTTGGACGACGTCGAGGAGGACCTCAAGTTGCTTGGAGTGAGGAGATGGAGGGCTAGAGCGACAGAGGACAGGAACGACTGGCTTGAATTTCTTGAGGAGGTCCGGGTCCTTGTTGGACCGTAGCGCCCGGCAGTAAGTAAGTAAAAATTCTTTTTTCATTTTTGATTATGGGAAGTCCTTTATTAGTGGAAGTGAAAAAATTACTCCCATTACGTCTTTAGATATTTCAAATTATTTTTTAAGGTTACTGATTTAATTTTTTTTTTTTATTTGACCAATTTATTCTACATATATAGGACCTTTCAAAGAAATGATTTATTATCCTCACCTATAGATGTATCTGCGTTTAAATTGCCTTACTTAGGAATTTACGTATTTATAAGTAATTATTGTTTAAAGGCAAACAATTGAAAAATATAACTTTATAAAATAATATATTTTCAATACTTATACTGTTAATATATATATATATATATATATATATATATATATATATATATATATATATATATATATATATATATATATATAAATGGGGGGAGCCCGTGGCTGAGTGGCTAGCGCGCTAGTCTCTCGTGCTACACGTTCTGAGTTCGAATCTCAGTCCCGGCGGGGCTTTTATAAGGCTGTAAAAAAATGTGGATTCACTCACAGCCTCTCCCCCGGGTATGTGAGACCCGTCAGCCAAAGGGTGGCCCCTCACAAAATTAGTCGTAGGGAGTGATGACCCTACACTAAAAATTACATCGTGAAACGTGAGTGTAAACTCGCAGGAGTTTACACCGCGAGGCCCAGGGCCTTCACGGCCTGTTGCGCCACTAGAAGAAGAAGAAGAAATATATATATATATTCCAATGGAACAAAGAAAAGAAAAATTATACAAAATGAGGTATATTTTTGGATTTTGCGTAAGTTTAAATCTTTAAAACGATATAACCCTCATAGATCGCGATGTACTTGGAATTTCTGTTCGTGCAATAAAAAATTATGATGGAGTTTTTGTTGACCGTTGAGAAATTAGATGAGGAAGATGGTTGGGGGTGCGGTCATTAAATAGAAACACACATTAAAACAAGTGCTATTTTAATTATGTGCCGTCGTTTCGGCCTACGTCAACCCTGATAAAGGCCCACAATGGCCACCGAAATGTCGGCACATAATTAAAATAGCGCTTGTTTTAATGTGTTTCTATTTAATGACCGCACCCCCATTCATTTTCTCGTCTAATAAAAAATTATAGTATTAACATTACTACATCTCCAATATAGACATCGTTTTAACACTTTCAGTTACGGACAACGATGCATTTGAAGTTACTCGTATAATTGAAGAGACAAAAATTAATTCAATCAAGCTTTATTTTGACTTTTATTACACCTTGCGTATTTTAGAGATCTTCTAATATCTGTAAAAAAAATACTGAACACAAATACCATGATACAATTTGATCGAACAAATGCTTTCAATCAGTGTTTTTTCGATTTAATTTGATTTTTAACATTAATTTAGTCAAAATTCTAAAATATACCACATATTTTATAACTTGTCTTTTCTTTATTCCATTGGAAAACAATATATATTCACAGGATAAGTATCGAAAATATATTATTTTGTAAAGCCAAATTTTTCGATATTTTGCATTCATACAATAATTACTTATGTCATGTATAAGTCGTAAATTCATGAGTGAGGCAATTATAAACCAAAAAACTTGTATAGAAGCGAAAATAGGTCGTGTCTTTCGATTTAAATATTCCTACGTAAAATAAATTGGTCAAATAAACTAGTAAAGTATTAATTTAGTAACTTTAAAAAATAAATTAAAATTATCTAACGGCGTAATCGGAATAATTTCTTCATTGTCACTTATAAAGGACATCCCATACTCATATATGGGAAAAAAATTAATTTATCTTAATTAGGTAAAGAGTTTAAGAACTTTGGCCACTAAATCATGATTTTTTCCAAATGTGCGCCGCATGGTGGTTTAAAGATTGAAAAAACCTAAGAATGTAAATTTTTTTTTTTAAACATAGCTCAACTCGTTTTTAACAGACAACATCCCAAACTATAATTCTACCAAAGCTTAAATCATAAATATTTTTTAGAGAAGTTAGTTCAGGGTGCAGTCAAAAGAACATACACGCCCTTCAAACGCCCTGAAGAAAGCCTATAATTTAGGCCGAACGTCGGCCTATAAATTCTCAATCGAACTCATATCCTTAAAATATTTTTTATTTTATTTTGATTATAGTATATTTATTTTTTCTGTACTTTTACAGGTGGAATCTCCAGATTATGTTTTATCATACTTTTATCAACAGTAACTTTCTTCTTTCACTTCAAATTTTTATTTTTACTTATTGCTAAGCGTCTTTCCTTCAAATAACTTTATTTCCTCTTCTCTATGTCTAACATCCTAACCGCCTGCCGTGTTAATGCACAGTCTTTACCCGCCCATTATGACGAATTCCTTAATCACCCTAAATTCTTACCATCTTATTGCAGTTTCCGAAACCTGGTTAAAATCCTACATTCCTTTTTCTTCTGTTTCTAATCTTGATTATTCCTTAATCCAGCACGATCGTAACGACAAGAACGGCAGAGATATAGGTCTTTATGTACATAACACCCTTAAATCCCGAATCCTAGATGTCTCATTTCCATATGATTACCCCATGTTGAATTCCTGTTTGTTAAAATTGCCTATAGTTCACGCACTCTCTTATATGCTGTTGTATATCGTCCTCCTCTGGTTCCTTTTGATCAATCCTATACAACCACGTCCCCTTTTACCATCATATCTGGCAACTTTAACACTAACTTACTTACCAACTAAAACGACAAACTCTACCTGGAAAACCTTTTCTTTTCTCTCCATCTCTATATCGTTCATATCCGCTCACGGCCTTATTCAGATATACTATAATCTTCCAATCACGTCATTTTCCCCAAGAACCATTTTTTTTGTAACCTTAACACCCTTTCCTCTGAAATGTTGGTGACTGATCTTGAAGCTATCCCATGGGAGATCATATATTCGCTCAGAACCGTAGATTCAATGGTCGAAAATCTTACCTGCTACCTCATCGAGTCTTATTCGCCCTTATTACAAAGAAAATTCGACACCCTCCCGCTCCTTGGTTAACGCCTGCAATTAGGGCTACAAATGAGGATCAGGAATGTTGCAAGGCGAAGATTCCGGCTCTCCCATCTTCCTACAGATTGCTCCACCTTCAGACATCTTAGAAACAGTATCCAATCCATGATACGCCAAGCTAAATCCCAATATTTTCAGCAATCCCTATCTTGTGCTTTCGACTCCAAAGCCAAATGGGCAATCCTGCGTAAACTAATCTTAGGAAAACACACACATAAACAAGCTATTCCTGTTTCCGCTGATAATTTTAATATCTACTTTGCTTTCTGCTCTTCACATTTCTCACATCCGACGCCGATGCCGACATTCATGCACCATTTTAATCCGGATTCATTATTTTTTTCCCATATCACCCCTAAGGACCTCTTTAATTATATTCATAAATCCCAAGCCAATGACTACGGACCTGACAATATCCCAGTTAAACTAATTAAAGCCTCGCTTCCTTCCATGCTTCCAATCTTATATCATATTCATAACTTTTCTTTAGACAGTGCAACCTTCCCAACTTCCTGGAAATCCGCTTTTGTCCGTCCACTGTGGAAAAACTCATCCGGTATCTTCTAATGACTCGCCCAATGTTTCTTCTATCAAACCTATCTAAACCTTTAGAGCGTCTGGTCCAAACTCAGCTATCCCTCTACCTCGAGTAAAATAACTTTTTGAACCCCTTCCAGTCTGGTTTCCGTCTCAGCTATTCTACTCACTCATCTCCTTCCTAAATTTCTCAGGATTTCCACAAGGCATAGATCAGCAGCAGAATTAACAATTCTAATTTTGCTTGATTTCTCCAAAGCCTTCTATTCTGTCGACCATAATATCCTCTTAAAATAACTCCATAGACTCCCAGTATCCACAGGCGCTCTTCAATGGTTATAATCATTCCTTAGCGGTCGTTCCCTGTATGTTGTAATTCCCAATATATCCCGCTCCGATTCACTGCCTCTGACTAAAGGTGTACCCCAAAGCTCCTCATTATCTCTTACCCTTTCCTCCATATTCATAAATGATCTCGCGCTCTCCATTAAGCACTCCCAAACCATCTCAATGCCTTATAGTATACCGTCAGTTCAGATCTATATCTTCTTTACCCCAAATGACTTTCCTGATGCTATCTCGTAACTACAGGAGGATATAAACAATATAAATGCCTGGGAAAACCGCAACAAACTCCTGTTGAGTGCTGGAAAAACAAGCCATCCCAATAGCATCCCCCGTTCTCCTTAAATCCATTCCCAGCCTCCCAAACATTTTCCTAAACAATACTCCTACCTCTTTTCACTCATTTGTCAAGAAATTAAGGTGTTACTCTTGATCAAACTCTCTTCTGTATACCGCACATCTTCCAAATATCCCACGGAACCATAGTAACCCTAAAGCAATTCCTTCGCCTCCATCGTCTCCTACCATTCAATACTCGTAAACTCCTTGTTTCCTCCCTTGTCTTTCCCCACTTTGACTACGGTTGTGTGTGGACTTTCAGGTTAGCTCGATGCAAAAGTCAAGTGTATTATAAACTGTGTAACACGATTTGTATTCGGGATCACCAGAGACACGCATATAACCCAGTATTACGCCGAGTTAAGGTGGCTTTATCCTCGTTATAGATGCTAGTATTTCCTTGCTTCCTTCCTCTTTCAGGTTGTTAGAACTCAGCGTCCCAGTACTATCTTCCAATCCCTTCAATTTAAATCAATTCAGTCCCGTTCTACCAGATCCCGTCTTTCTGACCTCTGCCCTCCTCCACACCCTACTGCTGCCTTTGACAAGTTCTTTCTAGCCAAAGCAACCTCTCTTTGGCTCCTGAGATCCGTCACGCAAGAATTGCATCCTCCTTCAAATCGCTCCTTTTTAACAACCTTCTCCTCACCCAGTCAAACAGACTATAACCTCAAACTGTAGATGCTAGAAAATGTCAATTTTGTTATGTTTATATTATTTCAGTTATTATTAATGAATTAGCTTTTTCTTTTTCTTTATTTCACTCTAAGAGTCTGATTTAAAAGCACATATTTTATAACCTCAAATAATTATTTTAGTTCAGCTATTTGTTGTTTAAAGCTATGGCCACATTGTTCTGGTCAACAAATTTGTATTTTTATTTTATTCTTAAAAGACTTAGCTCAGGGCAATAAAGAAATTTTTCATTTATTTTTATTTATATCGTTCCATATGCAAGGTCTGACACCTGGCTGAGCCTACATGTTATTGACACTTCTGTCAATGGAAAGAAGCTTAACCTTCTTTCCACTTCCCAGCACCCAGTACCATTCCTTTCATTGCATGACCTTATCAAAATATCTTACAACTTTCAAACCTCAGCGTTTTCACCCAAAACCATTGCTTTTCATAACCTGGACGCCCTGACCAGAGAAAACCTTGTACATGACCTCGAAAAGATGACTTGGAGAAAAATCTATTCCTGCACTTCAATTGATTCCATGGTTGATATCCTCACATCTATAACTTTTCTCTTCAAAACTCAGTGTGCTCTAGCACTTGGAAAAAAACTTTAATCCATCCCATTAATCAAGCCGCTAAACCTCCTTCCTAAAGACTATCGACCTATCTCCATCCTTTCGAACCTCTCAAAACCTCTCGAAAGAATAATCCAGAATCAAATATCTGAATTCCTCGAAAAACCCAAACTACTTGATCCTCTCCGGCTTTTGTTCAGGTATCTCCAAGCAATCTGCCCTCGTAAAAATCACTAATGACATACATACTGACATGGACAACAAGAATTAACTGTTTTAATACTTCTGAACTTTTCAAAAGCTTTTGACTCCTTGGACCACACTAATTCTTTCTCCAAACTAAAAACCCTATCCTTTCACAATGGTGCTATTCAGTGGTTCCAATCATTCCTTTCCGATCGATCTCAAGCTATTTTTATTCCTAATCATCCCCTATCATCCTGCCTTGCTCTTTCAGCAGGCGTGGCCCGAGCTCCAACATCTCCCCTCTCCTTTTCAATTGTTACATCAATGGTCTAATACTCAATGGTCCACTGCTCCCACCACCTATATGCTGGTGATTTCCAAATTTATTCTTCCTTCCTTTAGAGTTATCAATAGCGTTTGCCGCTATTCAGGAAGAACTCAATATAATCTATGCCTGGGCAAACCTGAATAAGCTTAGCTTAAACGCTATGAAAACTAAATTCCTAATTCCTAAATGACTACCCTATTGCATTTAGTCCCTCTGTCAAAAACTTAGGATTTTTTTTTTTTTCCAGCTTATCTTATGCACTGCAGTCTTATTAGGCTTATTGTGCACCATCCATTTCCGTTAATACAGATCTAGTGCTTTGGTGAATCTGATCAAGCTATAGGGGTTAATCAGTTCACACAACTTTGGATCTACAATAGGGTCCCTGCCAAAATGGGAAAACCGTATCCTAGCAATCTCTGGACAACTGCATACCACATGATATGCAGTTTTATCTTCCTTCTTGCAAAATCTGCAAGTAGGTGAGGCCATCAACCCCATATTATGGAGATGGCTGTTAAGCTGACAGTGTCCTGTATACAGTGTAAGTGTAAATACTGTGTAAAGGGTAACTTAGCAGAACCTCTCCTTGCAAGGCTATCAGCTCTCTCATTGTCTAAGATGCCTGAGTGACCAGGTACCTAATAAACTAGGACTTTATTCAGCAGGAAAAGCGTATTGAGATTTCTTTTGCATTCCTCTACTAATTTGGTTTGAGTCATGTAACTACCCAGAGCTCCGATTGCAGCTTGACTATTGGTATGGATAGTTATAAGCCTATCTCTCATTCCTTCTGAAATTAGGGTTTAAGCACAGATATTTATCGCCATTACTTCAGCCTGAAAGACTGAAGTATGTTTACCTAGAGAGATGGATATCCCTTCTCTGGATTTGTCCATTCTCCATATTCCAGCCCCTGAGCCTACCTCTATCAGAGATCTGTCTGTATAGCAGTTGACTCCATTGCATGGTCTGTGTGAGTCAGTCCTATTAACCCCAACACTATAAAGTGTGTCCATATATTTCTTTGCCTGACAATCAGAATGCGTGGCCTCGCACCGAATCTTCATCAATCCTTCTGAACAAGTTACCATGCCCCTGGTATACTAGGGAGTTAGATCTTGTTCCTAACTTAGGAAGCCTATAGGCTGTGCTAAATGCTTGAGTTTCTACTGGTATGTGCAATGGTGTTAGGTTCAGTAGAACTTCCATTGCCGCAGTTGGAGTAGTACTCATAGCTCCGGTTGTCATAAGGCATGCTAATCTTTGCAACTTTCCAAGCTGGAGCATGGTTTTGCATGTAACTGCCTTTTGTCACCACACAACAGTCACATATAAGACCATAGGCCTTATTGCTGTTTTATATATCCAAAGGACCATCTTAGGTTTAAGGCCCCATGCTTTTCCAACAGCCCCTTTGCATGCATAAAGACACTTAAATGCTTTGGTGTAGGTTTTGTCAATGTAGCTGTTCCACTTTAGTTTACTATCGAGAGTAATTCCCAAATGCTTAACTTCACTACAGATATTGACCTCAACCTCACCAAGGTGGGGTGGTCTAATTGTTATATTTCTTCTGTTAGTGAAGATACAGAGATTGATTTTCTGAAAAAAAAATATTTCTTGTAAATGCTGCATTTTGTCAGTTTCTATCTTGAGGAATCTTCTCTATTTTATGTTGTTTTGCACAATGTTTCTGAACTTTAAATGAGCTTCCTGTCAAATTCATGAAAAATAAACGTTGGTGCCTCCAATTTATTTGAGAGAGGTAAATTACTGCATTTTTAGTGATGCTTTTATTGTACAAATAGATTTTAACTCATACTAAATCATATTTGTTCTTGGTTTAGGTTACTTTTAAGTATTTAGTCATTATTTATTTCTTGTTTCAGAGTTGTACCTGATAGTAATCAGTTTCGGGGTTTGAAAAACCCTAGAGATGACACCAGAAAACATTTTCCTGTGCAATCAGGAAGTTATCCCAATCAGCAGAACTTATCATACCATCAAGAAATTTTTCAGCAACAAACTTTACATCAAAATCAAGATGGGTATCATCAGGCAAGTAGTTCATTCCAGAAAATACCAGAATCATTTCAACATAATGAAAACCAACTTTATAGCAATGAAAATTTCCAACTGCAGCAAGATAGTTTTCAAAATATATCATCAAATATTAATCAGCACTATGACAATTACCAAATGAAACAAGAGATCCAAAGCCTGCAAGAAAACTTTTCTTCAATGCAAAGAAAAGATTATTCACTTCAGAGACAAGATAGTTATAATTCTCAAAAACAACCAAGTCCCTACTTCCAAAATTCTGTAAGTTTCTCAGTTTATTAAATTTTTTAAAATATATTTAGTCAATATAGTTACTTTGGCGTGTTTGGCTACATTTGGTTATCATTTAATGACTTTATAAACTTATCTTCTTATTTGGATGAATTATTGCCGATTTTTATTTATTTTTCATTGCTGGATACACTTAGCAAAGATCTAATTAATTAAGAAAATATGAAAGTAAAATATTTTATTTAGTTTGTAATTTATTTCTTAACATTCCATTATCAAAACTCTGTAATAGTATAATGAATAAGCATCTAACCGTACATCTCCTAGTCTCCTCTCTTATATTCCCCCACTTTGATTATGGGTGCCTGGTGTTTGCCGGACTGTCAGAGACACTTGAGATGAGGCTGAAGAGGCTAATGAACTGCTTCATTAGATTCATCTTCGGAATTCCCAGGCGCTCTCAGGTCTCCACCTGGTACGCCGAGTTGAAGTGGCTTTATCCGAAATTCCGACGGCAATACTTCCTAGGTACCCATCTTCATAAATCCTTCAGAACCAAAAAACCCCTCTATATCTATAACATGTTCACTCCACTCTATCAACACAAGATCCCAGTCCCTGAACCTGTTCATTCCCTCCTACAGAACTATTTTCTTCAAGAGATCTTTGGTTATTCGTGCTACTTCATTTTGGAATTCCTTACCCATGCCTATTCGTACATCCCTATCCTTAACTTCCTTCAAGCATAAACTATTTATCCATCTCCTTGAATATCAGTCTACCACGCCTTTATAAGTTTTGACTATTTACACTGTTTATTTATTTTTATTTATTTATTTATTTTTTTTTTTTATTATTCAATGTTTCAGTTCATTTTATTTCTTTTATCAATTATAAGGTTGCAATATTACCTTGTACATAATATATATGCGTGTGTTTAAGTGTATGTATGCATTTTTTTTATTTTATTTTTTTTTTATTCATAATATGCAGTATAATTTGTTGTATGATGTATATTTTGTTGACATAATAGCCAGAAGATTAATACTTTAATGTACATTTATATTATTCTTAGGGGACTAGCTGTCCCAGAATAAAAATTATTTTTTCATTCATTTAATTTCATTCATTTCATTTCATTTACAAGCATAACTCAAATCTCTGTTTCATCCAATTCAGGTTATTTATAAATTATAAAAAAGTATTTGATGTATAAATTTTATGCTCATTTTACATAATTTTCATGAAATAGTTCTTAATATTTTGATATCAGTTCATAATTGAACTTGTATTACCATAACTATGTCTCTTAAAATATTCTATTATAAAATGTACTTTAAAACTTATAATATACCAAAATACCATCCTTACATGGAGAATGTATGGTGTCCAATGTTCATTGCCGATATTGATCAACCTTTTTTTTTTTTTTTTTATATAATCTTGACCTTAATATCACAAAATAAAATGAAAATTTCAAATACAGGAGAAAGATGATTTGTGTTCATATTAAACAAAGAAATGAAGAAGTATGGTTCCAGTCTGTATAACGAAGGTGACAGCATTGCAGCTGTTGCATTGTGCATGTAAAGTTCTTAGGCTTAGTAGCCAACAAATCCAAGTCCTTACCCTTCTGGTATAAATGTAATGAGGAGTAGGTGGGGGATATTAATTAGGGCTGATATGAAATTTGGGTTTGGGCAATGGTCATGGATAGAAGTGTATGAACAGCAACTGTTGGTGTCAGCATCTAACCTCCACCTTCTGGTTCACCAAGTCTTTAAATCTAGTTTTCTTGATATCATGGACATATATAGGAAACAAACAAAATAAATAAATAAAATTAAGTATTAAAAAAAAAAAAGAAAAAAAAAAAGGATTGGTTAGAAACTATTTTTACTTCAAGAATGTACTTAATTTTCAAATTGTGCGTTTGCATATTATATACACCCACACACAAATATATATATATAATATATATATATATATATATATATATATATATATATATATATATTATCTGTGTGTGTGTGTGTTTGTTTAGAAAAAGTAATTCATATTTTCAATCAACTTGTTCCCCTTCCCCTCACAAAAAAAATCCTGCTTAGCGATATTTTAGTTATTTTTCTACTTTTGTTCCATTTATATTTTTTGGCTTTAATAAGGTAATATTGATTTATCTATATTAATAAATTTATTATTATTTTTTATCATCATGAATTTTTATGACTGTAGTTTATTGTTCTCCAAATCAGATGATAGACTTTTATTGTTTGTGATCATATATTATGAAGAATTTTTCAATTGTTAATAAAACTTTATGATTTAGTTATTTCATATTTCAGTGTTGGGAAAACGGTGAGAAAGATGACATCGGAAGGCCTGGAAACATTCAGCAACCAGATTGTGAGTATTCTACTCCTTCACCGGTCTCGAACTCTCCAGATATCCGACTCTCCCCATCCTCCCCGCCTGCTTCCCCATCCTCTGAAGACAACAGGACAAGCCTTCTAGCTACTTCCAAAGATGAAATCAAACCTCAGTTGCCGATGGAGTCTTTTTATGATCATAGTCCTGGTGAAGTTTATACAATACCTGAGGAGGAAGATGAGATATCAAGTCCAACTAGCGATGGTGTTACAAGTTTAAGAAAGCGTCGACTAGTGGGAGGTAACTCACTAGGCCTCTCACACTTCATCAACTCACTTATTCAGTTTTCCCTCCCTCTACCTTTCTCTGCACTCTATATGCTTATGATCCATATAATTTCACCATCCCATGAACAAATAAAAAAATTTTGGCCAAGTAACAATTTTATTGAAGTAGGGATTTAAACATGCTATTATGAAGCAACTCACCTATCCTTTTTCATTTTATGCTTTTGTTATTTTTAAAAAATGCATTTTTTTTTTTCCGGGTGTATGGGTAGTCATAAATACGTATATCTATACATACAAATATGTGCATAAATAACACATAGCTTTGATTTTTAATTTAATTATTTTTATGTTTTCTTGTTTTTCTAAAGTAGAATTTTTTTATTTTTATAACCTAAAATATTTATGATTTTTATTTAACAGAGCCAAGTATATTTGGATTTAACTATTTCTACAATGTAAAATTCTCATTAGAATGCTTAACAATTTTGTATGTACGTTACCTTCACATGAAGTAATCAATATTTGTTTATTTTAGAATGCTATCACTAAGGAATAAAGAAAAACTAAACCTTGTTGGAAGGGAGACTAATTAATTATCAGGCTTTTGTTCAACTCCTAGCATCAACCATGTGCATGTGTTATGAGCATGCATGTGAATGTATGTGTTTGTGCATGTACATAAATGTTTGTTATGAAGCTAATGCCTTCAAACACTTTTAGTGATTTGTTGATGAATCTTTGGGTTTTATTTATAAATATTATGTGTTCCTCTTCATCCAGCATTTTCAAATAACCTGACCACCATTTGCTCTTTTCCTGTGATTTATCTTTAAAATTAGGTTGTTTATAGGAGGTATACGCACATATATACTCTATAAATTTTAAAATTGAACGAAAAATTGAGATTCAAGTTGGTAATTAATTAGGTAATGCTTGAATAGAGACAGAGAGGTGGTTTTACTGATAGAGGTAGACCAAAAATTCCTAAGTGATGAGGAACGAATGAGAAAGGACACAGTTTTATGGTGGTCAATGAATGTCGGAAAAGAGAATGAGGAGTGCATTTATACATCAAGGTTTAATATTTTTTAAGGTTTTGAATGAATAGGTAAAAACCATGGAAATATTTCCTATGTATAGAAGGATAAAGCCACTTCAACTCGGTATAATAACCAGAAATATGGTTACATATGTGTACCCAAAGATTAATCTTATGAAATTGTTTATAAGATGTTTTAATTTATTTCCAATTCGTCGGTATGCCCCCTATATACCATACCAAGCAACCATAGTCAAAGTGGTATAAGATAACAGAGGAAACAATAATAATAAGTATAAAAAAAATTATGATGTCAATTTCCGTGGCAGAAGTATGGATGTAATCCTTAAATTCCAATTAATTAAAAGATGAAGAAGTTGTTTAGGGTGTGTTTATAAAAAAAATAAATAAATTTACTATTAGAAATATGATTAAATTTGGACTATACATAATACCATAGACTTAGAATATGATAATAATTTAAAATATAGTAGTATGAAAATTTAGATGTTATGAATGAATGATGAATAGGGTATAAAAATATTTGAAAATTATATAAATATACCAAACAATAAATAAAAGTTACAAACATTTGGTATAACATTAGTAGAATGTGGTATGTAATAGGGTATAGGTGGAGAAATATTTGTAGAACTAACATTAGAATGAATACCAGCAAAATTGAGCAAGAAATAATAAATAAATAAATTCTTTGTCATCCTGCGACAAATCCCTTTAGAATAATATTAACAGTAACAAAAAAGATAAAAAATTTCAAAGTTATATACTATTAAACTAAAAATCATTTGTGAAGGGATTTGATATACAACAAATTAGGATAAGGATAGGAGGAGAAGTAAAAATCTACATTATTTTCCAGATTTATTGTTTGGCTTGTTACTATAATCTTCAAATATTTTCATACCAAAAGTCCTCTTATTTTACCGTTTGCTTCCATATTTATACTGTTATCTTATTATTATCCTGTTAACTTATTATTTTTTATTTTATTTTATTTGTAGTGATTTTGTTTTTTCTTAGCTCTGATGAATATAAAACATTTAGACTATAACATTGGCAAACAAATAAAATGATTTTTTGTTATTAGTGTGATTTTTTATATGACCCCATCCCTTACCAACTTCTCCACCATTTATAATCTATAGTCCACTATAACTCCATCAAATTAACTATACTTAAATTCAGTTCTTAAGCGTTATCTCTTTTGAATTTTGATTATACATTGCTAGTGGCTGAACCATAATTCACGTTGCCTTTTGAATAAATCATGTTGTATAAATGTATACTCTTGGCCACCATATCAAATACGGTTTTCATATTTTCAACTTTCAGAGGCCTTCAAAATTACTTCTAATAACATTTTACAACCAAGGAAAATTAGTTCTACCAAAAAGAATTCGGGCGATTTATTGTGTTCGGGAGAGGATTTTTTTTATAATGTTGAAATTTATTTTTTGGCTTATATGTATAGGTAACCCACTGCCTTCCTTGCCAACTCTGTCACTTCTTATTAAATTATAATTAGGTATTTAAAAAAAATTCAAATAAATATACTATAGAGAGGGTGGGGGTTATTTTTAATGCATTCTTGAATGTCTTTTTTTTTTTTTTTAATTTGTAGATATTTTTATTAATCCCTTCAAAATAAGTATTAATCATTTTAAAATTTTCTTTTTTATGATGTCATAATGTTAGAATAATTATAATGATATTGAATAACTGTATTATGATAAGAATATAGAATAGCCATGTTCTAGAATAATAGCTTCCTTTGTTGAATTAATATATTTTGTAAATTAAATATTATACATCGTTATTTTTTTCTTAGTAGCACTGCAACATTAAGTTGTTTTAATGATGTAATAATGTACTGTGTGTTCCCTAATCGCTTATTTTTAAAAGATAAAGCAGGATTTGTTTAGTCCATTTTTCTGTTCTGATGAGGACCCGCTAGAAAGAAAAAAATTTACTGCACAAGTGTCTTATGTATTCTCTAAGCAAGGAGGGAACAGACCTATAATATAATAAAAGTATAAAAATAGGATGGAGCAGTTCCGAAATAATATTCATTAAAATATAATGATGTATAATATATAATAACATAATACTTTTTAAAAGGATTTTTTGTTGACAATTACATGCAATGTTTACAAATATATTATGCACTTTGTCCATACATGCTAACTTGTTCAGCATTCCTTGGATTATAAAGATTTTAGCAATTATAAATTAAATTAATTTTAAAAAGGTTTCTTATTGGGACCTGAACAACATAAAAATAACTCTTGTCACGAGAATTACAAAAACAAGGATTACTAAAAATCCTTCAAAATTATTAATTTTAACCGGATAATTAGGTTAGTTTTGCTACTTGCTATTGATGCACAAATAATGCCTTTTGAACCAGTATAAATAATTTAACCTTAATTGTATTAATAGGAAAATATTTGTTAAAAAATTACTATATAGATGAATATTGAAAATACACCTAAAATTAATGGTTGCTCAGTCACAATCACAGCACATAGAGCTAGCTGACAAATTAATTTTTAATTTAGTTGTATGAAAAAATCACTTATTAATAAAATTGAATTTAAAACTTGTATTGGACTCTAGATAACAAAAAAGGGGAATCTATATCTAAAAATTATATGTCGTAAAAAAAAAAATTAATTGCTATCCCAGAAAAGTCGATCTATTTGATGCAATTTAATGATTGAATTTTATTTTTTTCTATTATAAATTAAATTGTGCTTTTTTGCTAATAGATATGAGGATATACTAAATATTTTACATTTATGTATTATTGTTTTTGGTTTGATGATCTAACTTTTTTCTTAATGATAAATATTCTGAATCATGAAGAATATAATATCACAATATAGCACCATAACAGTTGGTATTTTAATTATTAAGACAAGATTATTAATTGAATAGTTTCAATAAAGAATCAGGGAAAAATCCTTTAAGATAGATTTTGATCTGCTAAGTAGTATGTTCTTTCCAGTTTTCTTTGCATGAAAATTTGGCTGATTTATATGGGTCAATCCATTTTAAATCGTCCAATTCTCATTCATTTTGCCACTCAAAATTTTTTATTTTAATGATTTTTCACCAGTTATTCTCCATCTTTTCATGATTAAAAAAAGTGGATACAATTTTTTTCTGGTAAATACTTTTAGTGTTGCAGCCGTTTTAAGGTAGCTTCGTGACTGAAAACATGTTTTGAACAAATCTCTCTAATTCTGGTAATTTTGTAGATATCGAGTCAAAACAAAAACTAACTATAAGATAAGAACATGCTTTATATATTTTGTCCTTACAACTTATTACGATTAAGTTGTAAGATATTAAGTAAAAAGCTGGCATAAATTATCACTGCGACCAAATAGGTCTATTGTGTGCAAAAGATATTAAGTAAAGAAAGTGGTTTAAAAAAATCTCGAAAATTAATAAAAAAAATGAGACTTTTAGAGAGTTAAAAGTATATAAAGGAAAAGAGACTCACCTTTGATTATTTTTTTTATACATAGCTTAGTCACAGCCCTACTTGCGGTAAAAATTTTGATCTTGAGAACATAGTCCTTTTTTTGTATATGAATTTTCAATAATGGCAAAACCTCGTTTTTCGCGAAGTTTACACGGAATTATCTCAAAAGGGAATCATTGAAAAATTATTAAAATAACACAGGTTACACATTTATATGATGTTAATAAGTGACTTAAATTTGGTGACTGGGACTGAGCTGGTTCTCCAGTTATAAAATTATCTTCGCTGCTGAAATAAAGTTTTATTTAAAAATTATTAACTCCTGTAATTTGGCATATTTCAGAGTGAAACAAATACTGCGTTGGAAGTCTTGCACCTAACTTATCAACCTACTAATGCCAAATTAAATTAATAACAGATTAACCAGTTGAGACTCAGCCATTAAATTTTATCCTACAATATTTATTATATAGAGATATAATCTGTACGACTTCCATAATTTTTCACTCAGTCCCTTTTTGATTTGAGATATTTCACTATAAATATTATTGAACCTGGAGAAAGTCCTTTGAAAATTTATATTAAAAAGAAGGATAATGCTTATACAATCGAAATTTCTACAAGTAGTGGAACAATAAGACTATACAATAAAAAAAAAATAAGCATGATTTTTTCAACCTCCCTTGTTATAGCCCACTGTAAATTTTAGTTGATTTAAATTTTCATGAATTTTTTAAATATTTTTCTTGGTTACTTAGGTAAGATTCTGTAAGGACCCATACTGTATATAGTACTCTCATCAAAACTCTAGTATCTGTTTCATTCTGAAATATGCAAAATTACAGGAGTTAATAATTTTTAAAGAAAACGTTATTTTAACAGCAAAGACAATTTTTATATCTTGAGAACCAGCTCAGTCTCAGTCACCAACTTTATGTCACTTATAAAAATCGTATAGATGTGTAACCTGTGTTAGTTTCATAATTTTTCCACCCAGTCCCTTTTGAGATATTTCCGTGCAAACTTCACGAAAAACGAATTTTTGCCATTTTTAAAAATTTATATAAAAAAAAGGACTATGCTCTCAAGATCGAAATTTTTACCGCAAGTGACTAAGCAATGTATACAAAAAAATAATCAAAGGTGAGTCTCTTTTCCTTTATAGACTTTTAACTCTCTAAAAGTCCCATTTTTTTTTTTATTAATTTTCGAGAATTTTTTAACCACTTTCTTTACTTAATATCTTTTGTGCTCAATAGACCTATTTGGTCGCGTTGCTAATTCATGCCAGCTTTTTACTTAATATCTTACAACTTATCGTAATAAGTTGTAAGGACAAAATATATAAAGCATGTTTTTGTCTTATTGTTAGTTTTTGTTTTGACTCAATATCTGCAAAATTAATATCCCAACACTAGAATAACTGGTTAAAAAATCATTAAGTGGCAAGGTATGGACGATTTCAAATGGATTGACCCATATGTGATTTTTACATATGTTTTTATTGTAGTATATGGTTCTTTATATTATATTATTGGAGAAACTTGATGATCTGTTTGATTTTGTCCGGTAGAGTTTTCTCTAATGAATACAACATCTCTTATTTAAATCTGAAAAATTGTATGACCAGCAGTCACTCTTTATTTTATTTTTTATATGAATATTTTAAAGTTAGTTATCCATAAAATTATTTAGATGCAAAATGCTTTTCATTGTTACTGATTTCATGTAATTCCATTGGGATACTAATATTTAATCTATATTTCTAATCAGAAATTCTATAACTTATTACCCACTTTTCCACACATATCTACTGGTTGTGGATAGATTTCTGAATTCATCTAATTTTCATTAAGGTGATTGAAGTTGATTTTATTTTTGAGGTATTTTGGCTTCTTATATGACTTGGAATTTTCTTGCCATAATTTTCTTCTTGCAAGTCTCTGCACGTTGGCTAAAAAGACATACTACTTTTCACACTGACTTTTCACTTTGTTACAACAGTGAGATGACCGACCCAAAACTCTAACCACTTTTCCCTCAATTTTAAAACTTATTTCCTTACCTTCCTGCCTTGTTCTTACATTTTCTAATTCTGAACCCAGTATCTGATTCATAATATCTATTTAATTATTTTTCATCTCACCTAACTTTTTCATATCTCCTTTTATTTATTTATTTTATTTTTTTGTTTCATTACCTACTTTTTTTCATTATATGCCTTAAAATTTTTTCATGATTTAATATTTACTTGAAAGATATAAAACATTAAAACCACAATATTAGGTATAATTTCCAGAGCGATATGATTCAAATTCCAAATAAAAATACTAAATTAGTACATATTCATCTATAACACATAAAGTGGATGCATATGATGGAAGTTGAAATGGAAGTGCAAACATAAAATGTTATATTCTAAAAACTTAATGTAATGAACTAACTGAAAAGTTTTATCTGAACAATGGGATCCACCTAAATTGTCATATATTAGGTTCTGCACTCTTATAATTATATCTATCACGATAAAAAATTAGATTATATGTTTTTAATTCACAAGGGTGAGCCAGGAAAGCAACAAATGGTAATGCTTGAAAGCTCTGATGAAGGCCCACAACATATATCATGATTTGAAATTAGATTATATTTTTTAAAAAAATGTTTACATAAACATTTTTCCTCATATACTAAAATCAAGAGTAAAGTCATCACTCTAGTTTTGTAATAAATTGATGCTTATTTGCTGTTAATCAATTTGGGTTAGAGGCAACATTTAAATAACAACTGAGGAGAATGATACTATGTCTAGTAAGAAATAAATGCATTTCAATGGCTCTTTTGTCAAATCCCAATACATGAGTGGTATTGTTTACATTCAAGCTTTTTTTAAAATGTTTTTTTTATAAACTATAACATCATCTTAAGATACTCTTTTAAGCTAAATATTCATCAGAGCTCGGTACTTATTATAAACCAGGATTATCAGGTCTATATTTAAAAAATCCAAACAAAAGCTGCAAATAAATTCAGCTAAAGTTCATCAGAAATCAAACATTATTCCAATTTTGGATATCCTCGGTACAAACAGTTATAATCAATTTCTATTCCCTGACAAAAGCACTGAATCTCATTAACCATTCATTGAACTCAAACTCTTTGTCATTAATAAATTCATACCTTCCAAAATAATTAATAATTTAAACAATAACTATTAATATTATTTTTTGAGTACAAATGCATTAAAAATTATTTTACCTTCCTAATACAGACTAAAAACTTGAATTTGATTTTTTAAAATAAAATATCCTAATAATTTTAATTTTTGTCTTCATTTACAATTTTACTTCTATTTAATTTAATTAATCCCTTTGATTAGAGAAAAAAAAAAGTAATTCCCCTATTGAATGATTCTTAAAATATTTGTTCTTTTTATATAACATGTTTCTAAGTTAGGGATAGAAATTATTTCCATACAGCAGTTATTATGAATATAGATATAGGAATACAAAACATTATGTTAAAATTAATTTAAAAAAAAAAGTCTATTAATCATTTTCAATAAATTATAGGTGGTTTCATGATACATGTATCTCATCTCATTTTGAAATATCTGACAAATAATATAAACAATGGATCTATATTAATTAATTTTTTAACTATAATATGTTGTACATGGCACAAAAACTATGAATTAATATTAATTATTTGTGTATATATTTATATACATAGAAAAAATGTCTAATATATATTTTTTTATTCATATTTATATTCTGTTATAGTTACAATGTTTGTGTGTATGGTTTTATCGTAATAATTAGAATTTAAAATGTTTTACTTTTTATATATTTATAATAGCAAATTTCACTTTAGCTCAAAATGTACACCAGGACGATGGACCAAAATTGCAATCAGCTATGCAAAGTAATAATTACAGAAGTAACAACAATTTTAATGTGATGAATCAAAACACTATAAAATCTACAACTTCCTACAACCAAATAGGTATTTTTTGTCGGATCACTGCATGTTCTAATGCTCATTATAATGATGAAAAAAATAAAATATTTTCATTCCTAAGTGTGGAATGTGTAGGCTCTTTGCATTGCCAAAATGAAATATAAATATTCACTCTTTACTTTTGTGAGTAAATATTACTATTTTTTTTTAATTACAAATAATTATACAGATAATAATTATAAATTTATTATTAAAATATTTTGCATATGCAATGATTCAATTGCTACGGCTTTGATCTATTAAATGTGTTTTGCAATATTAATGGTTTTTCATGAATCATATTAAAACATTTACAGATCTAAATAACAAAATTAATGAAAATTCAGAATCAGCTAGTGGTTAGAAATCAAGAGCTCTCAACATTAGAAGAAAAAAAAAAGATCAAACATAAACTTGTCCTGTACAAATTCCTGATAAAAAAAAAAAAAGTTGGTGCTATGGAATACCTTAATGTTTGTTTGTGTGCTGTTACAGCAAAGAGATTAAGAATCACACTATTAATTATAAAATGATTTAGGGCCACAACATACTCAAGAATCCAGCATACATATTGACTTTGACTAATAAAGTAGATAGGATAGGATAGGATTGATTCAGTGTTCAAAATTTGGTACCCTATTGTACACTAGCATTCACAGGTCTCCTCATACTTTATGGGCTTGGGTTAGGTGTGTGTGCTATCTTCTTAATGTGTTCCATCTAAGGGATTGCTTTAATCAGAGGTATTCTCTTTTATATATATATATACTTATGAAAGAATCATTTAGCAAAGACATGGAATGTGAAAAATCTGGGAGAATATTATCTTTTGATGGCAAAATTTCTAATGCTATTGAAAGTTTTTACATTGAAACATTCTTATAACAGAAGGCTTGGTGCAATTGGAGATTGATTCTGGAAAATACTTGCAAAAATGAAATATTTCTTGTTTAACTCCGTGCGGAAGCAAATAAAATACCAAAAGATTGGGAAGTAGCCATCATCATCCCTATCTTTAAGAAAGGTGATAACAGAGATTGTTACAAATACCGAAGCATATCTATCTTGAGCATATAGATTTAAGTAAGATTTATTCCAAGATTCTAGAAAAGATAATAAGAAGAAGGATCGAAGAATTACTTGAAGAAGAGCAATCGGCTTTTGGGAAAATCCTAGCACTCAGGATCTTATCCTGGTGTTTCCACCTGGGATATGCCAACCTGAGACCATTGAGCCTCTCATTACTTGCGTTTTATTAGATGTTATCATTATTTTCTCTGACATTGACAGGAATCTTCAGTGCAATGTTAATAAATTAAAAAAAGAACTCCTGAAGATTAACGTGGTTATTAAACCTGCGAAAACAAAAGTGAGGAGGGTTGGGAAGAAGAAAAAATACTCGAAAAAGTAGAAAACTTCAAATACCTGGGAGCACACCTTAATGAAAATGAATGTATCGATTCAGAAGTTACTGAGCCAATCAGAGCTGTGTGCAGAATGTTTAAAACAGTCAAGAGACGTTTTCTAATCAGGTGAGAGATGGAGAAGAAAACAAAAGTGACTGTGTTCAGATAAAAATTATTTTCATTTTGATGCATTCTTTTGAATCATGGACGCTGAAAAAGAAACATCAATCAAGGATAAGAAATGAGATTCCTTCATAAGATTGAGGGAAACACAAGACGAGACAGAGTACGCAACAATACCATCAGGTCAAACCTCAATGTTTAGCCGGCCAACGATGTGATGGGGGAGAACTGACTGAATAGTTAAGATATCTTCTGCAAATGGAAAAGAGTGGGATAGCCAGCAAAGCCTATAGAGAAAAGGGTGGGGCAAGAGAGGAAGAGGACAGCCTAGAAGGAAATGGGAAGAAGATGTAAAAAGAGACTTCCAAAGAAGGGGACTTGGTATAATGACAGAAGGCGCCTTGTGGAAGAACAGCAGAGCTGGAGAGAGCTACATAGACTTCCTCCTCATACTGCTAAAGCGATTCAAGAGGATATAGACTATGATGATGATGAATTCATATTCCAAATAAATTAATGGAAAAATGTATTTTTATTCTGGGAAACTCGTGTCAGTCTCTTGAGAATAACAAAAATAGATAATTACAGCAGCATTCTTCTGGCTGCATTAATAATAATAATGTGGAAGGTGTCTTTAATAATGCCTGGTAGTAGAGCACAACTATGCAACGATAAAATACCTATTTCTAGAGGCATATTTCAGGGTGACTCTCTGAGTCCACTTTGGTTTTGTTTGTCTATCAACCCTTTAAGTAGAATGTTGAACTCATCAGGCAAAGGAAACCATCTCGGACAGGAAACGATTGTTTTCCATTCCCTTTACATAGATGATATTAAATCTTATGCCAAGAATGAGAACGATCTACAAAGCCTTCTTGAAATGGTAAGGACCTTCAATGAGGATATTCATATGAAGATGGGACTGGATAAATGTGCCGTACTTCATAGTCATAAAGGAAAGTTGAAAGAATCAAGTAATATGGAGTTAACTAATAATGCAGTGATTAACAGTTTGAACGAAAATGACTCTTACAAATACCTTGGAATACATCAACTTTTGGAGTTTAAGAAAGATATTAAAAAGATGTTTGGAGAAAAATTTAAAAAACGAGTAAAGGTTATCCTCAGAACTTATCTTTCAGGCAAAAACATAATAAAATCCATGAATACATGGGCCATTCCAATGTATTCCTTTGGAATTTTAAAATGGAGCAATACTGATCTGGAAGCTTTGGACTCTTGTCTAAGAGTGCAGATGGTAGACTCAAGAAAGCGTCATCTGAAATCATCTGTGATTAGAATGTATCTTCCACGGAATTAGTAGGGCGAGGTCTCACAAGTCTAGTTAGGGCGTGCCACCAAGAGGAAAATAATCTCAGAAACTACTTTAGAACAACTAGGACATCAAGAATCGTCCCAACAATCAAAGCTCTGGATATCGGTCTTACTGAATTAAATCTTCAGAACGACCAGATCCACTTGCCTGCAAATCAAGAACAAATGATTGAGGCGTGGAAGTCTAAAAAACTTCATGGAAGATATTACCACAATCTAGTAGCTATGGGCATAGGCAAAGGTGCATCGCTAGCATGATTGCGTAATGGTAATTTGTTTCCTGAAACTGAATGATTTATTTTAGCGATTCAGGACCAAGTTATTGCTACAAATACCTATTGGTGCCGTATATGTGGAGAAGCTATTTCTGAGCTGTGCCGTATGTGTAAGACAGTTACTGAATAAATTCAGCATAGCACGTCAGGCTGTCAAGTGCTCGCTGGAAAGGTGTACTTGTTGAGGCACAATAACGTGGCTAAAATTTTTCACCAAGTATTGGCCAAGAAATATCATATGCTGTAGGAAACTTGCCCGTATTATAAATACAGCCCACAATCAGTGATTAATAGACAGCACATCAAGCTGTTTTGGGACCTGGCCATCATAACTGACCATACAATTCCGCATAACAAGCCAGATATTTTACTGATGTTAAAGGCAGAAAAATGTGCAATGATCATCGAGATAGGGGTGCCATCAGATGACAACCTGCACAAGGTAGTTGCAGAAAAGGTCAGAAAATATCAGAATTTGGGGGAAGAATTGAAGCAATGTACAAGCTCGACAAAGTGAGAGTGCTGCCGTTGATTATCTCAACTATATTAAACTATATCTCAACTATAGGCTTAATCCCAGAGATGACTGTTAACTCAATAAAGGAGATAGATCTTCCCCTCAACATTCTGGATGAGATGCAGAAAGCTGTGTTACTCGGTACTGCGAGTAATGTTCGAAAAGTAATGAACATAAAGGATTAGGTTTACAAGCCTCACCCTTGACTTCGGTCTGGGTTGGCGCTAATGCCAGCGAAAGCTGAGAAAAAATAAAAAATAATAATAATAATAATTCTTTATTTATTCTGGGACAAGTCCCTTTTGAATAATTTTACAAAATATACAAAAAGAAATTTAGTGTCTTAGAGTAAAAACATAAAACAAAAAAAAAAATAATAGAAAATAAAAAAAAATAAAATAGTGAACAATGGTGATAAATTAAAAGGTAGTTTCTAATATAATAATTCTAATAATTAATGACAAAACTAGACAAAAGATAAAGCAGAAACATATGTTCATATAAACAAAATTTTAATTAATAATGCTTTACTGTACTGATGTAAATTTATTGAAATAATAAAGTTAAATATGCAAGTGAACCACAATGTAAGATATTATATTTAAATAATCATTTCTATATGTTTTTATTTAACTAATTTAAATTAAATTAGTAAATCTATATAGGGTTCTTTGAAAATTGAATAGAGAGGAAGTGATTGAATAGACAGGGTTTGAAGGTCTGAAGAGTATCAGAATTTCGGATATATGAAGGAATGGAATTCAATACGAAAGAGGAGTGGAATATGAAGGATCTGTCAAAAGCTGTGGTTGATGAGGCGCCATATATAGGTCTGAAGGCCGTGAACGAGTGTTGCGGGAATGATTGGAGGATTTGAATGAAAACATGTCTGAGATGTAGAATGGGCAGCTGGATTGGAGAACTTGGAAGAGGAAGATTGCCGGGAAGTATTTACAAAGGTAGGAAGGGTAAAGCCACTTCAACTCTTCGTAGAATCTGGTAACAGAAGTGTCCCTGGATATCCCAAAGATGAAGCGAATGAAGCAGTTAAATAATTGTTTAAGTTTTGCCTCGAGATCTCCAGAGATACCCACATACACCAAACACCAGTAGTCAAAGTGGGGGAATGATATGGAACAAAATAGAAGCCTACAGGTTTCAAGTGGAAGTAGGTGACGAAGGTGATTAAGGAGTTTTAAGGTAGATATGGTGTGTCGAGAGATTTCGGAGACATGGTTTTTCCAGGAAAGAGTTTGATCGAGGATGATTCCAAGGTTTTTAGTGGTTTGGTGGAACTTGATTGGATTATTATTGAGGAACAGTGTTGGGATTGGAGGAAGGGTTTTAAGGAGGGGATTGGAACCTATTACAATCACCTTTGTCTTCTCGGCATTTAACTCACGCTTGTTGGCTGCTACCCAATAACTAATTCTGTTCAGATCTTCTTGAAGTTTTTCAGTCGTTTGTAATAGGTCCGAAGGAAGAAAGGATAGGTAAATTTTGATGACATCTGCATACATATGGTATTGGGAATGATATATATGATGGGGAAGATCATTGATGTAAATGGCAAAGAGGGTGGGAGATAGTGATGAACCTTGAGGAACACCACAGGATAGAGGCAAAGTCTTGGATGGAGGTTGGCTAGGAACTACCACATACTGTGAACGGATGGAAAGGAAGGATTTGAACCAGCACAAAGCACTATTGGATAATGGAAGGTTTTTTAGTTTGGTAAGAAGGATTTTGTGGTCAACTGTATCAAATGTTTTGGAAAAATCTAGAAGCATCAGGATGGTTATTTTTTGATTTTCGATAGCATATTGTAGGTCGTGGGTTATTTTTAGGAGAGCAGATTATGTTGAATAGCCTGGTCGTAATTATAGGGATTTACGTACATTTTAAACTAAAAATAATTATTATTTTAATAAAATTAGAATATAAAAATTGCTAATGACTATACATCAATATTTGCTCATATGAAAAAATAAAAACATGTACATAAAATATATTAAACGGCTACAAAGATAAACAGCAAAATTTATGGTTTAATTATGATATCATATAGTGTAAAATTAGGTTAATATAATTGCAATAGAGATAAGTTGTGATATATATTTATTTATTGGAAGGAATTAGTCCGGGTGGCGGTCATTAAATGAAACAACTAAATAGTTTCAACTATTTATTGTTTGCCAATGTTTCGACCCCTTTGTGGGTCATCATCAGGGCACTTGTGGTAGAATGGAAACTGAGTATTTTCTGTCTTGCTGGGGGTAAAGAATTTGGAATTGACTTCCCTCAGGACTTCAAGAACTTCAAAAATAGTGTCTTGACCCTTATATTCAATAAAGGGTACAGGGGCTAGTGATTGTAGTTTCTTATCATGGTTCATCCTTTTTTTTTTTTTTAATTATTTCTTTGATCACTTTTTATATGTATTTTATTCATCACGTAATTTTGTGGCATTACATGTTAAATTAATTAGATTTTAGAACCTAATATATGAAATAATGGTTCTAGAACAGTTTCACTTTATTGTTATTATGGACTCCAGTTCTAAATCTGATCCAATGGTTTTAAATGGATGCTAAAATTCTGGAACTGACCATGTTCTCCATTTGCCAAATATTTTCAAACTTCACATCTCATCCTTCACATTCATATTTAACACAGGGTCAACTATTTAATCTTCAAGTCACATCTAGTTGTCCTGTTTCTCTTCTTTGTCTTTCTTGGAGCTCACTTGATTATACTCCCATGAACATGTCTAGAAGAGTTGTATGGTGATGTCCTCACATCCTTGATTTAGTCTTCTTAAGGGCTCTATCTACCGCAAATGTAAACAGTAATGGATTTGGACCATTATCTTGTCTGATTTGATAATAATTAATAGAAATTAAATTATTTTGAAATATAGTTGCATTTTCTTAAAAACCCAATGGGCAACATTCAGCATTATTTTTTTTAATGAAAAATAATTTTTATTTTGGGACATTCAGACCCCTTAGAATAACATACAATGTACAAAATAATTAACATTTGTCATTTTCTGGCTTTATTTAAATGCGCAATAAACTTTACTATCAACTATGAAAAAACATATGAAATTTTAAATGTAGTTTGCTGTATACCATACATATTTCGTCAAATTGATTTAGTGAAGATTGTTTACATATTTGTGGTAGAGTGATCTTTGAGAGGGTTGAGATATAAAAGGTGTTAGAAAAGAGACTTTGAAAAGGAAGATTGTTAAGGAATCCTAAAATAAGTTTGCACGCTTGATAAAGGATTTTTCAAAGAAAGCAATTCTATGAGAGGTATAAATCAGTAAGGTTGAGATCTTATGTTTGAGGTATGATTGAAGGAATACAGATTAAGTTGGTCAAGAATACAGGCAGGTGTGGAAATACTGTATGATGTAAGGAGGATTGGGATGTAATTTCTTAGGAACTTAAAGGTTGAATAATCATCAGGAATTCGGGGATGCCTAAAATGTCTTCTAGAGGCATATATTTCTTTCAGCAAATCTTTAATTTCAGGATTGATTCAATGAGCTAGGGTGCATAGGAAAGGGTTGGTTTTTACAGGGGCAAGTTGATTTCGAAATGTCAACATTAACTTATTTTTCCAATCAATGCATTTAAAAAAAATATTTATTTACTTCACTAGTGGTTTTTTAACTATATAAAATTCCATGTTTAAATTACTATATTTATGTAATAGAAAGTTAATTTTTCTTTCAGGCAATGAATCTGAAAAAGCCAATGGAAACTCTTTACCCAGTCAAAGCTGTTTCACAAATATGTCTTTAAGGTTTGATTTAAAATATATTTATTTAAGTAATTTAAATTTATTTCCATTTTCCTTTCTTGTGCTTTGTATTTGCAGGCAAAATCAGTACAGTAATGAGGGCAAAATAGGATCTATGGTTGGAGAAAACAGGCTTCAATCAGTATGTTTCAATTTTATTTACAAATGTGTAATGTAAAATGTAAATTAGTCATTTACAAGAGTTGAAATATTTTTTCAGTTTTTAGATAAACATTCTGAAAGAAATATGCTAGGCCAGCTAGGAAATAAATCCGAAATCAGTGACAAACAGGTTGAAAATAGTTCATCACAACTACATTCTGAACAAATTAAGCAGCAACTAAGCCATTCAGGACAGCAGTCTCAGGTCACTAGTCAAATCCATCAGTCTAATCAACAAGTGAATCAGTTGCAACAGAATCAAAGTATGAGCCCAGTTACTCAACAGCAACACATTGTTCAACATTTATCTCAAATACAGCAACAGAATCAAATGGAAAAAAATCAGCAATTACATATGGCACAAAATGTTCAGCAGCAAAATCAGCAAATGCAGATTCAACAACAGCAACAGCAAAATCAGCAGATGCAAATTCAACAACAGCAAAATCAGCAAATGCAAATTCAGCAACAGCAAAATCAGCAGATGCAAATCCAACAACAGCAAAATCAGCAGATGCAAATACAACAACAGCAAAGTCAGCAGATGCAAATCCAGCAACAACAACAGCTACATAGACAACAAGAACTTCAATATATGCAAATGAAAAAGTTTCAGCACTTACAAAGACAACAAATTCATTCCAGACCAAATTCTAGAAGCCCATTATTACAACAAAATAAGCAGAATATTGAAAATGCTTTTCAGATGAAGTCTGAGGCTGGATTTTACCAACATGAAGATTCGTGGAGAAATTATGGTGAATTTCCTGATGAAATGAATGCACAATTTTATGGCAAAGATTATGCATTTGAACAGCAAATACTGAATCAGCAGAAATGTAGAGATCATGCTTTTGGATTTCAGGTAATTTTAAACATTAATGTAACTTATTTATGAATGTCATAGAATTTGATATATATATATATATATATATATATATATATATATATATATATATATATATATATATATATATATATCACATGTTTGATAGTAGTGTTACCTAGGTGGCTAGTAAAATTTCAATATTTACTTGAATTCATTTACTTTTCTGAGGCTTCAATAAAACTTTGCTTCTGTAAAGTTCATTGTTAATTAAAATATTAAATAATTGAAGTAGTTTTTAATTGTATATGCTCCTTAGAAAAATGATTTTATATTTTAGGATAAATTCGTTAAATATTTTGTTTTATTACAGCAAAAATTATTTGAGAAGTATAATTGATGTTGTTATTGTCAGTAATGGTATATTCAAAATTCTTAATTTTTTAAGATGAATCAAATTATTATTTAGAGTTGCTATTTTGTTATTATTTTTCATTTAATAATAATCTAATGTAACTTTTTCAATGTTTAGCAGCCATAATTTACTTTCTATTTAAGTCCAATTATAAATCAATGACTTATTTATAAATTTGTATCCAATTTTTATTATACAGTTTTTCACAAATTTAAGTTTTTCATTTGACTAAAAATGCTGTTATTTTACCAATAAAAATATTCATTAATGTTTATTTTCCTATCATAGAAATCATTTTGCTTTATCAATTATAATATTCTGTTAAACTACAAATAAATTTAGTACCTTATTCAGATGTGCACGATGTCAGTAGCAGAGGTGTCTCCTCTCCCCTCCACCAAAAAAAAAATTAAAAATTGAAAGACCGATATAAATAACAGATAACAAACATTATAATGAGTAAATATATATGCATGTGTATATATTGTAAAGAAAATAGTATAAATAATAGTTATTTTGTTATTTATTTTATATATTACAGAATGACTTGGAATCAGAGAACCTGAATGCTCCAAAGGCTCCTTCTCAACAAAATAATACTCCTGGAAAAACATCAGCAGGAACCATTAGTGGAATGTTGGCAGATTTTAGCAGAGCATTAGGTAAACTTCCTGAGCATTTTTAATCAAAATGAATTTATAGATTCATAACTCCATTTTTTGGAAATAACTCTTTAATCTTATTTTATTATAATATTTATTTATATAATAATAATAATAATAATAGGCTTACTGAACCTGAAGGTTTGATGCCGATACCACCAAATTCCGCCTTCACAGACTCGTCTAATGTTCACCGTTCAAGCCCAAGCCCCCAGAGCCCCATCGATGCTTCGGTCTACCTTTCGGAAGCCTTCCAGTTGGATCAGCGAATACCAACTTTCTCCGAATCCGTTCCTCACCAAGCCCTACAACTTTACTCGCCCATTTGAGTCTCCACGATGCTATCAACTCAATTATATTCACTGGATTCAAGTTCTGCGATTCCGCTCTGTGCAACCTTATAAACTCCCCAGTTGCCTCATCTCTCTTCGGACCAAATATTGTACGCAGTACCTTATTTTCGAAAACCTTAAGCCGTTGTTCATCCTTCAAAGTAAGCGGCCTTGTTTCACATCCGTAAAGAACCGTTGGAAGAATAATAGTTTTATAAATTCTAACCTTTAAGTTTTTAGATAGAAGCCGCGAGCTAAGTAACTTAGCAACTGAACAATAACATACATTTCCCACCTTTAACCAGGACTTTATTTCTTCCTGGATTTCATTTTTTCTTGTTATCATTGAACCTAAATTCTTGAATTTCTCTACGTGTTCAAAAGTATGCCCTGATATATCAATATCACCAAGATCGTTACCGTTTCTGCTACTAATCATATATTTCCTCTTATCGGTATTTAATTCGAGTCTTATTTCTTGACCGGTTTTTATTAACACACTTGTATTTAGTTGTATGGTTTCTGTGTCTTCACGTAGCAGTACCAAATCATCGGCATACCCCAAAACCGGAATCTTGTCACCCATAGTTAAGCCTTTCTTGTTACACATCTATGACATATTTTATAGCAATATTAAATAAAACAGGTAAAAGGGAGTCACCCTGTTTCAAACCCGATCACACCTCAAATCTCTTGGGGTAATTATGACCGATTCTAACTTTCTGGAATGTTTCCGACAAACACATCTCTACTAGGTTTACTAACTTTCTAGGTATTCCCTGTTCAATCATGATGTTATATTATATGTTATATGGCTTCTGACGGTCTATTGAATCATAAGCCTTTTTAAAATTGATATAAAGTTGATGGACTACACCGTTGTATTCCAATTTTTTCTCTAATATTTGACTTAAGGAAAATATTTGATCAATCGTTGAGCGATTACGCCTAAAACCACATTGGTAGTCTCCGATAATTTCCTCAGCGTATTCCGTGATTCGCCTAGTTACTATTGTCGAGAATATTTTATAGCATATTGGGAGAAGAGAGAACCTATAATAGTTGTTACAATCTGTCCTTGGTCCTTTTTTGTGAATCAGAATAAGTATTGATTCTTTCCATTCTTTGGGCATTTTTTCATTTTCCCAGATCTTTTCAACTAAAACATGTAATTTGGAATTTACATTTAGTAATTTTTTTTAAAAGTATATATAAGATGAAAGGTACATGGCCTGAGAGAGGTACTCCTTACACCACAAATCGAGTTTCAGAAATCTTCAAGGAATCACAAGAAGTCTACTAACATAAGTGTATAAAATTAGTATGGAGTATTTTATAACATTATATAGGGGTATAATATTGATGAATAAAAAATTATATAATTTATTTAACACTCTACCTATTATCTATGATATATATATATATATATATATATATTTTAAATATATAATATATATATATATATATATATATATATATATATATATATAAAAGTAATGCAAATATTTTTGGAACTCCAACTTTAGGATAGTGTCTACCTCTCTCAGCTATGTTCTTTTAATCTTATCTATACTTGCAAAACATAAGTTCTTTGATTTTCTGTTTATTTTTGGTTATAAAAAAGTCTAAAAATGAATATCAATGCTGGGGTTTGTTTGCAGTGTGTTTTTTTTTTTTTTTTTTTTTTTTTTATTATAAGTCTATTTCTATTTATAAAAGTCCACGAACAAGCAGTTATGGGTGAGCAGAAGCTTTATTGAGGTGCAAAAGTCATGAAATATTTTATCACAAATCCATTGATTTATCAAATTTCTTCTCCCACAAAAAGTATTGAACTTGTAATTATTACTCCCTATTGAAATTTTTAACTTCTATGTAATATTCCTTATATTTCCAGGTCTAAGCAATGTGTCAGATGAGAAAAACCAAGAAGATTCGAATACCCTCGGTAATGAAAATAAAGATGTAACCCAAAGCCAGGTTTCAAAACCTATGTCTCAACAGCAGATTCAAGCTCAGATCAGATCGAATGAACAGTTCATTCATGGTAATCAAAACCAAAACCCCATGGACTTCCAAGGACAACAGCATGCTCCAATTGAAAACAAACATATCATGAGAAACGATGACATAAAAATGCAAACTTCTCGGCCAAATCCATTTCAAAGTTCACAGCAATATCAATTGCAGCAACAACAGTTGCAATTGGATTATAACCAGCTTCAGCATCCCTCCCAACAAGTACAAGTTTTTACTCAACCTAATTTAATGCAGCAGAAGCATGGCTTGGTAAAAGATGAGTTTTTGAACTCTATTGAAAGGGATCAAAAAGCTGTATATTTACAACAGCAGATTTTTCAGAAATTGCCTGAACAACAACCAATGTTTGCCCAAAACCTTACTCCTCAACAACAGCAAATGTATCAGCAACATATGCAACTTCAACATCATGCACAGCATTTAAAAAAAATTAAGCGTTCTTTGCCTCATTCTTCTAATGAGCAACAAAGACAACAGGTGAATACTAATTTACACAATATTTCTTTTCCTTTATTTTTAAATTGTAAATGTCTTTACCTTTAAATTTAATACATTTTTTAATTACAACTAAATATTTGAAGAAGTGATAAATCAGTCTCATCATGTCCTATTATGATTACAAAATATAGTTATTGATCATGTTTAAACTTGCTAAGATGCATTGCTAGCTTGAACATTTTATGAATCTTTGCTATTTATTTCATCAGTTCCTCATGTTTTTTTCCATTATAGATGTAGTATCTATTAGGAGCGGCATGGTCAAGTGGATAGGGCACTAGATTACTGTTTCCCGGGTCCCAGGTTCGAACTTTGGCTGTTGGCAGAATAATTATTTATTCTGTTATTTTGTCATGAGATGATCCTGGGACAGGGAGACCCTCCTAAGCTTGTATAATGTGGGTACCCACAAGTTAAAAAAAACAGTTTTTGGTTGATCATGGTCTCAGCCTAATCACTGCATTGTACGGCCATTGGAAGGTCTGATTCTGATGCTAGAACAATACAAATCTCAATATGTACTGAACCCAAGACACTTCATGGGTTGTAAAGGAACATTTATTTAGATATTGTACCTCATAAATTGTCTTTCTTTTTTCCTATTTATTTTAGTATGAGTTAACAGGCTATCTAGTCTCTTTGTCTTATTTAAGCTTTTTCCCCTGGTATAAGAGCTTACACATTTTAACCAGTGAATTTTGATGCCTTAACCAACCGCTGTCTCTGATTTATTCTTATTCTTATGGTGTTAGGGTTTATATTAAAAATAGTAAACATTGGCAAAGATTTTTCAATACCACCTAAAGTCAAACGTTTCTGTTGCAAATCACTTTTCTAGTAACATGATTTAGTGTTATTCTTCAGAATGTTTTTTATTGCCCCAGTTATTTGTCACTTGAGATTCCAGAAAAAAAAAAGCAATTACTTTTTATATAATTGATAGCTGCAGTGATGATCAATGACAAGTAATTTTAATATATTATTTCATTAGCCCCAGAAGAAAGATGGTAGTGTGAGTATGATTGGACAAAATCAAAACATTGGTACAGGAGTAACAATACAACAAATGATTGCTGCTCAATTTCTCAGTCAGCAATCTTCTTTACCAATTCAAATTATGAACAGTCAACTTGTGGGATCAGACATGAAGTTGCCAACGCAGAACAGAATGGTAGCTGCAAATAGTCCTGTTTTGGTTGCTTCTGGTTTAACAAATCAACAACTCAATAGTGGTTAGTATTAATTTAATTTAATACTAAAATTGTAAATTTATATAAATATTTCATCTTTTATTATATTTCAATGTTATGTTAGTTCGAATATGATAAGTATTGTAACATATAAATAAGGGGGAATCAATTTTAAACTATTATTTTTCAAGTTTTTTTTTCTTTTACAAAATTAAAATATATCCTATCTATTTTTCAACATGAGGAAGTTCTAGTCATGTTTATATATCCAATTAAACATTATATACTTCCATTCACTTTTTATTCTTTTAAAAACTTTTTACATCATTTGTTTGATGTTTCAGGTTCTTTTCCCCATTTTCAAAACTAAAACAAATAAAAAATAAATGAATAAATTGAGTCAACATAAATATCTTCTTTAAATTATATTAAAGTATTATATATCAAAAGCATAAGCACGATTTACAATTATTTACATTTTAGCTATTAATTTTTTTTGTCATTTTTATTCATAATTTTGTAGCATAAGTCTGCAAGTCAACTGGTTGAAATATACTAGCTCATGGTTTTTATTTTGTTTTTAAATTTTCAAACTTTGTACCTTGTGTATTCAGCTATTATTTTAATTCAAATTCTATGGCTTGCTTTTATTGTGATAGTATTGGTTTTTTTGTTTACTTCCATATTTTTGTTATATTTTTATAAATTTACATTATATATGATGTCTGCGTAGTGTATGCCTAAGTTTTTTATGTTTGTTTTATAGTTTATGGTCTTGTTGTTATTTTTGATAATGTATATAGCTTCAATTATATTTCTACTTCTATAATTTTGTGGGGTATCCAGTATTCCAAAATTTTCTAAATTGAATTTGTATTGCATTTGGATACTATGAGATGACACAGCTGTTGTATTAATATATTTATTAATTTTTTTTACAATTCGATATATGTTGTGAAATTTTTGTTTTTAAGTTTTTAGATGTTTCTCTTATATATATTCCATCACAGTTTTCACATTTGATTTTGTATATTACTTTTCGTTTATCCAATTTTTCTATTTTATCCTTCATTTTGCTTAAATACTTATCTAATTTATTACTCTTATATAAACCAAAAGAAATATTTGGATGACCATTTTTAATTTCTCCTTTAATAGTGTTTTGATCAGCAATTATTTCTTCTAATTCTATCATATTGACAATTTTCTTACAACCATATTTATTCTTCCTTCTATACCCAATAAAATATTTTTCTTACACATGTTCCTTTCTATTCCAAGAGTAAACTTTCTTATTTGTTGCTTTTATAGTTGAGTATTTTTTCTAGTATAGCAGAGGAATCATGCTAAAACTTTTTTTTTCCATTCCATTTTAAATTTTGTCTTGTATCTCTATTTTTGTATTTACTTTGAAGGATATGCTATCAGATAGGCTTCTTAAATGTGCAGGCCAGACTGCGATTGTTACTTTGCGACTGTTATTAGGAATGTTTAGAGTTTTAGTGGATAAGATTTTTATGGTAGCATCCATGGCTGAGGTACACTTCCTTCCTCCACTCCCATATATATATATATATATTACCATTTTGACACATTTAAGCTCTTCTCCTTATTCTTTCACAGTCATACTCCTCCTTATCCATCAGTCACAATTTTTTTTTTTTTTTTCTTTAAATTTATGACAAAACCAAACTCAGATTTTTTTTCATTTGGAACCTGGAGCATCATTCAGTTTAATTCTTCCTCACTCCTCTCTACTAGAACGACACCTTTTACATATTTTAGAGGAAGGTTTGTTTCATTTATATTTATTCCTAATTTCTTCCAAAAAATCTAACATTTATCACCAAATAGCAATTAGCAATGAGCAGCTAGGAACTTAGCTCTCTCATTCCTTAGAAAAATGCAAAACTATGTGAGTTTAAACATTATTCTCACTCAATAATACTGATCTACCAGTGAATATTATCATGTCTGGGGATAGACTATTAAACTATTTCAAACCCTAATTACTGGCTGGAAGTTCTACAATTTTAAAAGGTGTTGTTTTGAAATAAAATCTCAGCTCTATTAAGGACCTCACCATTCTATAGCCCATATTGAACTATAATTTAACAATACTACTTTTGTAATCAAATCTTTTTTTTTTTTTTATCAGAATATTTTGAACAATTGGTTTTTAGGTGATCATCAAGTGCATTTGTATCTTTCAAAATTTCCTTCTGATTCAATTTTTTCTTTTGGTGCACTGTATACAGGGTAGTTTCTTTGGATCTACTTCTCTGGTATGATAATTAAGAACTAGATGGCAGGCTCATTACAAAATTGTGATAAGCCTTTCAATCAACTTATGAAGGAGTCTTATCATGAATACTTCAACATTTCAGAAAGCATTTCTAAATTTTTTAAGGGTCATTCCTAAACTTAAATTTTATCAAACTTTGGGTATTCTTTAAATAGACAAGACCTTCCAAGATGGTAGAACTTACTGAATGAAGTCTGGATAGATGTCATCTTAATCTGCTAATTTTCTCAAAAATGCATAAAATTTAAAAGTGAGAAGCTTGCTTAAAATTAAGTGTGAATAAGTAAATTGTATTTGATCCTCTTTTGCTGAATAATATATAACTCATGGCTATGTAAACTTTTAAATGTTAAGTATTGTATTCAAGAAATAATTTGATCCTTTTTTTTTATGCTGTGTATTTTTCATTTATTAGTGACTCCAATGGGTACACCACAAAGTACACCTGTGGGAACCCCTCGAGGAGCTAGAGATGGAGGTGATTCATCGGATACAATGAGTGAAACAGATTCTCAGAAATCTTTAAGAACAAGAAGAAAACTGCCATCTATTCCTTCAGATCAAGAAGCTATCACTCTTCCTAACACTAAAAAAAGAGATAGGGTTAAACCAAAAAGTCCACATGATAAATTTAGGTAAGTCCAGGGTATACGTTGTGGTTTTATAAATAATAATATTTATAATAAAATTATATATCATTGTGACAGAGTTTATATGGTGTTTTGTCTTAAAAGAGCTCTTTCTTATATATATATATATATATATATATATATATATATATTTTTATTTTATATTATATATTTTTTTTTTTTTTTTATAAAAGAATAATCCATATGAATTTAAGACAATTCTTTTTTTTTGGATTTCTTTGATACAAATAGTCTATTAATAAAAAAAAGGACGTCTTTGTTTTATAACCAGTGTATAATTTAATTACAGCCGTTCGTATTCTCCGTTGAGGCAGTTTTCAGATGGTGGTTACAGAGTTTCTTCATCTAATCTGATGTTACATCGGCCTAGTTCTAGCGAAACCAATCTGAGAAAAATTTCTAATTTTGGGCCTGAAACAGTCCCCAGACCTGGATCTGCTCTTGGCCTTCTACAAGGTGAATTAATGTGTTTTATCAGTTTATCATTTAAATTTATATAATAAATTACTAAAGTTTACATTTTTAAAGAATATATTTAATGATATTTTAGATTCTGGAAAAACAACCATTAACATTGTTAAATTTTAATTTAATAAGAATTTAAAATTTGATTGCCGAGGTTTTAATATACGTTTTTGTCAAATTTGTTACAAATATTTTTCATTAAAAAAATTTCAACTGTTTCTAACAAAATAATAAATCTCCTTTAAGATCCCATTTGTGGTCCATACACTTGATGTTCGTAACTTATGAGAAATGTTGGGTCCCATGTTTATATTATATCTTGGTTTTTAGAGATGAAGAAATGTGAATAAGTAGCTTTGTATTCCTCTAAGTTTTTGTTTTCAAAAAACTATTTATTAATTGTAATAAATTCTATTTACTCTTGTTTCTCAAAGATGATGAAAATACCTTTCTGGCTAACAAAAAACCTTAACACTTAAAGGAAGAAATATAAAGAAATTGTACTTGTGGTCTTTAAGAATTATACATAAAAGATGTGAAGCTTTTGATGTGAAAATGTCCATAAATTTGATTTGGAAGAAGAATGAACGGTGTTAAGTAATTTAATTTTAAGAGTATATGGTCAGTTATATATAATTTTGAAATAATTTAATATATTTTGTGTTTAGTTTTCCTCATGATTTGTGTAATTATATGAAGAACAATTTAAAGATATTAATGATTATAGTAAAATATCTTTATTTTACAATAATTTTTTTAATTGTTGTCATTAACACAGTCATTCTTCATCATCATTACATTGTAGGGTGTTAAAAAAAGTTTTATTTTCCAAAAATATCTTTCTTAATGTTTCTATTCCGTTTTCATTCGGGTTACTAGGGTTAAAAATGTTATGTTTTAAAAACTTAGGTTAAGCAGAGACTTTATCCCTAAAATTTTGAAAATAAAATCATAATTTTGATTTTTCACTTTATTTATAGATTTATGCAATCAATCATATGGAACAAGTATTTATATTTAAGAAAGACAATAATAGTTAATTATTCATGTTTTTTCCTTTGGTAATTTCTCTATTTTTTATTTTTATTTATTTTACTTTTTATTCTCATTTTGAATGATAATAACAAGCAGAATTTGTTATATATGTCTAAAATATTTAAAAAAATAAATGTGTGACTTTTCAGGATCAAGTGTAGTCAGCAGCAGTGGGATGCATGTCGACTATAATAGGGATTCAGAATTAGCTTCTTGTTTACCACCTGATCTTCGATATTTGCTTCATTCTTATAAAAGCACAACAGATATTCCTTATACAAAGCAGGTACATTTCCATTGTATGTACTTTTCAGTTTGAACATGTTGAACTAAAACTTAATTAATTTTATATATCTTAAAACTTATTTTATGTTCAAAATTATGCCATTACAATAAAAAAAAAAAAAAATATATTATTTTCATTTTATAAAATCCTATACTCGTCCATGACAATTTCTGTGACTATGACTCTGTCGGACTGCAAAACAGATCTAGAAGTTCTGCAGACATTTATAACATTTAGAGTAAGGGATTTTAGCCCTCAGAAATACATTGGTAAAACCTTTTATTCTCAGAAAACTTTAATTTAGTAAAACAAATACAGCCAGTTATTGCGAAAAAGCTTCTTCTTTTTTTTTTTTTAAATTAATTAATTGAAATATACAACTTCCTTTATTTACTTTAAATAACAGAAAACTAAAGTTATGTGAGGAAGTATTGTGAAATGTCATTTAAATAAACTTTTTGGTATGTGTTGCTTTTTATTTTCAAGTTCAGTTATTATGATTTTCTTGCCCAATCCTGAAAAAATCCAAATTGAGAAGGATTTTTTATTTTAATTTAGTACTAAAAGGCAAGGGTAATGCTACTTGGAAAAACGAGTCTCACATTTAAAGTAACTGTGACTTATTTTAGTTTAATCATGGAGAGATGGGACTTACTCTTACATAATATGAAAACAAAAAAAAACTATTTAAAAAAATGTTCTGTAGTTAGGCAGTGCAAAAATTAAAAAAAAACTTGAATACTATAAACTTACTTTAATGCATGTCTTTGTGCCTATAATGTTGGATTTTCTATACATTTAGAAATTACAAATTAAAAGGCAGATGATGCAGTGATTAATTTGGCATTTCCTGGATTTTAGACTAAACTTTTCTTAACAAAAGTAGTATGCAACTTTACTGTATATACTATATACTAGTGGAGGGAAAATGCTTGTTGCTATCAAAATATGAATTATTAAATCATAATATCAAGCATAAAATATTGCCATTGAAGCAACATAAATGATTTTATTTTTTAATAGTTCTGTTAAATTCTGAATTTATTAAATAATAAATTATTAGATCACTAATCAACCATATCTCCTTTATTTCATATTAAATAAAAAATGGAACTCAGCATAACAGGTTGTTTAGTTCTTCCATGCAACTTATTAATATTCCATTTTATCCTAAAATGAAAGAACTCACTACCATTAAAAAATGACTAATTGCTAATTAATATTCCACCTATATTATACCTAATTCTAAAATAACATCATAATTTAAAATAAAATAACATCCCATTTATTTAAAAAAATTTATTTTTTCAGTAAATTATTTTGAAATGATAATGATTATGTTTCAAAACTTACTTATAATTAAAATTTAGCTATTTTCCAGATTTCTAAAAGAAAATCCAGAAAACATGCTCCTTAATAGGTCCTTCCAATAATTTAATTTGATGCATGATTAAAAACCAATCAGTCATTACTATCATTATATATATATATATATATATATATAATATATATATATATATATACACATATAAATATATATATGATAGTAATGTATATATATATATATATATATATATATATATAATATATATATATATATATATATATATATGATAGTAATGTATATATATATATATATATATATATATGATAGTAATGTATATATATATAATATATATATTATATATATATATATATATATATATATTGTGTGTGTATATATGTGTGTGTATATGTATATATACATATACATACACATACACACACACACACACATATATGATTTTATTTGAAATTATAATATAAAAAGGTCGATGAATTAGATTCTTGTATATATATATATTTTGTGTTTTGCAAATTTAAAAAGTTAATAAATGCCTGATTTTATTATTTTTTTTAATTTCAAAATTAAATCAAATAATAGACACCTTTTACATAGGTTGATATATAAATTGATTCTGAATTATGTGTATAGCAATTTATACAAGCCTATAAGGAACACTTGGGAAGTGATGTGAAAATGTCTATGGCTGATAGACGAACATTAAACAGAATGTCAAATATTGACTGGGAAACTGAGAGGTTATTAAGTCGTAATAAAGACCTGTTGAGAAATCCCAAAAGCAGGTTAGTTCATTCAATATTTATTACTTATTTATTAATATTTTGATAAACTTAAAATATATCCTGTGAAAATTCTTAACAGGCTAGACATCCAACGTAAAATGGCATATTCAGGAATTGGAAGAACTAGAAAAATTCGTACCCATAGAAGGCAACTATCAGATCCAAAGATACAATTAGAAATGAATCCTCTTAAAGATTGCAGTGAGGGGCATTACAATAGGGTATGTTATGTATTCCTTATTATCAGTGTGATTCAAATATACAAGGTATAAACAAATTATGAATGACACTACATTCATCCCATTAGTTCTTTAATTACTGGGTATTATGATTTTTTCATTAAGACCTTGATTTTCGCCAATGTTTGTCCAATTGTTTGATTGGTTAGCAAATATTTTTACAGCAAAGTATTTATATATACAAAGCAAATATTCTGTTCACTTTATTTACTTTAAAATAAGAAATATCTTTTTAATATGTATATATATATAGGTAGTAAATTGTAACCATATGCCAATGTTACATTCTACATCAACATATTATAAAAACAACTATTTTTTTTTTTTAACATAGGGTTATTATGGTGTTGTACACCCATCACTTCGACCACCATATAAATCATTTGAATATGAATCAATTGATGACGGAAAACTTTCGGAATGGGATACATCTCACCCATATCTTGCTTCTTATGCCATAGCAGGGGGTGCACTTAGAGAAACAGCAATAAATAGTGTTTTAGACAAAGATCATATGAACAGTGATCAAATAAGGTAAGATTTGTTTTTATTTTTAAAGTAAACATATTTTATTTTATTTCAGATATCATAAATGCATCTTATTTTATAGTAATATTTTATTAGAAAATTATGATGATTATAAAATATGCATTTTTCGTATTTAATTTCAAATATCGTAATGGGTGTAATAATCCCATAATCGATCACCCTAAACTCCTTACTATCTGCTTAAATACTAAAGCTGTTATTAATTTTTTAACTTTTCCTAAATAGTAATTTTTTACAGGAGGGTTAGAGATAATTAAAAAAAAACACTTTATTCTATTATGGGTATCCTTAAGAATGAGTCAGTGAGGGCACTGCAGGTCCCAGATAGGTCCCAGGGGACTGGTTATGGAGCTATCATTGTTTCAAATAACTTAATTATAATATTTGGTAATTGAGTTTCAAATAACTCAGTTACCAAATACTTGCAAATACTCAATGATATCTATTTTCGGCGTTTCTTTCAAGCTATTACATTAATATTGTTTTACTAATGACAATACTAACTCACAAATTTGCAAAAAAAATTATTAGAAATACATAAATTAATGTGATGAAGTATATATTAATAAAATAGTTAAAAAATATAAACCTTTTTTCATGATGTGGACTTCATTGCATAAGTAATGGTCTAATATCACTCAGGTTTTATCCTTATTGAAATTGTATTTAATGAAAGCTGTGGGGTGTGAGTACCAGGTTTTTTAATCTATATTTAAAAACTCCACCAGCTTTATAGTTTTTATTGTTATAATACAATCTTATAATATAACAAGAAATTATGCCTCTATTGGGTTGGCATTTTCAAAGTGAAATAAAACTCAATAGGCATGAAATATATTTTAATCTACTATAATGACCATTATTTAATATGTATTTTCCCCATCTTTCCACTAACTGCATTATGCCATGTTCGTAGAGCATCTGGAGTTATTTGTTTAAAAAACTGATCCAAGTTGTTTTTGATGTTATCTTTTTTTTTGGAATTTCTTACCATTTATCGAGCTCTGCAGAAACCAACTACAAGAGTGGTAGTCACTTGGAGCTAGGTCTGGTGAATAGGGAGGGTGGTGCAAAAGGTCCCATCCAAGGCTCAATAATTTATTGCGAGTGATCATTTGAGGTGTGGGACCTAGCATTGTCTTAATGTAACTCAACACTCGTCCGATTTGCCAGTTCTGAGCGTTTATTTTTAATTGATTGGTCCAATTTCGTTAATTATGAGCAGTATAGAGTTGAATCAAATGTTTGTCCTGGTGGCCATAGCTCATAGAAAATAACTCTCTTGAAACTCCATCATATGGAAAGCATTATCTTCTTTGGATGCAATCCGGATTTTGAAATTCTTCTTAGAGCCTAAGTACTAGGTTTTTTACAGACTATGTTATCATTAAATATCCATTTTTCATCACCTGTTACCAGCCTTTTCAAGAATGGATAGTTTTGTTGCCATTTCCATAGTGAATTACAAACAGAAATGAGTGTTGCCAACTTGGCTTAGTTTAAAAAGTGAGGGACCCAAACGTTAAGCCTTGAAACCTAACTGAGCTTGTGCAAATGGTTTTATACGCTTGTGTGCGACACATTTAGGGCCATAGCAACAATACTCAAGAACATTGAGCATCATTGATGTCAAAATCTTCTGAATAAAATTTGGCAAACCAATTTTGATAGGTGCATTCAGTTAAAGCATCATTTCCAAAAACATTGCAATTTTTTCTATGAGCTTCTGCAGCACTTTTAAAAAAATACAATAACATATGCCGATAATGAATGATATTTTCTTTGATATCTGCAGTGCAATAGCAAACGCAACACTAAGCTGGTTTCAACAAGAGCTTACAGATATATTTGTTTACATATTACAAACAGGATAAACAATCCACCTTAGGAATTAATTCATCAGATAAGAAATGGATCACAGTGACATAAAAATAAACCGAAAAAACAAGAAGACTTATTTGCCAACCCAATACATAACTTAAAGAACTAAGCTTATATGTTTACCCAGTTTTTTAGCAATTAAACATTTAAATGCTACTTTTTTAAATTTCTGATGATACTATGCTAGGAAAAATATACTGTAATTAAAGACTAAATGAAAAGGACAAAGTTAACTTCATGGCGGAGTAGATTTTATTTGTCTTATAATGTTACTAGATAGAAATATTTAATCATTGTGTGCACAAATATTGCTAAAAGTAAATAATTAAAGTTGTACTGAATCCCTCATGTATGGATATTTGATAAAACCAATTAGTTGAGCAGTTTTACATGAGTCAGCCATTTTACATGAATATACCCAACACCCGACAAATACCCTCAGAGGTAAAAAATACATGAGATCCTGAAATAATACACAAATTGGCAACACTGAGATCTATACCAACCATCGAAACCTTGGTTCGTTAAAACATCAGGCTGGAAGAACCCCTCCAGGTTGTTTATGTTCTCTTAAGCAAGAAAATTTCTGTAAGATGACCAAGTTGAGGAGCCAAAGTTCTTTACAAAAGCGAAACCTAAAATAAAAAAAAATAAAAAAAAAAAAATATTATATATATAATATATATATATATATATATAATTTATTAGTAAAAAAGGCTATCAGTCAACTCCACCTCTTTATTAAATATTGCACATTTTGGTTAAAATACCATCTTTAGGTGCCGAAAATTTTTTTAAAACGACACAAATTACAAATTTAAAAAATGCTTAAGATGGTTTGAGTTTCTGTTAAAAAAAAAATTAGAAAATAGAGATTATTATTATCCAACGTTTTGACCAATATCTTTATCAGGGCTAAAAACATAATGATTCAATATAGGTGTTTGATAAATATATGATCATGAAAAATTAACAGAAAACAATCAAACAATAAAGATTGAGAGTAGTAAGTTATAGAATGATAAAAATTAAAGCTTATGAAAAAATAAATGATAATTTAATTAATCAACAGAAATCAGAAAGTTCTACCAGAAAACAAACAGTGGTAACTTTCAGACCGAGACTAAGTCTATGTACAGCAGAAGATGGTTCTATACTGAATGATGAAAGCAAGATCCAAGATGCCACTGATATTTCCAAGACCTGCTCAGCAAAGAAAATCCATTTAAAGAACCCCCAATTCGCCTGGACCTAATCGATGATCTACATCCACCCGACAAAGAAGAAATTGCTACAGCCTTATCAAGGCTTAGAAATAACAAGGCTCCAGGTTATGATGGTCTGGTTGCCAAGCTCTTTAAGCATGAAGGATTTCAACTTATCATGACGCTCCAGGATTTTCTCATGTCAATCTGTGTGAAGGAAGCAATACCATGGAGCTGGACTAAAACCGTCATTTGTCCAATTAATAAGAAGGGTGGTCAGCTCAATTATAGAAACTATCACAACTACAAGATTGTTTTTTTGGCTCTCTTTGAAAGTTTGCTTCCTTTAGCTGAAAGAAAGTGGAGCATTACCAGTGCGGCTTCCACGAAGGAAAATCAACCATAAATCAGGTCTTCATTCTACGACAACCTCTGGAAGAAGGGGAGGGAATACAACATCCGAACCCATCACTTGTTTATTGATTTTAAAAGTGCCTATGATAACATCAATAGAAAGGAGTTATACAAAGCCCTAGAAGAACTTGGTTTATCAAAATAGCTCTCAAAGATGTGCCAGCTTACAATGGAGGGCATAGAATGTTTTGTGTGGGTTCAAACTGGAATAATTGAGCCACTTTTGTTGAGTAGGGGTGTCTCTCAAGGAGATACATTGGCCTGCCTTCTTTTTAATTTTGGCCTTGAGAAGGTCATCAGAACTTCAAATATATAACTTGGTGGTTTAATACTAAACAGAACTGTGCAGCTTCTGAGATATGCTGATGACATTGATATGAGGCGGTCATTCCATGCAATCTTTGAAGTGTTTCTTGTCTTTGCTGAAGCTGCTCAGAAAATGGGTTTAATAATAAATGAGACCAAAACAAAATACTTAGTATCTGGTGAGCAAGCAGTCCAAGGCGAGAAAATAAGATTCGGAAACTACAACTTTAAGAAAGTTTAAGAAACAGCTCTTAGATGCCGCTTACTACAACACTTACTGGACAAACGATCAAAACTTTCCACAAAATACAAAAGATTAATTTATATAACCATCATTAGGCCTATTTGGACATATGGGATTGAGTTATGGGGATCCACCAAACCATCCAATTCTTCCCGCATTCAATCCTTGCAATCCAAAATCCTCCGAAAGATCCTAAATGCCCCTTACTTTGTCACCAATAAAATAATTCATAAAGACCTAAATATCCCATTAGTCGCAGATCTAGCCCGAACTAGATATTCCTCCTTTTATTCCAAATTACCCGTCCACTCACCACTCGTCCGCAAACTCTCATCTCCTATTCCTGATCATCTTCCTAGGCGGCTGAAAAGACGATGGCCTCGAGACCTACTTAGCTGAATAAACTTTGAAGTGCTACCACTGGGTAGTTTCTTCACATGCCTGTATCACGCCCACTTGATCTATTAGCACATTTCCTTATTGTATTTTATTGTAATACAGTTGTAAATTTCTTTTAAATAAATAAAAAAAAAAAAAAAAAAAAAAGGAAGTTTGATTGGAAATTGAATTAGTATATCCCGAAACTGGATGGTGGCAGCACAGGATTGGGACATATGGCGCAGGCTTATCCAGGAGGTCTTGACTTAGTAATGAGTTGTTATGCTGATGATTGATTGATTAATTAATTAACATGAGCTAACAGTAAAATAGTAAGATCAGAACTGAATATAGTTAACACAAGTACATGAAGGTAAATTAAAGATTTTTTTTTAAACATATTTATTAATATTTACAACTGTATAAAGGTATACATCAAGTAAATGGGATGGAAATTGAGAAAATGGCATGAAACCCATGTCGAGACATACCCATTGGCAGCACCCTAACTCTCTAAATTAAAAGGTCTTGGGACCATCTTTTCAGACACCTGGGAGCATTATCAGGAATTGAAGAGGAAGCAAGGATTGAAACTAGAGCGTTAGGGTGGGAATGGAGTTTTTTATGGAAGGAATGTTATCTGGATCGGGCTAAGTCAGCAACATATGGAAGATTAAGGTCTTTATGGATGAGTTTATTCGTGAAAAAGTAAGGAAGATTGAGGATTTTCTGAAGGATTTTGGATTTTAAGGATTGGATACGAGAAGAGCTAGATAGTTTAGTAGAGCCCCACAGCTCTACTACATAAAATTAAAGATAAATATCAGATGAACAAAATTTAATATAGATATAGATAATGAAAAATACGTTCTAGTGGTTTGGAAAGATTAGAAAGAAGAGAAATAGGGCAGAAGTCAGATGGTGTGGTAGGATTTGAGATCTTATTTAGTGGTCGAACTAAGGCGGTTTTCCAAGAAGCAGGGAATATGAAGTTTTGTAAGGAAAATTTGTAATTATGATATTAAACTAGTATAAGGACTGGAATAAACAATTTTATTATTTTTACTGGAATGTTGTCAGGTCCGTAATCGTTTGTGTTGGATTTAAGAATAGCTGTTAATAATTCGTCATAGGAAACATGGGTAAAGAAGTAACTTTCTGGATTAAAACTGTGATGTTCAATATCCTTAGCGGATGATGGATGAGGAGATAAGGATACAAAATGCTTGGTGAGATCGTTTAGTTGGACAGGAATGGAATAGCAGTTATTGGATTCTGAAGAGATACTTTTCAGAGGATTTTCTATTTGGATTTATTGTAGAATCTGGAGCACTGTACAAGTATTTCCAGATCGGTTTGAAGGGATTTGTAGAAAAGGAGGTCCAAACTACGATAGGTGACTACTTTAGGAGTGAAGGATTTTATGGATAGGTCATATGAGATCATGCAATGAAAGGAATGGTACCAGGTGCTGGGAGGATGAAAGGACCTTTACAGCTGAATCAGTTATGCGAAAGTCCAGCCAGGAGTTAGAGAATTGTGTATGATGGGTGGAGAAGTATGGAACTAGATAAATATTTAGGGAAACAGTAGGTTTACCAGGAAGGATTTACCATTTGATTCAGAGATCATATTATCATTGAAATCTCTGAAGATGATGATATTGGAGTCCCTGGAGACAAATTAGACTAGAGAAGATTTAAAAAAGCTATCAAATGGAACATGAGGAGGTCGATAAACAATGGCATACAGGAGAGGAGATGAAACAATTAAAATTTCTACTAACAGGTATTCTGTATGAAGATGATCATGAGAAGGGGATTGGAGAAGGATTTCGGCCTTGAGACTATTGTGTATATACAGCCCCACTCCACCACCCCTGCGATCAGATCTGTCATGGTGAAGGAAGGAGTAATTGGTGAGGGATACATGGGAGAAAGGATTAAAAGGTTTTAACCAGGTTCTGGATACTGCTATAATGTGGTAAAAATTGTCGAGAAAATTTTTTTGAAATTCATCATAGTAGGCAATAAGGGATTGTGGATTAATGTGACAGGAGATGAGAATATTAGTCATGACTGTGGAGGTGGGAATTAGAATAATTGTGAAAGGGTTGAAAGTTAAGAGGTAGGTTATTGCTATTTTTTAAGATTTACATCATTTCAAAAGCATAAACAGTGTAGGTATCCAGCAAAACATGATAGAAAATTCGACCGGCTGATTTGTTACAAATTTTACAATTGACTATTTTGATTTATTATATTATAAGTTTTACGTAAAGAACAATAAAATATTGACCGTAATAATTATGAACTGAGTATTTACGTGGAGCCTGTTAGTATTAGCACAAGTAAACAGACTGTCCCCACCGCTACTACACAACAGCTTTGACTTTGTAGACTCTTTTAAATTTTTTTTCTATATTTGTAATAGCAAATATAGTTAATTATAGTGTTACCTGATTAAGTTAGTCTATATTTAAGAAGAAATTTCACTGGAAACTTCTACAATTTTCTGTTGAAATAAACAAAATAACAGGAAACACAAAACTAAGTACCTTATCCCACCAAAGATACTCTAAGAATGAATTATTCTTTAATTCATTAGTTTTTAATTATATATGTAATTATAATTATAATTATAATATTTAATGTTATGAATAATTATATTTTATTGAATTGTTTTAAGGTATGATATGAGGAGATATAGTGATAGCTTGGATATTAGGCATCGTGATGTAGGTAAACATCACAAGCCTCGTTCATGGCAGCCATCTCCTTACGGGAGCGATGAGGAAGATGATACTTTAAGTAGAGAACAGAAAAAGGCAAAAATAAAAGCAGAGATTGCTCGACGACGTCAGCAAATAGAGGAAAATGCCAGACTGCATGAAGAACTTCTACGATTAGCACGTTTAAGAGAAAGTGCTGAGTTAGGTAATCTAAACAAGCAACTAGTTTTATTTTTTTCTCTGATAATTTGATGTTAAATACAAAATATTGGTGTTTAATATAGGCTAGTAGATAGAGTTTTGTTAGAGACTTTTGTTTTGTAAGGTGAAGGATCCTGATTCAAATACTGTTTTTTAATTTTTAAGAAAGATATTTTCAGATTCTGTTCAGTCCTAAAATGAGTATCCGACATTATTTAGGGGATAAATTCTGTACCTGTTTTAACAACTGGGTTTTAGGTTTGGTAATGGATTGGTCTAAATCCACAGATTAAAGAGACAAATCAATGGATCGGTTCTCTGGGATTCTATTTGACATCCTGGAAGATCATAACACGATTTACAATGTAGGTACATGGAGTAAGGTCATTCTATATCCTAATCCTATGCCCAGCTATTGTGGGTTGAATCCATTAAACTTACAAATGGCTCCTAAAGATGAATATAATTGCCTGAAGAATCACAGATTACCTGACTTTTCCCTGTAAGCGGACAACTATTCAAGTAATAGCGAAACTTGATGTTACAAAACTTTAACATTGCATACATGCAAGAGGCATTGCATGCATTTTGAACCATTAACTCACCCCACCCCTCATATATATGTGTGTATATATATATATATATATATATATATATATATATATATATATATATATATATATATATATATTCACAGAGAGAAATTTGAGTTTCTTTAATTTTATATGCATTAAAAATCATGTTTTGGTTTGGCATTTTGAATGAATTCAAGAACTCAAAACTTTTTTTTCTTATAATATAATTATCAAAAACATTTACATATTTCTTAGTGGTTTACATGGATCTATGTAGGGGAGAGCAGTTAAAAATTATTCTTAGAAACAAAAATAAAATATGAAAAAACAAAGTTTAGTTAGGGATTGTTTATACTTCCAAGCACACACTTAACTTTCAAATTGATATGTACATAAAATGAATTTGGAAAAAATAAGAATAAAACATACAAGGAGTTTTACTGAAGAGTACAGAGCAATAAGAAGGTGTGAAAGACAACTCATAGGAGGAACAAAATACAACAGAAAAATGAGTGTCATGAGGAGATAAAGTAGGCCATCATCTTCAAAAATATTTGAGAATTCTTTCAGAATGTCTACAAATATAAGAAGCCTTTCATCAACCGTGACCCAGTATACAGATCAAACAATGGTGTTTTGATAACTGATAAACAGGGCATTTTAGATTCATGATCCGAATACTTTTAAACCCTTCTTTACAGGATTGACACTGATGCTCTAGAAAGAAATAATTTACTTTCAGGTGGTGTGAGCATAAAACCTCCAGACAAAGAGGAAAGCAAGGAGGCCACAAGACTGCAAAAGTAATAGAGCAACAGGTATTGAATATATCCCTGCAGAGATCTATAAACATGGAAGTATAAAATATTCCTTAAAATATGGAACGATGAAGAACTCCCACATTTCTACGAAAAAATCCATTCTTTTCCTTGTTTGCAAAAAAAGAGACACCTTTAAATTCTGTAATTATGGGGGTATATGCCTTTTGTCGAGGATCCTTTATAGAAGAATAGTACTCTATACTGAGGCTGAAATCAGGAAATACCAATTTAGATTTATAAAGGGAAATCAACAACGAACCAAATATTCACCTTTCAAATCCTTCTGGATAAAACTAAAGAATACCAAATTGGGGAACATCTTAATTGACTTCAAGAAAGCATATGGAAGGATTCATACAACGCCATGATATAAATGAATGTACCTCCTAAACTTGTAAGGCTTCTTAGAATGACAATGAAAGGTAACGAATGCTTCATTAGAGGAAATGGTGATTTGTCAAAGGAATTTCCAACAGTGCCAAATCTGTGCTGGGCTGATCCAATGATGTACAGAACTACATGAATGTATGAAACTGGATGGCTGTAGCACAGGATAGAAAATCATGACAGCTGCTGCTGAAGGAAGCAAAGACCCAGAACGGATAGTAGGGCTACGAAGAAGATGTGTTCATCTATCTGGGGTAATTAGTGAATTCATATAATAATATCGACTGTGAGATAGACTGGAGAATTTCAATGGTTAGTCGGTGGTATTTTTTTCTCTAACTACACGTTGGTAGTAGAATGTTGTTGAGACTGGACAAAATAAGAATATGTAAGGCAATAATTAGACCAGTACTCACTTATGGCTGTGAGAGCTGGACCTTAACCAAAGTAACCAAGAAAGCTCTGCATAGATTTGAAAGCAGAATTTTGCGATGCATGTTTAGAGGGATCCAAGGAGGACTAGCACTGAAGTAAAGATATTGTTTAATGACCTGGATGTGATCTATTTCATCGGACTTGCAAGATAAAAATAATTAAAAAACTTGGTGTGCAAACACTTTTTAACCCCTTCCGTATCTTGGAATTTGATCCAAAATCATCTGAACAACCAATTTAAAAATAAAAATATGTACTTTTTTATGTTCTAAAATTATATAAATTTAATGTGATGGTGGCTACATGGTTTCTTATTCTAAATTATTACATAGTATTAAGGATATTGTTAAACCTAAAGTTAAAGTGAAATTTCACATACCTAATTTTTTTTTCTAAATTGAGACAGCCTAATGATCTCTTGAATCAGATTGGTTTCAGCTTAAGTGTCTCTGGAAACATTGGAGTTATTTAGAAAGAAAATAGCATATAACTTCACACACATCTAATCATCACATGTTATGAACATTGTGTTAGTTTTAATTAATCATATTTGTTCTGGTTATCTTTAAAGTCCTAAATGTTCTTTTGATTATTTTTTTTCTTAATTGTTAATAGGATGATCAATTTAGCTATTTATTTATAATGGCAGTACGTCTATGTTTATTCAGTATTAACATTTTATTTTAATAACATTTATTAAATTCTTTGTTCAAAATAAACTCAAATTCAAACTATTAATGTTTTTTTTATGCAATAAATCGGGTATCAGGTAAAAAAATAAAGTTTATTGAACCCAATACCCAACTAATTTATACATTTTTATGAAGTATTTGAAGATCAACAAATATATTTCTTTTATAAACACATTATGTATATATGTTTTTGATTGTGTTTGTGTGTGTGTGTGTGTGTGTGTGTTGTGTGTGTGTGTGGTATGTGTGTGTGTGTCTGTGTGTGTCTATCATATTGTTTGAACATGAATTAGTTCTGAACAAAGAATTAAATGTTTATTAGGTCACCTTGTGCTTGATGATCACATAGTTTGAATATAATATATGGATCTTACAGGGATCAGAAATTCTATTGTTTGGAAAGAATGAATAATTATATATTTATTTATGTTTTTATGAATGTGTCTATTCTTTTTATGTGAAATGGTTACATTTTCTTAACATGTTTTTATTCTGGACAAACAGTTGAACATAGCAATGTATTAATGTGCATATATAATTTTTTGGGTTTCTGTCTTTGATTGCAAAATGTAGTAGTAAGAAATTTGTAGTATGCAACAACACAAATTGGCTCAATAGGGTAAGGTATTCCAAAAGTTATGTTTATAATTTATACTTAATAAATTTAAGTGAGTGTAAATATATAAGTTTTCTAATGTTCTTAGGTTTCAGTCAATAAATAAACAATGTATGCACAACAATTTATGCAACGTTTCGAGAATTTATTGTTCTCACAATCATGCAATTTTAGATAAAATAGTGTCTAACATAGACATATGTGTATACTATAAATTTTGAAACACTTCAGTAAGACACTATTTTATCTAAAATTGCATGATTATGAGAGCAATAAATTCTCGAAACGTTGCATACATAAAATTGTTTATTTATTGACTGAAACCTAAGAACAAAAGAAAATTTAAATTAGCAACAGTCGAGAACTGATCAAACAAAACATATATATTAAATATATATATATATATATATATATATATATATATATATATATATATATATATATATTGTGTTTAGTATGTGTTGTGTATAATGAGGTCTTGTGCTGAGCAGAGGGCTTGAATATAATAAATGGGTCTTACTTATAAGATTTATATGACAAAAGAAGAATATATATATACTTTGATTTATCTCTGTTATTATTTTTTCTCATATCTTTTTGGAGCTACATCACTTATTTAATTTATAAATATATAAAAATTATGCATTGTTGTCTTAGCATTATATATTTATATTTTAATATTCTAGACTGACTGTTTACAATTTTATTTTAAATTATATTGTTAAACAAAATCATTTTTCTTTAATATAAGGTGCTTTCTTAGTTTTCGATGTTCATGTACCATATCAATTTATCTATCACTTTGGCTATACTCTGGTATTGTTGCTTAAAATAAATATATAGAAAGGTTTATTATTATTAATATCTTAAAACGGTAAACATTAATAATTCATAGTATTTTGTTTAAAGATTCTGTGTATAAATTGATCAGGAAGAAAATTTCAAATATTTTTTTTCTTTATATAGGATATGCTCCTTTGGGAAACACACCAACACTGTCTGGTGATTATGCTATGTCAAGTGTATTGAAGTCTATTGATGATTTGATAGGAAGAGAATCTGACTATGCTTATCATAGAACACCTGAAGATCGTTCAATGGACAGGATTGCATCCACCTTTAGAACGGATGATTATACTTCGGGGGTTTATGAACGGTTAACAGATTTTTCCCCTGTAACTGATTTCAGCACTCCTCATGCTATGCCTCTTCTTCCGGATATGCCTACAAGATCTAGGAAATTATTAGAAGATTTAGGCTCTTCCCCTATAACTGAATCAGTCCTCACTCTTCCCCAAAAGGGTACTTAATGAGTAATATATTATTTGAAAAAAAAAAAAAAAGAATAGATTAGTCCAGAAAATAATATTTAACTATTTTTCAGCCAAAGCCCTTTTGTAACTAATGGAAATAAAACCTATGGCTATCACAAAAAGGTAATTAAGAGATTTATGTTTTTAAATATAAATATATACATACATACATATGTGTGTGTGTATGTATATATATATCTATATAATGTATTTTTTTTAAGTCTTCCTTGAATGGTAACCCTGCATAAGGATCATTATGAATACTCCATACCATGAAGGCATACTATACTTCGTATTTTTTTTTTATATTAATATAGCAAATTATAACTTTCGGTCTAATTAAGTGTTAAGAAAATGAAATAAATTGATATGAGAAGAAACATAACTAAAATACATCAACATTATAACAATAATACACAAATAAAATAAAATTAGGAACAGCAAGACATCACTTGGTCGGTTGCCTTTTGAGGGCTATTCAGTTTTTAAAAGTCTATTTGCTACGTTCTATTATCTATTACTAAGTTTGTCATCATGAGATTTTGAGCGTGGATGTTGTTTTGTCAGGGACCATTTTCAATGGTATATTTTGCTTGTTGGTGAGTGTGCTTTACTAAAAAGCTATGTACTTCTCCGTCTTTCTGTCTATCTATAGAAATTTAAAATCTTTAAGTGAGTGTTTATCGCTGCCAAATTTTGCCTGTAATTAAATCAATTTGTAATTTTTCATTGGAGTTTTTGTTATAAAAGCTTTGTCTTTACAAAGCTATTTCTGCATAAGCTGGAAGGCTTTATATTAAGTGCCTATTTGATTATTAGTTAGTGGACTCTGTCTTATATAGGACAGAAACCATATAAAGGAAGGCCATCATATTGCTTTTAGCTGTTTCTTTAGTGAGATAACAACTGTTTTGTTGCCTTTAATTCCTGAGTGTTCCTCCAGCTTCTCCGGACTTTATTACCAGTAAAGACCAAACATCATTATTTATGTATATAATATGAGTCGTTCAATCAGGATTTTTCATGTATGTGTGGTGATATATATATATATATATATTATATATATATATATATGGTGTGTGTGTGTACTTTTATTGTAAATTTGATTAAAGAAAAACATTTTATCTTATAAAAAATTAACTCATCTCAAAACTCAAATCAGAGTTAATATAACTTCTCTAACATCCCACTTTTTTTTTTACCATGGTTGACACTTTTACTTCTTCTTTGTTAATGTCAGTATTCATTTCATGTATTTTTAATTATTTATTTTATAACATTAGCAATATTTATTTGAAGTGCAAGGCATAATAGTTTGTTGTCCTTCCTATAAGCCGCCTTCATCTTGAGCCCCTAACTAACTATTCATTAAATGAAACCCAAAATTATAATAAAATGAATTTTATCATTTTTATTACAGTCTGATGCTTGTGAACAATAAATGATAGCACTAACTGATTTATATTCAGTTCATGTATACCAACAAAAATAATCACTTTCCTGTAATGATTGCACATGATGATCCTATATTTGTTGTGAAATACTTATGGATTATCAATGAATCTCGACTATCATGCCACTCAATTCCATAAATAATTGGTACCTGAGTAAATAGGGTTCATATTGATGGAAGGTACAGGATACATTATAAACCATGAGCTATTTAAAGAGATGATAGTAGTCCTTAAGAGCAACAACAAAGTTCATATATGCTATGAGCATTTTCACATAGAAAAACAGGAAATATAAATTTTGTGTTATTAAAGTAAACCAATTTTTTTGTTGAATAAGAAGCAATGAAACAAAAACTATCTCTCTATCTGTACCATTATCTAGATTTCAACAGAAGGCTGAGAACAACATTCACACTTAAAAGTATAAATATCAAACAGCCAGAAGGAAAAAATATAAATTATTATGTTTAGTTGTTCCAACTCGGGTATTTACAAGATATAATATTTAAAATCTCAAATCCTAATTCTTTTTCAATATTTCATAAAGTAAATTGAATTTAAGAAAATTATATCTAAAATTTAAAAAAATACCAGTATTTTTCACCTTAAAAAATTACTAAATACCAGCATTTGACATCGGCATTTACCAGAAATTTACATACATCAATTATTATGAAGACTAATTTACTGGAGTATGCAAGTGAAAAAGAAATTTAAATGTGTAATCAACTTAGGGTATATTACTCTTCACGACTTTATTAAAGAATTTAAACATTAAAAAACAAAACCAAAAGAAAAATATCGCATTCACATACTTTTATATCTGATAAAACAGTACATAGAAGTAGAAACAGAACTAAACAAATAATTTAAAAAAAAAAATCTTGAATAAATTAACTTAAATTAGATATAAAGCAAAAATATTAGCTTAGAGGAACATAATATAATCAGAAGCAATAAAGATTAAAAGCTACAACTTTATAATTACAGCTGCCATATTTAACATTATACTAAATATGGTTTTTGCTGGCAGTCTTTTTCAGGATTTTGATGTTCTTACACTCAACTAAGTTTCTATTCTTCTTCTTCTTATTATTATTATTATTTTTTTTTATGTGTGTTTCTAGCTAAAATAATTGTTACTTAAAGAGCTCTGAACAGTAGATTTGTTTTTGGTTCAAATTTTGCTTGTTCAGCTAAATGTTTGATTGTTGAAGCTGAATTTGGCTAAGCTTCTGGAACTAAAACTCATGTTCTTGCTTCACTCCGCACATTAAATAACTATTTATCTTGTCTATCTTCATCCTGAAATTCATTAATTGAAAACTATTCTTTTCCCACAAATGCTTACGATCTTCCATATGGTAATGTTAATCTAAAAAAAACTCTATTTGCTTGTTTTGGCCTTATATATCTTACTTCTGGATTGATGCATTGGTACCTGATTGAGAAAACCAACATTTTTGAAAAACATTTATGACATAGAGGTGATTTCATCTAAAACTGTTTTTAAATGCAAGTATCCTTCCTTTTGAGTATGGGGTGGTTTATGCTGTTCAAATACTATTTGAGGATTTTATTTTTCTATTTTCCTTCTGGAAAAAAAAATAAATAAATAAACAAAATAAAGACAGACTCATCTATACACTGAATGATGGAAATTTAGATAGGAGGAAGTGCAACCAAGGTAATACTCCCTCTGAACAGAATTTGCTGGAGTGAACAAACTTGTGGGATACAAGAAACATTGGTAGTGATACTATAGAATAATATCTTGCTTTATTTTTTTACAATAAATTTTTTTTACAAGTAGAACTCTACTTGCCTTTAGACATCCTCTCATAACATTAAATTATCAATGGGGGCGTTATAACTCCAGCTGCACTCGCAGCAAAGAGAACAGCGCTTTTACTCATCAGATGTTATTACATTATGTTTGATGCTTTGTGGAGGTTAGCTCTAATAGAAATCTACTACAGTGCACTCATGAGCCGTTTATGAAATCTCGATTCTCTAATAATGTCATTTATTTAAGGTAAACTAGTTTTCTTAAAGAGAATTTTACCTACTTTACATTTTGCAATTATTACAGTTTCCTTTAAAAGATTTTGACTTCAACATAAAATATTACACTTGAAAAAAAAAACAGACACTTGATGTGGCATTATACCATTGTCCATATGAACTGTTTTGTAGCTCTTGAGGTCTAATATAATCTTTTAAAATATATTCTATGATTTTAGGCTCATCCTTTATATAAAGGGAATATATTTTTTATTCCTCCCCCTAATTATGTTGAATAACTGATATAATTTTGGTCTACTAATGTTTAGAAATAAACAGAAGTTATTAAAATTTAATTACACAAAACTATATACTAAAATGTTCATAATATTATAGACTTAAATAAATCAGTGAGTTTCAACCCAATTCATATGGTGATGGTAATGTGATCACTTAGAGAGTGATATTAAAAAAAACAAAAACTATTAAGATAAGGAGGTAAAGAAATGCCTTGTCACAAAAAATACTTGGTGTGAATTAAATAATGAAAATAATATTATAAATTAAAGAAAAACTGGAACAAATTCTAACATTAGGAGGTGTGTGTGTATGTGAATTTTTATAAGGTTTTGTTGACAAAGTATGCATTTTTTAATCTTTGCTCCTTCATGCGGTTTATCCTATCTTTTTTTTTTTACCATTGTCATTGTCCCATTTTATATTAACTGTTCTGTTATCAAATTAAGATTTTTATGATATATTGTCTTTATATATTACTGTGTCAAATTTGTTTTATATGTTCGTCAATATTATGTGTTATTACTGGAGGTAAGCATCATATCTGGGTCAATAAGGAGTCCAGGGGAGTTTATGATTCCAGGTTTTGAGCCCCCAGGTCCACCAACAAGTGAGGACATTGCTGCCACCATTAGCAGGTTTGACAACAATATAGCTCATGGAAAAGATGGAATTCCAGCTGAGCACATTGGTCAGAGGTGATGAGATTCTGGGAGTCCTCTACAATACAATCCCCACCAACTGGGTCAAAGAGGAGATGCCTCAACTGTATGCAACTCTATATGAACTTGGAGTTCCTTTGTAGCATTTCTACCTCATTAAGATGACCATGTATTACAGCAGGTATATGGTTTGAGTATCGTCAGATATGCCCTGTCCCAAGAGTTTTTTCCACAAGAGGAGTTAGGCATGGTTAAGGATCTGCTTTCTTTTTAGCTTGGCAAAGAAAAAGTGATACATCATTCAGGAATCCAAACTAATGGTACCATATTCAACATGCAAATACAAATGAGTTAGACCTAATTTCATGACCTTTTGAATCTCTCAAGAACCCATTCTTATAAAGTTGGCAAAGCTGTGGGAGCTAGGAAAATGATTATCAAGAAAATCGGTGCCATTTACATTTTATAACATTACTCACTTCATGTATCTATCATCAGTTATAAATTATGGAAACTTGATATCCCTAGAACCGGTCAGCAAATTAGTGTTATTTCAGCCTTAGCAAATATCTGAGAAGATCAGCTACACTCACTGCATGAAGTGTACCCTTAAAATTACTCTCATCAGGCCAGTCAGTTGGCACTGACAGATCAGAGACCTGGACCCTCACAAGCATTGAAGAGAAGGAGATTCTGACCTTTGAATGGAAGATTCACCATAGAATATTTGGTCCAGTTAAGGTTGGCGAAGAGTGGATAAGGAGAGATACAGGGAAATACAGTGGGGAAAAAAGTATTCATACACATAGTGATTTTGAAAAATTCTGCTTATTAATTTATTGAACCTGAATTAATTGATGGATTTGATTACCTACAACACAGTGCATATATGTTCACAATATTTTTAAAAGAATTTTTACAAGTAATAAAAGTTATAAAACCTATAAATTCTAGTTAACAACAAAAATGGAATGATTATCCTGCAAACAAAAGTATCTGTATAGCAGCAGTTGCTGTTGTGAGTATAGCATGTCCTTACGTTATAAGCTCAAAATGTTTCACTATGTACATAATCCCATATTCATAGATAGATCCTAGACCCAAATGATTAAAAATGAAAGAATACTTCCAAAATGGATCATAAATCTAAACATATAAGTTCAAGCTACTATTTATGTGCTATGTTGTAATTGAACTCTTCAAAGTTGGTTCAGTAGCAACACTTTACCATCCATTTTGGTAGTAATATAATAGTTATTTTTAATCATTGGGCTGGTGTATGAATATTTGTTTTGCCCACTGTATGATCTGTATGGAGATAGTAATATGATGGGACATACCAAACTTGTATGTAAGGCTTCATTGGACTGCGCATGTCGCTAATATATAGGAAAAAGGGATCCCCAGAAAATTTTAGAATAGAAGACCCCACAAAAACAAGAGGAAAGTTTATTTTTATTTATTTTGAGTTTTGAATATGTTATTTTAATTTTTTTTTTCAATATATAAGATTTCTTTTGCAAAGAACACAAGTTGTGCCCCAAGCTGAGTTTTAATTGGCTATTGTTAATCATTGCTGCTTGGTCAGCAAGCTAACCTGCCAAACCCAAAAATTTTGAGTTCTAATCCAATCCAGTCCCACTCAGTCAGTTTTTTTAAACTCTCCCCTGACCATCAGCCAATGGTGGTAACTCACAAAAGTGGAATTAATAAGTGATGATTCTACCCTATCTACCATTGTGAATCACAGTGTGGACTCCTAGGAAATTCAAACATTCCAGCCAACAGAAAAAAAAAAAAAATTGTTTCTTTACAAAGTGATGTTTGTTAAACCTGCTAAAATAAAATAACTATAAAATAGTTTATATTAGATTCAAACTTTAAGTATTAAGAAATTCTATGTTTTATTATAATGATTATCTTTTCAGTTAGAAATGCTTTCTTTTGTTTTAGATTGACATCGAAAAGAGTAAGAAATGTTGTTATGAAATTCTATCACATTTATGGCCTAATATATTTATTGCAGTCTAAATACACATATTTTAAAAAAAATCTTTCTACTTTGAAACTGTATTATGTTATGAATTGTGATGCCAATACACTCAATATTACTTCTCTTCAAGAAGAAATTCAGCTGGATTTATATGAGGTAAGTTGCTAAAGAATAAAATTGAACAATTTATATAATAGGTTTATAAGCAATATATATATATATATATATATATATATATATATATATATATATATATATATATTTTTTTTTTTTTTGTCCTGGCTTATTCCTCTTGCACTGCAGCCGCAAGTAGGCTTATTGTGTGCGGTCCATTATCCTGTTACTACAGGCCTATTGCCTTTGTGAATCTTACCAAACTAAGGACTGATCAGTTCACACATCTTAAGATCTGAAATATAGTCATTGCAAAAGTGGTAAAACCGTATTCTAGCTATCTTTTTACAACTGCATATCACATGATAGGCAGTTTCATCTTCCTTCTTGCAGAATCTGCAAGTCGGTGGAGGTGCTTACTAAGCTGACAGTGTCCTATGTATAGTCCTGTCTATTAGCAATATTATTTAACTCTTTATATATAAGAATAATAATTTCTTATATTTAATATTAAAAAATAAAAAAAAAAAAAAAAGGTTCTTCGATTAAAACAAACTGTAGAAAAAAAATAATTTAAAAATGTTAGGTTAGTGGGTTAGTGCTGTTAAGAATGGTACAGAAAATTAATAAATATAGTGAGAAAAAAAAATCAATGATAATTATCTGTCCATAAATTCTCCAGATTATAACTTAGCTTCCGTACGACGGGTAGGCGACTCTCCATGGAAGGATGGTGATCTTCGAGAAGTCAACGAAATGAAGTCCTGATCGATAAATTGGTGAAGGCGCCAATCGATAAACACTACTCTCAGCTAGCTGGTTCCAACGGTACTGTCTTGAGGGCAAGGGGGACACTGTTATCAGTCTAATCCCTAACTGCACTTGAATATAATATATAAACTAACAAAAAAAAATATTTTCCTCATTAAAAACTATTTTTAATTTGATTTGATTTTTAATTATAAACAAAATATATACAGGTAAAAAATTATAATGTCCAGGCTCAAACACACCGCCCACCAAAATTTATCATATTAAATTTTCAAAATTGTAGTTAATCCACATGAGGGAATAAGGGAGCTAATTTTGAAACCGGTCTTAGGTATTCTCCAGTAGCTGTTCTGACTTTTGCTACTCTAATTACCCCATCGTCTCCAGGAAACACACCAACGATACGACCCTTTGGCCATCGATTTAATTGCATGTTTGCATCCTTCAACAATACAATGGTGCCAGTTGTTACATTAGGTGTATCTGTAGTCCATTTTCCACGTTGTTGTAGGCAGTTCAAGTAGTCGTGTCTCCATCGATTCCAGAAATCTTTGATGCTACGTTTTAAGAGTTGCCATCGAGTGAGACGATTAGATGAAATGTCATGAAGGTCTTGGTCTGGTAATGCCAGCAATGGTGCACCAATAAGAAAATGTCCTGGTGTCAATACGTCAAAGTCCTCAGGAGAGGAAGACATGGGATGTAGAGGTCTGGAATTAAGAATAGCTTCGATACGCGCTGTTATAGTTGACATTTCCTCGTAAGTTAGACTTTGATCTTTTACAACCCGGGTAAGGTGAAACTTTAGCGATTTTACTCCTGCTTCCCAAATACCACCAAAATGCGGCGCTGAAGGAGGGATAAAACACCATTGAATGCCACGTGTTGTAAGATGGTCTTCAATTTTCTGCTTGGCTGGCTGAAGATTCCACCACACATATAATTCTTTTAAGTGTCGATGAGCCCCGATGAAATTGGTCCCATGATCGGACATGATTTTCTGCGGTAGACCGCGTCGAGCAATGAAGCGATCTAATCCCGCTAGGAAGGCTTCTGTTGTCAATTGAGAAATAATCTCCACATGTATTGCCTTGGTACTGAGACACACAAAGAGAGCTACATATGCTTTCTGAACTGCAGCTTTGCGCTTGAGCGAGTCTCTTAACAGAAAGGGGCCTGCGAAATCTACTCCTACTACGAGGAATGGTCTTCCTTGCTGGAAACGAGATGGCGGTAAGTCAGCCATGCGATAGGTGTAATTCTTCGCCGACAACTCGTGACATCTTAAACACTGGTGAACTCGTTGTCGGACTAAACGCCGACTTGATAATATCCAAAATTTTCTTCTGAGTAGTGACTGCAAAATTTGAGGACCTGAATGTAGATATGTCGAATGGTAATAGTCTACAAGCAAATTGACAAAGTGTGATTTACGAGGGAGCAGTATTGGATATTTAGAATCTTCAGATATTGGTGCATTTCGCAATCTACCGCCCACCCTAAGGATACCCACCGAATCAACAAATGGAGACAACGATTGTAGACTTATTCTGTCGGATTTTTCAGTAGGTATGGCATTAGGGAAATGGTAAGTTTGAATAATTTCTATCAGCATAGTAGTGGTGTCTCTAACTTCATTCAACTTTAATGAACCAATTTTTCTTTCATTCTTGTGGGGTCTGACGTTATTACAGAATCTGCGAATATAGCTGAAAACTCTAATGAGTTTGGTAAATGAAGAAAACTTTTTAATTTCTTCTATGACTTCCAGAGTATTTTTACTATGTGTTAACATAACCATTACTTCTGATTTAATTTCTGGTAGTGGTGGAGTATTACAAATATCTATTTGATCTAAAGGCCATTCTGCCTTAGGAAGTCGCAGCCAATCAGGTCCTATCCACCAAGATGTATCATGAATTAGGTCTGTAGAATCGACACCACGAGAGGCGACATCAGCTGCATTATATTGGGAGCGAATATGGTGCCAGGAAGCTGACTTAGATAAATCCAGAATTTTCCCAACCCTATTAGCTACGAATGTCTTCATTTGATGGAATGGCATTTGAAGCCAAGCTAACACAGTCGCTGAATCAGACAGTAAAATTACTGGCATGTTCTGGAATTGTGATAAAAATTCTTGAAGAGCCTTTAAGATTTTCACTAATAGTACTGCGGCGCAGAGTTCCAGCCTCGGAATGGTGACTGGTTTCAAGGGAGCCAATTTCGTTTTAGCAAAAACAAGATTTGTTGTGACATGGCCTGTTTCACTCTCACTTCTAAAATAAATGACTGCTGCATATCCAAACGACGAAGCATCAGAAAACCCAACTAAGCAGTTCCGTAATTTTCTATTTGAAATTATTCTCCTGGGAATGCTTATTTCGGCCAACTTAGGTAATTCCGTGAAAAACGTGTGCCATCGTTTCTGAATGTTCATAGGAATCGGATCGTCCCAACCAATCTTGAGCCTCCAGAGTTGTTGTAAAAGTGTCTTCGCTCTAAAAACAACAGGTGCCAAATATCCCAATGGATCATACACACGGGCTATAGTAGACATGAGACCTCTTTTTGTATAAACGATGTCTCTTGGTGTGACACGGTACGATAACCGATCATGGTTTGGTTCCCACTGCATACCCAAGATTTTAATTGCTTTGTCTTCCATGTTACTAAATGATACAGTGGAATCAATCCCTTCAGATACATTTCTTGTAAGCTGATGGTCGTTGCTAAACCACTTCTTCAGTGTGAAACCACCTTTATTTAGCAGGTCAATAAGCTCTTTTTGTAGTTTCAAGGCCTCTTCTAGTGTTTCAGCACCAGTCAACAGATCGTCGATATACATATTTCCTAATAAAGCTTGTGAAGCAAGTGGATATTTATGTCCTTCATCTACGACAAGTTGGTGGATTACCCTTATGGCTAGGAAAGGAGAACACGATAATCCAAAGGGCAAGCGATTAAATTCATATTCCTGAATGGCATCAGCATGGTTGAAACGAAAAAATAGGTGTTGGAACAATCGATCTTCGGGGTGAATCAAAATTTGTAGAAACATTTGGCATATATCGGCGGATATTACATATTGAGGTAAACGGAATTTTAACAAGATATCCTTTATATCGTGCTGTAATTTAGGCCCTGTTAGAAGATGACTGTTTAATGACCCCGATGCAGTAGTTGCAGAAGCATCAAAGACAATACGCAGATGTGTGGAAGAGCTATCCTTGTAAATTCCATGATGCGGAAGGAAGAATTTTCCTGGTCGAGATGTAGGCGAAAGGTATTGTTTGCTGAGGTACTCTTGAAATACATTATCATATTCAAGTCTCAGGTTAGGGTTCTTGGTCAACTTCTCCTCTAACTTCAAGAAACGATGGATGGCAATTAGTCTCGAAACTTGTAAATTAAACGATTTGCTTCTGAATGGTAGACTAACTATATATCTGCCATGATCATCCCTCGTGTGAGACCTTTTAAAATGTTCTTCAGCCTTAATATCTTCAGGATTCGACTGTGGAACTGTAGAGACTTCCTCGATCTCCCAAAATTTATTCATAATACACGGTAATGTTTCCTCTTCAATATCTGTTTCGGCTACAGTAAACATCGCTGTAGAGAATGAGTTTGGCGGCCCATTAGGAATTGGTCCAACTAATATCCAACCAAATACCGTATTAAGAGCATTAGGGAACCCTTCTGAGGTCTTTTGTATTTTACCCGTTAGTACATCACCAAATAAATCGGCACCCAATAAAAAATCGATAGGACCTGGTAAATGGCATATTGGATCGGCCAGTTTTAAATCTCTAAATTTATCCATCACCTGGCTGGGAATTGGATTAGAGGGCATGTTTGAACTAATTTGGTCAATTACAATAGCGCAAGTTTCCATCTCCGGACCATCTTCTGTTTCAGGTATGAGTGAACATGAAACTCGGTATTTTCCCCCGAAATTGGTTGGTTCCCAAAACCTACTATTTGATGAGGATTTCTAAATTTTGATAGCCCCAATTTCTTCACAAGTTGTGAGGTGATAAATGACCTTTGGGACCCACTATCTATTAGTATCCTCAAACGATAATATTGTCCAAAATTGTCCTTTATTCTTGCTTGAGCTGTACCAAGTAGAACATTAAGATTTCCAGAAGTTGATGACGAAAGAATAGTGGTATTATTTGATAGTGAAGGTTCATTGGAGTTTGTCTGAAGCTGAGGCGGCTGGTGGGAAATACGTGGAACTGAAGATTGATTGGTAATCTCGTTGCTTGGTCCAGGGTAATTGGTTTTCCTACTATTTTGATTATTATGAGTAGGTGTTTCGAAGGTCGAAAAATGGAGTAAGCTATGATGCCGGCGGCTACAATACTTACACGAATGTTTTGATGGACACTTAGCAAGAGAATGACCTAATCCGAAGCAATTCAAGCAACGATTTAAAATTTTCATCTGATCGAATCTTTGTTTAGGATTCATTTTTCGAAACAAGGATGTTGGCGAATCCTTTCACGTACCTCCTGTAGTAGGTGCAGAGCCCGAGGAAACTTCTCACTTGGTGCTTATCTCGAGGTGCTGGCCAATTGGTGATCGCTGTAATCTTCTCTGGGTCAACAGCAACTCCGTTGTCTGATACAACATGCCCCAGGTAGTTGACTTGCCTTCGGAAGAGATTGCACTTCTTCGGGTTCAGTTTTAGATTAGCTGCACGCAGCCGTTCGAAGACCCGCTCCAGATTCTCCAGATGGTGAGTGAAGGATTTTCCCAGTACAATGATGTCGTCCAAGTAAACCAGGCATATCTCCCAAGAAAGACCTCTTAAGACGCTTTCCATCAGCCTCTCGAACGTTGCAGGTGCATTGCAAAGCCCGAATGGCATTACCGTAAATTGCCAGAGGCCAGTGCCGATTGAAAATGCCGTCTTCTCCTTATCTTCCGGTGCCAATCCAACCTGCCAATATCCACTGCGGAGATCCAAGGTAGAAAATAGTTTGCAACCCTCTAGTGTGTCCAGCGTGTCGTCAATCCTTGGGAGTGGGTAACTGTCCTTCTTCGTGGCGTTGTTCAAAAGACGGTAATCTACGCAGAATCTTGTCGTCCCATCTTTCTTTTTCACCAGTACGACAGGAGACATCCATGGGCTACTCGAGGGCTCGATGACACCATCATTCGCCATATCCTTAATAATCTCCTCGGCATCCTTTCGTTTAGCTAGCGGCAGCCTCCTCGGGATCTGTCGGATGGGCTTTGTATCCCCGGTGTCAATTTTGTGCTGGACGATGTTCGTTCTACCCCGTGGTCCTGAGCTGATCTCGAAAATGTCCTGCCATCGGGTAATCAATCTCTTCACGATTTCGCTCTGTTCAGGCGAAAGTTCTCTGCATGATTCCTCCACGAATCCTTTTAATTCTTCGGGTAGTCCTCGTTGCTCGGTGGGGTTGCGTTGTAGCTGTCGGACTACTGAGGTAGCGGCCGTACATTCTCCGACTGGTGTTCCTCTCTTTAGTGTCACCGGGAACCTGTTCAGATTCATCAGTCGGATTGGGATGGTATGTCCGACCTTGATGAGAGACCTTGCAACCAGAACACCGCGTCCGAATTCCTGCTCCTCGTGCTTCCCAGGTTCAAGTAGAAGACATTGACCCTCCGGTAGTCGTCCATTGATCGTCCCATGCGTCAGAATTTGACTCCGTGCAGGTAAAGTGGTGTCTTCTAGTAGGAGTACTCGTGCATAGAGGTCCTTTCCCTGCCGAAGGATGACCTCTTCGTCTCCCAGCGTCATCACACCTCTCGACATGTCCAGCTTGATCCCGTATTTGATCATCAAGTCCATGCCGAAGATGACTTCCTCGTCTATTTTCGCCACGAGAACGCGGTGCTCTAGACGTTGGCCCCCGATGAAGAAAGTGGCAACTGTCTCCCCGTAGACCTCGGCTGGCTGTCCTGTGGCTGTCCGTAACGCCCAAGTGGTAGGTGATATCTTCTTAGCGTTAACTGCCTTCGGGTTCAGTATTGTCATGGTTGCGCCGGTATCCAGCAGAAAACTCCGCAGCTGCCCGTTCACCATTCCATCCACATAAAAACTATTTGTCTTGCTCCCTATTGTCGCGATTCTCACGGCGACCCTTGGGCCTTCGATGCTACGGGTTGACAGTTGCCCCTTCCCATCAACCCTCCTTAGTTTTCCTGTGGCTTTTTCCGGCTTCCTGGTAGGACACTTGCTTCTGGGGTGTCCAAGTTGACCGCAGCTCCAACAGCGTATCTCATTTTTGCGTGTCCTGAGGGCTTCCAAAACCTTTGTTACTATGCCCTCGATGGTGGAGGCCGCGTTATGCTCCGCTTCTGCCGCTCGAACTCGTGCATGTCCACGGACTGACTGCCTGACAGCCTCGAATTCCATGGCCTGCGACAATGCATCGCCCAAAGTCTTAGGGCGTGCGAGTTTCACTGCCTGTTGGGTTTCCGGGTCTCGAAGTCCATCCAGGAATTTGTCGATAGCCAAGCTCTCGTAGACGTCGTCGGTGACTGTTGGGTAGGCATTCCTCACTAGCCGGGCGATATCTGCTTCAAATTCCTGCAGCGTCTCGTTGGTCTTCTGGACCCTGTTCTTTAACTGGGAACGGTATAGTTGGTCCATGTGGCGATGGCCGAAACGCATCTCCAGTCTTTTCATCAGCTCACCGTAGTTGCACCGCTCCGACATGGGCATCCCCTGTAGCACTCCTAAGGCGTCTCCACGCAAGGCTAGGCACAACGCTGATGCTTGCGTCTCCTTTGACCACCCGTGGATCGAAGCCGCTGTCTCGAAGAGAGTCATGTAGTCCTCCCACGGCGTCTTCCCGTCGAACAATGGGATGGTGTTGTGCGTTGGTGGCATCCCAGCATTGGCGGAGGGAATGGTGTTGTGAGGGCTTCTCTCAGAGGGTTGGTCGGTGTCGATTTTCGGTGGGTTGCTCATACGTTCTTCTAGAGCTTCTATTCTTACCCTAAGTTCATTTTCTACTGAATCGACTTTTTCTCCTAATCTAGATTCTACATCAGCTAACTTATTATCTACACTCTCCATTAACTTAGTTTCTAAATTGCCTAACTTGGCCTCCAATGTATTTTTAACAGTACTTAACTCATTACCTAACTTCTTTTCTACATTACCTAACTCATTTCCTAACTTCTTTTCTACATTACCTAACTCATTTCCTAACTTCTTTTCTACATTACCTAATTCAGTTTTAAAAGTTGCAGACAACTTACTGAAATCATTTTCAAACGTAATCTCGTCTGGATTTTCCCCCGAATCAACAAAAAATTGGCGCAAGCGTTGTTGCAGTGCTGATTTCGTTCCGGAAGTATCCAGATCTCGTTCTTCTAACTCCCGTCTTAAGTCTGCAACTGTTAAATCATTTAGTATAACACTCTGAGAAGTCATTTTCCACACAGTAGCCCAATAATTACAAAAACAAGAAAACCAAAATTATAACCATTTACAATGATCCCACTTCTGACACCAAATTGTTACGGGCTACGGGGTGTGAGAAATGAACTACTCCAGTTTACAGATTACAGATGTTTATTAATACAGAAAACACAAATACAAAGGGATTACTGACCACTATATTAACAATAATAATAAAGGAATTACTAGCTTAACTACTAAACAGTATACATATAAAATGAGGTATTCCTAACGAATAAACTACTTACAATCGGCTAGACTTATTCTAAGACTTACAACTATAAGTTATATATAAACTACAGTCTTCTAATTTCCCACCGACCGGTTATCACAATACTGACACACAGTTTCACTACACTGTCACGAACGGTTCACTGTCACTGTTCACTGATACATCACAGATGCTTGTTGAGCCGGATTAGGACTGACTCACCCAGGCTTAGGGGACCGCTATTTGTACCACCGCCGAATCTTCTAGACCCGGGCGCAGGTAAGGCGGGTGGGCCTTTCCAGGCACATCGAGGACTGTCCAGGTCCAGAAGTCTCTAGCCTCATCTAGGCCCCTCCAGGCGTGGTCCACCCGTCATTGTCTTGACCGTAGCACTTAATAAATTTAGCACTTAATAAATTCAGAAAATTCTTGAAAAGTGGGTAATTCGGGTTTCGAACTAAATTTCATCTCGAAACGCTCTCTAGTTTTATGATCCAACAATCGAAGAATGTAAGTGTACAATATAAAACCAGATGGATCTGGGAGCTTCAATTTAAGAAATGCCGTTGCGCTCTCTAAAACAGTCGATGACAAATTTTCTAAAGAAGACAACGAATGTTTGGCCAGCGTTGGAAAATTAAAAATATTTACTAAATGATGGGTTGCCTGAATTCTTAGACTGTCAAAACGCTTAGTAAGGGCCTCCCAAGCTGTGGTATATCCTTGTTGTGATATTTGAATAGCCGATATTGTTTGTGCTGCAGCGCCTTTCAAATTCGATTTTAGGTAATGAAATTTTTGGACTTCACTAAGATCCTCATTTTCATGAATTAGAGAGACAAAAGTGTCTTTAAATGCAGGCCATTCCGATATATTTCCTGAAAACGAAGGGATATTAATTATAGGAAGTCGCAGATGAAAATTAGAATCTCGCGCATGCATATCACGTAGAGATGCATCAGTAATGGCGGATTCCTTATTAGACCCGGGCGAAATATCAAACGATAATGCCTCATAAAATTTGTTTCTTATTTTATCTTTTAATTCTTTGTACTCTTCGGTAGGTTCCCCCATTACTTTTGATATTTTCCTAATTTCATTATATTTATCAATAAATTTCTCGTGGGTGGAATCTAGTCGAGAAATTTTTTGCCCTAAATAATCCCTTTTTACTAGGATCGGAACTCGATGCGCGCCCCAATGTACATGTTTCTAATATATCATCGGCGAGATCTTTAAATTCCTCAACTAAAAGTTCTAAATCAAAATCCCCCTTAGAAGATGGTGTTTTAGGTGGCATTATAGAGCTGTTAATAAAAAAATGGTATTGGAACGAATAATAAAATATTTAAGCCTGAAAATTACACAACAAAATTTTAAAGAAATATTTAAAGAAAATCTAATATTTCAATAAATAATAATTAAATAAATGGTTAAATTTATTTGGTTAATATACGATTAAACTGATAATTAAGTACTCAAAATCTGGCTGCCGGAGGACCAAACTTATGTTGGGATGAGTGACATAAAAACTCAATGAGAAAATGTAGACTCGATCCCGTTTCGAAATGAGCTGGTCTTGAGTACTTAATCATTCAAAAAAAATAAAAAAAGGGTAATATTAAATAAAAATATAAAATTGAACGTAATGAAAATAAATAAAAGTTTAATAAAAAAAAAATGAGGAAAATTTACAATATATAAAATATGAAAACAATTTGATTTATAAACAAATAAAAAAAAAAAAAGGTTCTTCGATTAAAACAAACTGTAGAAAAAAAATAATTTAAAAATGTTAGGTTAGTGGGTTAGTGCTGTTAAGAATGGTACAGAAAATTAATAAATATAGTGAGAAAAAAAAATCAATGATAATTATCTGTCCATAAATTCTCCAGATTATAACTTAGCTTCCGTACGACGGGTAGGCGACCTCCATGGAAGGATGGTGATCTTCGAGAAGTCAACGAAATGAAGTCCTGATCGATAAATTGGTGAAGGCGCCAATCGATAAACACGTACTCTCAGCTAGCTGGTTCCAACGGTACTGTCTTGAGGGCAAGGGGGACACTGTTATCAGTCTAATCCCTAACTGCACTTGAATATAATATATAAACTAACAAAAAAAAATATTTTCCTCATTAAAAACTATTTTTAATTTGATTTGATTTTTAATTATAAACAAAATATATACAGGTAAAAAATTATAATGTCCAGGCTCAAACACAGCCTTTGAAATTTGAATTAACTAAATTAATTCCATTTACTAAATATCTATTCAAAATCAGAATTTTTTAAAAAATGAATAGTGATTGTTAAGTGTCATGGCTGAAAGTGAAGTTACTTGTAGTTTTGGATCTGTAATAATTTGTTATTCATTGCGGTATTAACCGATATTTCTTGGTTAAAGTTTGTAAACATTGACTTTATATAGACGAGCACAATATTACATCAAAGTTTAGTGTGGTGAGTGTTTAAAACTGACTTTATTAGCAGTAAAAACTATTGAGTATAGTTGGCTGGTTAACCATGTGAAGGATCCTGCTAGGAGCTGCTAGCTCACTTAGTTTGGGCGCGGCTGCCAGTATTCGATACTCCTTTTAGGCACGAGTACTAATTCAGAGGTTTCATAATTTTTTTTGTTTTCCTTTGCATTATTTTTGTTTCTTTTTCATCATTAATGTAAATTATCTATAAGTTAAACTTAATATTCTTTAACCATACTATTAAGGAATGCTAATGGTCTACAAAATCACATAGACGAATTGGACATATTCCTACATGAAAATCTCATAGACATTGCTCTAGTGACTGAGAACCATTTTACAACACAGACTTGTTTTTACATACGTGACTACATCACATACAGAACAGATCACCCAGACAACATTTGAAAATCCATCCTCTTACGGTCTTATCTCCATATTGTCCATTCTGGGCAAAATTTTAGAAAAACTTCTCCTCAAACGTTTATAACCAATCCTTGAATGCAATCACGTGATTCCTGACCACCAGTTTGGATTTCGGACATCCCATTCTACTATACAGCAATGTCACCGTGTGGTAGATGTTATATCTTCCACGTTGGAGTGTGGATTTGGTTGCACTGGAGCCTTTCTCGACGTGAAACAGGCTTTTGACCGAGTTCGACATCCAGGCCTGCTATACAAACTGCTATAAAACAAAAATAATTCCTCTCTCCAGCGTACTTTCTATTAATTTGTTCCTACCTAACTGATAGAAACTTTAAAGTAAACCATAACCTTTCTTACTCATCCTTATTTACTCAGTCCGCCTGTGTACCTCTAGGTAGTATCTTGGGCTCAATCCTTTATATGGTATATACAGCTGATATCCACATCCATTCTAGCACTGTCCTCACTATGTATGCTGATGACATATGTGTGTTGTCAATAAACAATGACCCAACTGTGCATCACAAAACCTTCAGTCACAAATTGAATCCATTGAAGAGTCATGTGAGAAATGGAGAACTAAAATCAATCTCAAGAAATCCCATGAAATCACATATACCCTTTGTTACAAACCTATGACCTCCTGTCCTATTTTATCCTTTCACAACATCCCACTAATCCCTATTGAACAGATCCGCTACTTAGGACTACTTTTGACAAACATCTTACTTGGAATCCTTACACTAAACTGAAAGACAAGAAACTGCTCACAGATACTGATTGTTACAACATTTACTTGAAAAATGCTCAAAACTTCCCATCTACTGCAAAAAACTAATTTATATAGCCATCATTAGACCTATTTGGACATATGGTATTGATCTATGGGGATCCACCCAACTCCATCAAATTCCTCCCGTATCCATACTTACAATACAAAATATCCTAAATGCTCCTTATTTCACCACAAATAAAATTATCCATAAAGACATGAATATTCCATTAGTTGCAGACTTAGCCAGAATTAGATATACCTCCTTTAATTCTAAACTAATAGACCACTCAAACCCGCTTGTCCATATCCTCTCATCTCCATCTATTCCTGATAATCCTCTGAGGTGCCTGAAAAGATGGTGGCCTCACGACTTGCTAATGAAATAAAAGTTGAAGTGCTACCAATGGTTACTTTTTTCACATTTACTATTTTTTTTTCAGTGTAAATATCAATAAATAAATAAAAAATTAATAGCCATGAATGGTTATAATATATAAATCATAAAAGATAATAGTAAAAATTATATGTTAATAAAATACAGCATTTTTATGAAAAAATCCAGAAGGGGCTATTTCAAAGATTGGATTAGCAAGCTGATTTTTTAAAAGATATTATAGGAATGTGCTTAATGCAACACTCAGGATAGGCTGGCAATGTTATGACAAAAGCCTAATTAAGATGCTGTGTTTGAGATAATCTGTCTAGGCTATTACATTGGTCCAACATTGTTGAGGAAGCTAACAAACACCTTAACCTTAGCTTATAGTATAGTGGGATAACATACTCGCATGCAAATTTCAAGTGATTTTGTTAGAGATGTCTTCATAATGGTTTGCTGTCTGGTTATTCTTCTGACATTTTCAACAATAAATTAATTGAGAGACCACATATTAACATGATCTGTAAATTTACAGATCTTTATTGTGATTATACTTTATGGGTAACAAAATAAAGTCTGAATTACACATGTAATAATTTCACATCAAGAAATGGTGGAATAGTTCTCTTTAAGTTGTTTCTTATTTGTATATAACAGGTGTACTGTGAAGTAATTTGAGATGAAACCAGAAAAACATGAAATGTGCTGTGAGCACTATTTTATTACTTGCTAAGGTTGTTTGGTCTATTTCACATTTTGGCTAAACAGAACTCTGCATGAGTTTTATTGTCATCACCTTAGCAGCTGCAAAATATTTGGTGAGTGGTGGAATATGATGTTTAAAGAATGTACAAACCAAGGCTGCAGGAATTACAGCATGCTTTCCTAGAATATAAAAATGCATATACCTAATTATGATTCAAAGAACTACAAGATGCACACGTGTTATGTTCACAGCAATTAAATACATTTTTTCAAAAATTGTTTTGTAAAGAGAAAGGCACAGAAAAATTCTGTTTGTATAGGTATCCAACATCAAAGGATGTTATGTCTAATGTAAAGTTTATCCTGTCATAATTCATTAGATATGGTCATTGACATATTATTTAATAGTTTGAATTAATTAATTAAATTTATCCGACAAAAGGTGAATATATATATATATATAATATATATATATATATATATATATATATATATAGATACACACATATAAATGTATGTGTGTATGTTTTTTTTAATTATTATTTTATTTTTTTAATTCATTAATTATATACGATTTCCTTTTGTTAGAAAATCCATATTATGAAGTCTTATTTAATTTGATAATTAAATTAAATAATAATATTTCTATTAATTAGTTTTGAAATTTGTTATTTGAGCTAATATAAATATTCTATATAAATCTTAGATCTTTCTTTTGCTATTTTATATGCCTATGATTTAAAACTTTCTTTATTTTATTTTTTTACAAAAATCAGATATAAGCAAGCGTAAAGACTGAAATATTCCTATTATTTTACATACTAAAATTTATGTAGGTAAAATCATGTTGTTAGGAAAATAAAGTTGTATAAAATCTTTTGCAACTTCGCTCCTCAGTTTTGAACTAGTTAAATCTTTACTGGAATTAAGGAGAGGAGAGAAGAGACTTTAAATTCTTTATTTTAAAGCTGTTTTTTGCTTTCCTGTGGCTGGTTTCTTTATTAAGTCATTGCTTGGCAATCTGCTGAAGTATTGCCTGAGATTATGATTTATAGCATTTCCAAGTCTATCACTACCTTTTTAAATCAAATACAAAGATTTTCTAATCAGTAGTAAGTATTTATAAATCAATACTTACTATTGTACCTATCCTACTTTTATATGCATTATCACACATACAGTAGGTTGATGTTAATAAATGTAATTAAATAGAAATCAAATGGAACCTGAATTTGAGTTTGGAATTGAAACTTCAAGACATTAAATACCTTATTAAATTTCCCAAGCATTAAAAAAATTAGTGCATGCTCAAACGAAATTAATAACAAATGTCCACACTCATTATTATGCAATCATAATCTTAACTCAAATTAATGAAATCTCCAAAATTTGTAAAAGTAAGTTTTAAAAAGTAAAACTATCATTCCCCCCCCTCCCCCGATATTTAAAGTATATAACATAGGTATGCAATTGATTTGGTAAAGGTTTTCATAGACTTGGAAATGGTATAGCTTATGCTTTCGCTATTATCATCATGGTAAAGTTACATCATTATACCACTGCATATAGCTAAAACATATTAAAAAACACTTTTTAACTTTCATTTGGCTGCAGGATTCATATCTACTGGTTTAGAATATTCATTGGTCCTAATGAGTGGCGAATAAAATTCATATACTTTTTTAGTTCAGATAATCAGCAAAAGAACACCATATCTTTTATTCAGAAGTGATTATGTATATATTTTTAAAGCCCTAACCGGGAAAAGTAGTTTTTTCTCTCCTTTTCATTGTAAATAATCAATTTTAATTTCAGGGAAATAGTTAACAAGTATATTTATTTAAAATCTTACTGATTGTGTTTTAATATGGGTTTAATGATTTATGCAATATGGAATATTTAAATTAAATGTAAACAAAAACATTTAATTTAATAATAACTTAATATTGTATAAAACCAATTTTATTATTATTATTTTTTTTAATGATAATATTAGTTTCATTTTTGATTATAGTGGTTATTCTAAGTTCTACATAAATAAAAGAAGGTATCAGCGGCATCTCAACACCAGAATTCAGATCAATGTTTGTCATTCCTTATTATATAATGTTTACTTTACAGCTAACACAGTAATTTATTATTTATTTAGCTTTTGTTTACAATAAATTAAAAAAATAAACATGGATTTAATTAAATACACTACACATAACCGTCAAATTTAATGAATATTTAGTCTACATAACAATAACAATGTTCCATTCATCAAAAAAAAAAAAAAAAAATTGATCAAAAGTCTAAGGTTGGATAATACATTTTGTATCATTTTTTCAGTTCTGCAATGTCTAGAAAAAATAATACCTGGATTTTTTTATCATCTTCATTGCCACAGTCTAAATAAACAATTTTTCTTTGATAAATTAATTTAAAATTGAGAGTTCAATAAATTCATGTCTGATTATAAATATTAGGTGTAGATTCTTTTAGGTGAAGGTCAAATTTTTATGAATAAAATTGGAGGCTGATGTCTACTTCAACACTATTTTATTGAAAAAAAATATTCGCACTACGTTTCGGCTACAATGCCATCTTCAGGTGCCATGGAACAACTTAGATTTAGTGTGAGTAGCTGCTTACCAGTCAAAACCACATGTAGGATTTGGACATGTGGTTTTGACTGGTAAGCAGCTACTCACACTAAATCTAAGTTGTTCCACGGCACCTGAAGATGGCATTGTAGCCGAAACGTAGTGCGAATATTTTTTTTCAATAAAATAGTGGTGAAGTAGACATCAGCCTCCAATTTTATTCATTATAAATATTTATATTATATTAGAAAATACAGAAGAGTTTTGCATAGATCACACATTTATTAAGCTCGAACTGTCTTTATAAGACCTTTCTGGATTTAAAAATTTCATAATCCAAGCAAAATTTGTGTATCTATTGAACAATGAATTTATTTAATAATATGTATATTAATAATATTGTTAACTGTTCTTTGATCCATTGAAACAAATTTTAATTTGTATATGTTATTTATTTAAAAATTAAAAAAAGTTTTAACAATGTTTTAAACTTCATGAATAATATAAGTTTGACTACTGTTGAAAAAAAGAAAGATTTTAAATTATAAATATAAAGATTTTTATATAATAATATGAAGAAATAAAAAATGAAGCAATGAAATTTAATTTTTGCTAAAAACAATTATATACAGACTATATATACAAACATACATATATAGATACATGTAGACACACACACATAATAATTATTCAAAATTCCAAACCACCATCTATCTATAATTAAAACTATTTATCATTGAAGAATGGAAATCATATTACAACTGTTGTCTTAAATATTGTCATTAGAACATTAATAAAGCTTGGCTAATTAAAATATGGAAATTTTATTGGGAGAGAGGCATTCACAAAAATTATATTTCTTAAATAAAATATGTTTGAATGTGATAAACAGCTTATGTCATATAGAGCTTCTACTATGTTTTTAAAAACAATCAACATATCTTTAATTGAAAAAAAAGAAATAGAAGAGAATGCTACTATATGTCGTTTGTTTTCTTCCATACTTTTATTGACAATAAAATATGATATTTTGGAAATGAAAAAGGCTTAATATTTTTTTTTATTAAACAATTGCAGTTTAAATAATCTTTGAGCTAGTCCAAGTCATAATATAAATAAATATGAATTAATTAAATTAATATAAAATGACCAGTGAATCTTCCTTTATATGTTGTTGATTATTAGAAATATTCAACTAATTATTGCATTATACTTATTATTTTAAAGAATTATTCTTTAACTGGCAGCTAAATGCTTCCCTTGTAGAATATATTTTTAATACTTTACACAATTTAGTTTCCTTCATTTTAATATATTTAACTTAAAAAATCATGTTAGGAATCAACCTGGCTTTATTTTAATGTAATAATAAACATATTTTATTCTTGTGGATAATATGAAATCTTATTCACAAAAGTAAATTGCTTGTTTATGGTTATTCTAAGTGAATCTTATTTTTTTGTGATTTTTTTTTTAATATTTACTTATATATCAAATACTAGTATGATTTGTTTATGTTTTTGTACTTTGTACAAGTCAGGGTGTCAAGTTTCTTTGGTACTTGGAACATATCGTTTATATTAAACATAATAAATAGAAACAATGATCTGTGTATTATACATTGTATCAAACTAGGGAAATTTTAAATGTGTAATTTTATCAATAAATTGTGATGTTTGATTAAAATAAATCACATATGTTCTTTAAAAATACATAATAGAATTATAATATTTAAAAAGCATGAACCAAGACAATGTTTCTACATCATCATTTAGAATTACTCTAATAATTTTATATTTCTTAGTGTTTACTCACAGTTAGTAGCTCTTAATAACAATAAGTAATGAATTTTTATAAACCGATTTAATAATTGCAACTAGGTAAAAATTGGTATTAACTTCCCTGTAAAGAATAATAATACTGGATTTTTCATTTCAAATGCATATCAAATAGAAAGAAATTTATATTTAGCTATCTATCTTATAATCAGTTGTCTGAAATGAAATTTCAAGTACCACTAAAGCTCTCTTTTAAATATTTAATGTGCGATGAACACAAATAAATTCTATCTTTATATGACTGTCTTTATAAATTTTTCAAATTTGAGTCTGCATTTTAGAATGTACAATGATTAGTGAAAGTTTAAATAATCAAAATTATATTTTAGCTATCCATACAATGTAGCTATTGTAGATCTAAATAATAATTTTATAAATTCTATATTTATTCTTTCACATTCATCACCAATAATAATAATGTTTTAAATATCTTCCTTTTTTTTCTAGTTTAGACTTCATAAATGGTATAATAAGCTTTATTATGTTTAAAAATATTGGAATTTTTCGGGTACCCCCTCTTGATAATTTATTATTTATATTTCTTAGTAAACGTAACTTAACAAAATATTAATATTAAATATTTCATTAATTAAAAACTAAATAATTATTAATAAAAAACAAATCTCTTTAGTTTCTTAGTTCTGTGTTAATCAAGAAGTTGCCGTAATAAAGGTTTTATTGGGTCCAATTAAAATAGTGCTTTTTAGATAGCATTTTATAATTTATTGTTGCATATTTGATTATTGTTCCAAATAAAATAACTTTTATGTATAATTTTTAAGATATGACCAACATCATTGTAAGCTATTTACACTTTTGGGAGTTAAATGTATTTGTCATGCCTTTTTTATCTTCTTTTGGACTAACCTTTAATTTTAGAGCCTTTCTGCCTACAAAATCATGTAGTCACAGCTGTTATTATCTAATCTAATCCATGTTCATGGCTTGCTGTGTTCCTCCATCTGAACAAGCACTTGATATTCTTCAGGTATAACAACCATGGGCTTCTCCATGTTCTTCTGTCACCTGGAATATAGTCCATGGTCTTTGATTGGTTTCATTTTCGTCTTCCATTTTAATTGCATGGCCAAACCATTTTAACATATGTACACTATGAACTCCTTCATTGAGGTGGCTCTCTGATCATTTTATTGCAGGTGCTACCTCCTATAATTTTTCCTGGAAGCTTAGGAAAAAATTAATTTTTGAATCCGTGACTTTGCTATTTTTTCTGCACATTATTATCCAACTTTTACAATTAATTAAAAGGACCTACAGTTAAGTCAAAATATTTGGAGCTTTTCTAGTAACATCTTGCTTCAGAACCACAGTATTATAGATCTAGCTGTAGGCTAAGTTTTCTTTACTTTTCCTGTTTAAAATGCTGAAGTCTCCTTTTTCAATCTTGTCTTTAAATTTTTGCTCCAGTATTGTAGTGTATAATTTGTAGTTGTTGTGGAGTATATATATTTGTCTATAATTTACACTTTTTTTTATTACCTTTGTATTTGAAAAATCGATATTATAATATTATTTCCCCAGTCCTGAAGTACTTTATATTTCAACCATATCTTTTGAAGGAGGTCTGGAATCACTTCAACATTTCTTTCCTCTGAATTTCATGAACTAGCCTACAAGACATCTCTGCTAGTTTTTTTTTTTTTTCCAAAATTTCAATATCTCCATCATGACCAGTATTTTAGACCTTTTTCTCCTTCTTATAACATTATCACTATTCTCTACTTGGTTCTCTTTGGCTGTAGGTCATCTATCTAAATCCATCAAATTGTTGATATTGTCTGTTCTTGGTAGACTTGTTACTTATTTTAATAAGTCATCTTAATTTATTTGTGATATAAACAAAGGGAACAGGAATTTAATAAATTATATTGCTTTTTCAGAACTTCTGCCACTTTCTTACACAATCATGATTACAACTTATTTTTTAATGTGCTATCATGTACTCATTTTCTTACACCATCAAATTAGATCATTATTATTTTTTTTTTTTTATTTAGTGACTGATGACTGGTAATATGTAAACAATAATTGAATTGTTATTATTAAATTCTAATTATCATAGTGCTAAAAATTATAATTAAAATGTAAAAATTCTGCCAAACGTTAGATAAATAATAATATTAAAACATCAGATTGATCAAATGATCTTTTAAAGATTGTATAAAAGTCTAATAATATTAAAACTTCTTTATGGATCGTCAGATGAATGTTATATTAAAACTATGAGTTGCAGTAGATAAGAAATTTATTTAAATTATAATTAATTTAATTTTTTATTAGAATTGAAACATTCATATTTACTTATGATACATAATTCATAATATTTGTTTTTTTTTACTATTCCAGTCCTAGTTATTAATTGCAATAATCATAATATATTATCAAGATAGAATACAGTATTTATGACAAAATTCAAAGAGAATGGACCAAAATAAAATCATATTTTGGTTTTATAAGATCATCTTTTATTTAATTATATTATAGATACAGATAGTTTTATAGCGTTAAAATTGATTAAAATAATATATTTTCTTTATTATTAATTTTACTTTATCTTTTGAAAAATAATCTAGTAGATTGAAAAATAATAAAAGCTGATAGATTGGTTATTTTTCATATCAGGATATATCATATACCTCATTATCTAAGATAATTTAAGATTATTGATGTGTAAATAATAATAAAGCAACAGCTGTATTGCAGCACTTTGCTTTATAAAATAATAATACCTCTGAACTTCTTCCAATTTAAAGTAATGCTATTTATTATAATCTTGATATTGCTTATAAAATATTATATTAAACTCAGTTAATGTTAAAGTTGAATGATAATGTCTGATTAAGACATTCTTCGTGGTAAAAATGAGTTAGGTTCCACTTTTTTCTTTTATTTATATATCTTCTTATCTAATATATGATTAAATTAGGTATTATGGTATATTACTTATCTTACATTCGTTTTGGAAAATAAGAACATTAATTTGGAGTATTAATTCAATTCTGGAATCTCTGAGCTGTTAAATCGTATAGACATTGGTATTCATTGATTCAACATAATTTAATCCCTTAGGTCATGTTAAGATAATCAAGATTTTTTTTTATAATGATGTAGACATACATCTTATGATAGTGTATATCACTTATCTATGCACAATTTAAGTGCTTGTAAATGATAAATATTGCGTGCCAAATGATTATTTGTTTGAAAATGGAGTGCCTTTGAATTTATCATAATATTAAGAAATTAAATTTGACTAGCAAATTAAAGACAATAGTTGCTTTTTTATTTATTATTATTTTTGTATGAAAATTGTGTAATCATAATTAACAAAAATTGATGATTATTTATTATAATATGAATAAATAGTTTGAGTTTTATGAGAATTTATTTTGTGTGTGTCTTTGTGTATACGCACATATATGTTGCTTAATGGCTTGAGCTGTGTAACCATTTTTTAATTGTAAGATTAATCATTGTGACTATTAATCATCAAGGAAAGCTTTATTATTACACTGTTTATTCCCTAATTAGGGAAGGTTATCAGTGTATGTATGTATGTGTATATATATGTATACACACACACACACACACACACACACAGAATGGGATAGCTCTGTGAGTAAGGCACTGTGCTTCTATTTCGTAGGCCTTGGTTTGAGTCTAGCTATTGCAAAGAATTGCTTATTCTGTTATGTCAGATGTAGAGAAACCCTTCAGGGTGGATCCAACTTTATTAAATAGTTCCTTTAATTAGGAGAAAATCTTAATGGTTAAATGTAATCTTGGCCAAACACCTCCTTGCACAGCTGTTGGCCTAAAAACAGTACGTCCAATTCATGTACGGAACTCTAGAATAACTAATGTATGAGGACTAATAATATATATGTTCTTGTAATTTTAGATCTCGATATGTATGATTTTTTTTTTTTTTTTTTTTTTTTTTTTTTTTTTTTTTTTTTGTGTGTGAAATGAAATAAGTGTTGCCAAGTTTTTGAATTACAGTACATTCTATTAGCTTGGCTTAATGGATTAATGTGTGATACAAAAGGTTTTTCCTTACTAACGAACAAGTAATCAAATCTGCATTATTATCGTAAAGAGTCTCTATAAAGATACAACTTTTTCTTGGCAACTAAAAATGAGTAACTTAAAATTTCATCCTTCATAATCAGTAGGACTTTAGGGAAACAAACAAATTTTTTAAGATCCTGTTTTAGAACTTTACAAATGGTTTAATTTTCCAATTCAAGCTAAAAACTGAATTGATGAAGCTGTGAAAATAGCAACCCTAAGTTTTGTTAATTTTAGCATGGTTTTGTTTAATACAGTACTATCATATTGAAATGGGAACAGTAATATACTTATCAATTGACTTAATAAAAGTTCATACCAGAGAAGTGTAGCTGGTAGATCTGGTTAGCTGGTTGAAAAAAAAAAAAAAATGATTGGAAAACATCTTGTTGGTTTATTATCCAATTAATTTTGTTTCTTGGAAATTAGTTTGATGCAATGTATATTTCATGAATCATAAATTTGCACTAACTAGTGTTCATAAATAATTGTTAAATTTATAAACCCCTATCACATTTGTTAATAGTGCATTTCATAAAACATTTTTCCATGTAGATAAGACTCATTTATACCATTTATATAAGAAAAATGAACTGATATATTGTATAATTTAATATGATGGTATAAAGCAATACAACTTTAATATTATTGTAAGAATGAATAATCTTAACTTGTGCCTGCAATCTTTCAATAATGTAATCATACAATACCAATTTCATAAAATTTAAGGTATAAATCACTACACTTTTAAATTAAGCTTAGATAAATTTTTGTTAAATCTTATAAGAGTTTATTCTTTCTACAAAATAATCATTTACAAAAAAAAAACATATTTACTACTAATTAAGGTTAATAATTATATTTACCGTTTATATATTTCATTTTTAGATAACATGTTGATGTATATAAAATTCACCTAGTAAAATATTATATTTTATGTTGTTATATGTATGATTTATGTTATTCTTTATTGATTAAATGCCTATAAGTTTTATGTTTGTAAATGAAAATATAATTTAGAAAAAGAGAAAATGGTAATAATAATAGGTAAAGCAAATAAGGGAAAATAGAGAAAAGAAAGAGCATGTTGAAAAAAAAAAGAGAGAGGGATGTTCTCTTAATAATTTAACTTTCAGTATAGTTTTTAAGATATATATATATATATATATATATATTGTATATATTATATATATATATATATATATATATATATATATATATATATATATATATATAATAATATATAATATATATACATATATATATATATATATATATATATATATATATATATATATATATATATATATATATATATATATATATTACAAAGTTTAAAAATTAATAATTATTGTATTTTGTAATTTTTTATCTTTTTATATTTTATTTATTTATTCTAGTTTTACTTTATTTATTAAAAAAACAAATAAACAATATAAGTCACGTCACTTTTTCCATGAAATATATACTATCATTATGTGGTATATATTATATATGATGTCCTTATTATTGTGCCTACCATAAAAGCAATGTTAGAACTATTGTTAATTACTGAAAAAAGTTTAATAAAATTGTATCAGACACCAGATAACTTTACTCACTCATTCCTAATCACACATATTACACATCACTGTATAAATCAACATTTATATAGTGTTCCTAGAGTTACTACAGGAATTGCATATTTGAAGAATGAACTATTATGCATTGCTTGTAATAAGTAAACATAATAAATTTGCATAAAATATAAATATATAATAATATTTGTAAATAATCATAAAATGTCTATAAACCTTTGCTGAATACTTAACTCGATAACAGCCCATAAAAAATGTAAAGCTTTACCATGTAGAAAAATTTATTGTTAAGAACAAAGTTGTTTTCCATAGTTGTTCTAATGTATAATTTGTTATGCTCTGTATTATTATAGTCATAAAAATAAAAAGCCCATTATTTTGTTAATGTTTGGTCTCTTTTTGTTTTAAACCTTAAGGGAGATTTAAAAATATTTCACTCTTAATATTTTCATTACTTTCCTTTTATTTTATTTTTACTAGATAAATGATATTTCTAATTATTTTTCTGGGTGAGTGCACTTCTTTGATGTAGGTATATTATTTACATTGAATTATCCTGCTCCTAAAAAATTGGTGCCCTGGAATGTGCCCAGATTACCATTATTAATCAGGGCTTGCACTGGACTCAGAATCTGTCTAACTACAAAACTGTTATAAATTTCAAAGTACTATTAAAATAGTGAAAATTGATAAAGTAGGGTAAAGATCCTCTTCTTAAAAGGTTCTAACATATTAGGGACAGATTATCGCATCCCAACAAATTTTTAATTAGTAAAAGTATAAAAATTAGATTGAATTTGACATGTCAAGTTCGTTCTGTTGATGTGATGATTTAAGTGTTTAACCAATTGGACTCTTTTTATTATATAATCCTAACAGGTTATGAGCCCAGGTTGTGTAAATCCGTGTAAGTATTCGGGAATGCGTAGTATAGGCTCTGAGCCTGTTTACCGGTGTCTGTGAGAGCCTGAGATAGTTTCATCAACGGTGTACCCCCAGTTGGACGACTCAAACTCTAAAAACTGGAATTTAGAGTTATGTGCCTTTTAGAAGAAAGGGGGTTTAAGCACACTATGAAAGAAGAATGGGAAGCTGAAACAAGCAGATAAAGAAGCGAAAAGGAAAGTGAAGAACTTGGTGATTAACTGCGTGATGGATCGCCATATCGACTATGTCCGAGATGCTAAAACTGGACGAGAGATGCTATCTTGCTTGAGTAAAGTTTTCGAAAGGAAGAGCACCATTTCAAAACTCCTCATACGGAAGAGACTTTTATCATTTTAAAGTTTACTACACCGCTTCAAGAACACTTCAACAAGTTTGACTCAATGGTGCGAGATCTGGAGGCGATTGGATCCAAGTTGGAAGAGGACGACTTCGTTTGCCACTTTTTCTCACCATTCTGGAGAAATATGAAAAAGTTGTTACAGTTTTGGAGGTGATAGACACCGACCTAACCCTGAGCTTCGTGAAATCACCAGCCGCCATCGAGAGGAAGCTATCAACGGGAAAATAAATCGAGAGGAACGAAATCGACAGGTTTTAAATGTGAAGAGGTGACCTTCGTAGCTGTAAATAATAATGAATGTTGTGCTTTTACCAGAAAAAGTGAACTTTTGAACGAAATCACTTTTATTTTAGACTCAGGTTGCACATACCATCTTGTTAAGACGAACGGTCTCGAACATTGAGAATTTTAAGTTTCCCATTAGGAAAAGTGGCAAATGGACATGATCTGGAAGTATATATATATATATGTATATCTGGCGAAAATTTCAAACTTAATTGCCAAAGTGTTGGAAAATTGTATACCGTTAAATTGACAATACCTGAAGAGACTCATCTCATAAGACATATTCTGCTTTGACAATACCTAAAGAGACTCATAAGACATATTCTGCTTTGACAATACCTGAAGAGACTCATAAGAGATATTCTGCTTTGACAATACATGAAGAGACTATTCTGCTGTACAGTCAAATATTTGGTACTTGCGTTTGGGCCATGTGAATCAAAATAGTGTGGCGGATGCTACACACGCTCGCACACAGATAGCGCTAGCGGCGTCCATATGGCTCACCGGCCAAATATAAGAAGACGCTATATCCAATTATATTGTATATTGTTAATAATTAATGTCATTGTAAATATTTATAATAATATAACTGTTTTATGAGAATAAATAAAGCACTCAAGGTAATTTGACCTAGGGCCAAGACCCTAGTCTGCTAGCAAAGCTCTCACTGTCAATTATCGACATGGATGACTAACATCCCCAAGAGCTGGCACAGCTCTTCGGATCACCTAACTGGTATCTCCCTAGGTCAGATTAACTCTACCTTTGTAACATATGTGATCTATCATTATTTAACATCCTTCATCTACCTTGTCTCCTTCTAGCCTTCGGTACTGTCGTACTACTACCACGCAGGGTGAATCCTCTCCTGACCCTCGCTACTGTCGTGCTACTACCACGCAGGGCGAATTCTCTCCTGATCCTCGCTACTGTCGTGCTACTACCACGCAGGGGGAATTCTCTCCTAACCCACGCTACTGTCGTGCTAATACCACGCAGGGCGAATCCTTTCCTAACCCACACTACTGGTGTGCTACTACCACACAGGGTGTAACCCATCCTAACCAGTCCCCTCTGCTAGTCGGTTGGTGCGGACCCCAACCAAGCAGAGTACCACTCATAAGTGCTGCGGCTAGTGCTACTACCACGGCGAGCCCCCTACTCCATCTTATCACTCCTATTGGACAGGCATTGTCGAGACCTTCTGAAGACCTGTCATTGAAGTAAATACCTCAAACTCGACAATAGTTTACGTCAAATGAGATTGCCCTACTATACTGATTATGTGACTCGTGTCGACAGACTAAGGCTGTTCGTCAACCGTTTCGCACTGTTATTGGACCACGATCGAGTAGAGTTGGAGAACTGCTACACACTGATGTAGTTGGACCTGTAAAGACTGCTACAATTAATGGTGAGAAGTATTATCTTTGAGTAATTGATGACTTCACATTTCTGTGTTATATTATATACCTTATGAAAAACAAAAGTGAAGCTGCAGATAATCTTATGAAATTTATTCAAAGAACTTTCAAACCGAATCGGGAACTCTATCAGTCGCATTAGACTTGACAATAGTGGAGAATTAAGGTCTGCTATTTTTAAAAGCTTTTGTCAAAATAATGGCATACAATAGGAATATACGGCTCCTTACTCACATTCTATGAACGGGGTAAGTGAGAGAACAAATAAAACTTTAATGGGCAAGGTCCGAGCTATATTTGTGGACACAGACTGGCCTAAAACACTATGGGGTGAAGCTATAAGGACAGCAGCCTTCCAGCTAAATCGTTCACCCACAGCTGCACTTGGAGGAAAAATCCCGACAGACATTTTCTCTGGAAAAGATGATTTAAGTAGGCTGCGGGTATTTGGATGTAAGGATGGACACTAAAGCTTCCTCGGGCAAATAAATTAGATCCTAGAGCCTAGCCTGGCATATTTGTGGGCCTTGGTGCTAACGGATATAGGATTTGTTACCCTAAAACAAACAATGTCTACGTTTCCCGAGATGTCACCTTAAATAATTTTCGCTATGATAATAATCCCGATATAAAAAATAAATGAATTATTATAGAGGAAGCTTTGGATGAATCCGAACCACCTCAAGAAGAGAATAATCAAGATAAAAATAAAGAACAAGAAGTAGAAACAGTAGAAAATAATTTTTAAGAAGACTTCTATGGTTTTGAGGAAGAAGAGGATAAGAAAGTAAAGAGGAAAATGTTAAAGCCCAAATATTTAAAAGACTACGAGGTTTATTCAGCCTATAATTTATTGAGCCAAGAAACTCCAGTAAATTTTGAAGAAGTAACCAAAGACAGTCAATGGAGAGAAGCCATTAACAAAGAACTACTCGTTCACGAAACTATGAAGACATGGACTCCTGAAGACGTCCCTTAAGGAGAGAAGGCCATCTCGACAAAATGGGTTTTCACAATGAAGGAAGACGGCATAAAGAAGGTGAGGCTGGTCGCTCGTGACTTTCAGGAGGATAACCCAGGTGAAAATATTTTTTTTTATTCCCCAGTATGTCAATTGCTTCCAGAGAGACTGGAAAATGAGACCGATGGATGTCCCCACTGAATTCCTGAATAGGAACATTGATTATCCTGTTTACATTAAGACTCCTAAGGGTGTAAACTCACCTACTAAAATATTCAAATCAAATAGACCCCTTCATGGTCTAAAAAGGCCCCTAAATTTTGGAATGAGAGGTTTAATAGTTTTATGATTAATATTGGTTTCAAGAGGTCCAATTACGACTTCTGCTCTTATTTCCAAAAGGAAATATTTTTAGTATTATATGAGGATGACGGTTTGGAAGATGAAAGTGTTCAGGAATTCATCAACCAATTAAAGGATGAATTCAACATCAGAGAGATGGAAGTGGCGAGCTTTCTGGGTATGACGTTTGAAAGAAATAATAATACAATTAAAGTAACCCAGGCTCTTGTTGTGGAAAAACTTCTAAAAAACTATAATATGCAGGGTTGTAAAACGGTCACCACCCCCATGGAAGATGGTTGTAGGTTTGAGAAAAACAAAGGTCTTGAAGAGAAGATTCCATACAGGAGTTGGGTATGCAGTTTGTTGTATTTAAGTACAATGACAAGGCCGGGCTTATCTCAGTTTCTTGGCAAGGGGACGGGAAAGGGACAAAGGAAAACGACAAACGTAGGAAGCTGCAAAGCGTGATCTACGCTACCTTAATGATACAAAAGAAATGGGGATTATCTTAAAAAAAAAACGAAGATATAGACTTGATTGACTTTTCGGACGCAGATGGGGCAGGAGACATCGAGACCGGAAGAAGCGTGAACGTCTTTGTGGCATTCTTGGCTGGCAACCCGGTGGCTTGGCACTCAAGAAAACAAACGTGTGTTGCGTTATAAACTATGGAGGCAGAATACATTGCTGCTGGTATTGCTAATCAGGAGTTGGTGAATTTGTGCGGTTTGATAAATGAGTTTAAGTGTGTTGAAGTGAGTGCTAGATTAAATGTAGATAACAATAGTGCTATTGCTCAGATTAAAAATCCAGAAAATTCCAAAAGAGCCAAACATATTGATATTAAATATCATTTTGTCAAAGAACTTGTAGATAATAAGGAAATTGTAATTGACCATATTAGTAATGAAGAAAATATTGCGGACTTATTCACAAAACCACTGGTCTATGAAAATATTGGGAATTATTCACAAAACCACTGGTCTATGAAAATTTTTAATTAAATAAAAGTATTTTAAGATTTTTGTTGTCTATAGTCATGTTAATTGTTTAATTTTTCAAATGTTAATTTTGAGTTACTTTTACTTTTCTTTTTGTGTGTATTAAGTTTCAATTGAGGGGGTGTGTCAGGAATAACCTCTTTGGACAAAACATTGTATATTGATAGGTGATTCTCTATGGTCGTCGTCTTCTTCTTCTTCGTTTTTCCTCTCAGATGATCACATCCCTTGGCAGTAAAAGAAGGAAATCGGTAGTCCTCCTGAGGTCCTCTAGAGCCCTGTAGAGCTTGGTTGCCAACGACTCCGGCTCAGGCCAAACCTTCCTACGAGGCTCATTAAAAAAAAGAACAGCTCTGAAGAATATGTTCAGCAGTTTGCTCTCCCTCACCACAAGTACACATAGGACTGTTACCTATTTTAAACTTTCTATATAGGTGAGCATTCAGCCTATTGTGATTGGTCCTGAGTCTGAATATCATGACCTGCTCCTTTCTGTTTAGTTTGTGGTAGGGGTCCCTAGGGTTGCTTTGAGGATGTCCGGTGCTCCATCTTTGTCTTATCGCGCCCTTGTTCACAGTTTTTACCTCGTTTAGCGAAAGATGAGCATCTGTCTGTTGTTGAAGTGTTCCAGCCTTTGTTGTGTTTGTCTGCCTTCTCATTGCCACCGATACCATAGTGAGCGGGAATCCATCGAAGAACCAAATTTTCGCTGATGTTTTTCAGTTTTTCCAGTTGTGATGCAAGTTCATAGCACCTATTTCTCCAATTTGTTTTCAGGGCAGCGGGAACCGATGCAGCGTCCGTCAAGAACACTATTTTTTGGTTCTTCAGAATCGGCTGCGAAAGGATTATCCGCACTGCACCAAGGATAGCCTTCTGCTCAACCCTATAATTGGTTGAGGTGTGGCCTGTAGGGATCGACTCTTCGATGGTACTCCCATCTGGAAATTCGATATATATACCAGCGCCACCGTCCTTTATTGCTTTAGAGGCTGAGCCGTCCGTATGTGTTCGGATCCATTCATGGCTAGGGTAGTTTTTGTTGATATGTTCCATGCTGAGAGCACTCATATTTCAGGGGTCAGCATACTTTCTTTGCAAGTCATTCCAGATATAATACTGACAATTTGAGGACGTGACGTTTTCTTCTAAGGGGACAAATACGTTGTAGGATTTACACAAGTAGCCTTTATGCTTCTTAAACTTAATTCTGTTAGCAGTTTTGCGGATAATGCTTTGCCTCTTTAGTCGTGAGGAATAACCTTGCATGGCTCTTTCTTTGAGAGGGTGATCTGCCACACTTAAAGCTTTCGAGTTGAGGTTTAAAAACTTCAGGTCTCTTCTGTCTTATATGCTTTGCAACCCTGTAATGGTTTCCACCGTGTTAATAGGAGTTGACTTCATTGCACCTGTGATTATTCGAAGGTCGTTATCAGTGTTCAGTTAGCGCCTGGCACAACCCTCGGTCATGTCAAGTTTGTTCTGTTGATCTGATAATATAAGTGTTCAACCAATTGAAATCTTTTTATTATATAACCCTAACAGAATATGCCCATTCTTAAACTTTAGTGGTACACTTGTTTTTTCTAAATACAACAGCAACAGAATAACCAAACTTCAAAATTATTATCATTAATCTATATGGGATTGAATAGAACAAACCTTTATTTACACACGTATATATAATTTTTTTATTACTATACATACTTTTTTTTACTTCATTTTATTTATTTTTTTATCTAGTTTAGTTCTTATTTTATTGTATATTGATTAAGCAAACAAAACAAATTATGACTTCTTTATATAAAATAGAATAAAATTAATTCCTTTATTTTATAGATTTAATGTGTAGGCCTCTCCCTTGGTAGGATTAGTCGTAATCGGTGACCAACCATACCTAGGAGTTCATAGTCGCTGGCTTTTTTCGCGATTTGCCTGCATCTCTCTGCCCAGTACCCTTTGTCTTGAGTTTTCCTGTGCCAGGCCTGTGCAGATTGATTTGTAGGTTGCTCATTTCCTTCTTCTTTTTTACTGATTTTTTTCTCACCCCGGTTTTCATGGCTTAGTCTGATTTAACATTTATATCTGTGTACTGTTGAACGTTGTGGAGAAAATAGCGGTCTAAGTTTGTGCTCCTTTTATTATCATGTTCCCATCTTTTTTTGGGCTAAGACTTATTTAGAGAATTTTATTCATCACTTCTTATTTTTGTTTGTCTGTTTTTCCCCTCTTTTTCTGATTTTAAATCCTGTTATGAAAACAGCTGACCACGTATGAGCGGCTTATCGTATTATTAATCTATATAGCTTTGTCTAAATGTCTATTTTCATAAGCGATGTAGCTGAAAAAAATACAAAAAGGAAGAATAGTGAGGAGTCAGTCCTGATTAAGTCTAAAGAGAAGAGAGGTTTGAGGGACACAGAAACTATAAAATGATTTTCAAACCACGTCTTATCGAAAAGAAGAGTTCGTTATTTATTTCAAAATATTAGTTTTTTCCTTGTGAAGAGGAGATTGGCAGAAAGTATTTTTAAAAATGTTTGAATATTTCTTTTTAAAGTTTTTAAATCTAAAATCATTATTATGTTTTACACCAGTACAGTTGGACATAGAGCCCAGCTGAGATATCTTTTTGACTTACTTCGGAGATTTGGTTTTAATTTTTAGGAATGATGGTATGTAATGACCCCTTTCTAAAAAATCTTAGTTTTTGTCCTTTCCCCTATGTGTAAATTTAAAAAAAATCTTAACACTAGTAAAAAAGGGTCTTTTTCTGTTATACCCATTAACTCATTTCTAAAATATTTTCTGCAAAACGTTATCATTACTAATTTTTAAGTGCTTCAAACTTACAGCAAATGCAACATGTTTCTCAATTTGGAATTGCTGCTGAAATACGGGATCATGGTTATTTGCAAAATCGAAGTGCCAAGCGTTAATTCTGTAAGTGATTAAGTCTTTTGCAGAATAATGCATAATACTATAACTAATCTTATAGTTTTCAATAGCCTACAAGATTCATCCAAAATATTGTAATTTCCCCTCACAAGTGTCGAGAAATATTGAAATAATTTTAGAGAAACTAGTATTCTTAAATGTAATTACCTACTTTTCTATATGTTAAATGCGAATTATCGTTGAATGAGAATTATTTGGAAAATGACCTCATTTATTAATGCTTACATGTAAATAATTAAAAAAAAAATACATTTCTTCTTCTCATGATATTGGTTATCACAGTAGTTTTATATAATTTTTCGGATTTCTTATAAACCCATGAAAAAATACAATTTAGAAATATTGATTTTATTTATTTGTTAATTAATGCAATCTGTGCACTTAAGGATACTTAAAAATTTATTAATAGACCATCTACTACTCTGTATATCAATAAAAAATAATTTTAGACTCATTTTAGGTTTTAAAATTAATGAAACGTGTTTAGATGATGAACTTTATATCCGATTCGTCATGGTCTTTCTCACAACGAATCGGACAAAAGATATATTTATTTAAACCCTATGTTCCTATATACTGCTCAAGTGTGGTGGAATAAAGCAATTACATAAAAATCTAGATTACTGCTTGGAAAGTTGCAAAGAATAGCATGCCTTATGATAACTGGAGCTATGAATACCACTACGACAGCTGCAATTGAAGTTCTATTGAATCTAACACCATTGCACATAGCAGTAGAAACTCAAGCACTTAGCACAGCCTACAGGCTCTCTATGTAAGGAACAAGATCTAACTCCCTGGGTTACCAGGGGCATGGTATTTTTTTCAGAAGGATTGATGAAGATTCAGTGCTTGCCATGCACTTTGATCTTCAGGTGAAGAAATATACGTAATCCCTACTTTACTGTGTAAGGATTACTAGGATTCGCTCGCACTTACCGTGCAATAAAATCGATTGTTACACAGACGAATCCATGATGGAATTAGGTTCAGGGACGGGAATATGGAGAGCAGATAAACCCAAGGAGGGGGGTATCCATCTCTCTAGGTAAACATACCTCATTCTTTCTTCTGAAGTAATGGCGATAAACATCTGTGATCAAACCCTAATTTTAGAAGGGATGAGAGACAGACTTATAACTATCCACCCTGATAGTCAAGCTGCTATTGGAACTTTGGGTAGTTACATGACTCGGTCCAAACTAATGGAAGAGTGTAAAAGAAATCTCAACACCCTTTCCCTGCAGAATAAGGTCCGAGTTCATTGGTTGCCTGGTCACTCAGGCATTTTAAGCAACGAAAGAGCCGATAGTTTCGCAAAGAGGGATTTTGCTCACATACCTTCCACACCCGAGCCTGTTTGTGGAATAAGCCTCAGCTTTGCAAAAGGTCTGATTAAGACGGCTGTTGGCAATAGAACCCAGGCTATATTGAAGGGATACTGGAAAGCAGCATCATTCTAAGATGCTTCTGTTCTAAATTCTGATTTTCTATGTTGAGGGAGAGGAGAGAGCATCTGAATAGGGAGATCCGCAAAGTAAATGAAAAAGAAAAGAATACTTATAGATGTCATAACTGCGGCTAGGTTGGCTCTCATGGACTTAGACCTTGTCCTGCTAGAAAGGTTGTAGAAAATGCTCAAAAAAGGGATGTGCAATGGTCACGGAAAGAGAGTTAGATAGGGGGGGGGGATCTGAGCTGTGAGCGGAAAATGAAGATTCCGACTAAGAACGTTGTAAGCGCAATGAGATTGAAGCCATTCGTTCAACTTTGATTCTAAGCAACTAAAAAAATGTTAAAATATTATTGATTAAAAGAAAAAAAAAATTCTGGATTAAAGGATGTAAAAATTAGTATAAAACGAGAACAGAGCCCTCTTATAAACTTAATAAACTTGGATGGTCTTACACTATGGAACATAAAAAGACGAGAATGAGAAACAGAATGCAAAGAGAGAAAAGCTAACTTCAAAATATTTTGTTTGTATCCGAGAATCAGATCTCATTGAATGCGTTATGAACATCCATGTATTAAATTTAGTTTCCTGTTGCTATATTCGGTAGTGCTAGACAATCCAATTTTATTGTAAATTCTTTGGATGGTAACATCTAAGACCCGGGATTTTTAACTTTTGGTATAAATAATGCTGTTTCTTAAAATGGAGTTTCTACAATTAAAAAAACATGTTTTCATGATGTATGTTACATTTGTTTGTTTTGATAAAACATTATAATTTATTTTATTTGTTTTTTATCTTTTCTTAAAAATAATATTTAATGGTATCATAGGATTTAAAAAAAAATTATAGTTATTATCCGAATTTATATTTTAAAGTATGCCTTCCTCCTCTCCCGTTACTCCCGCGAACTCTCACTATACCTCGCTCTCGCCAATAGTGGCTTATGCAGATGTAGTAATGGTAGGAAGAATCAAGCAAGTAATTTAGGATGCACGTGTAGTTCTGAGAGGGGAAGCAAGAAGGTCTCTTTTTTATGTTATACTGAACCACCACTTTTTAAAGAATGTAGTTAAAAAAGGATTTGAATCAGCTTTGAACCGTATTGCATTTGCGGTCTCTTTTGTGTAAATTTTCTTTTCTAAACCCAACAAAAAATGAACAACAGAACTTTCAATATGGGTACATTCTAAATATGAATAATTATATATTATTACTCGCCTGGCCTTTCTTACTAATCTTTTATCATGGATATACGGAAACTTCCTTAGTTGATTAGTAAATAGTAATAATATATAAATGCCTCTGTTATCTAGGGACTTCTTCCGTTTTTATTTTACTATGAATCATTTTTATATTGGAAATGTAATAAAATAAGAAAAAATAATTAAATTAAGCAAAAGAATAATTATGAAAAAAATAATTTAATTCAGGAAATAAAAGATAAACTACTGAACACTACAATATTTTCTCATAAGGTACAAATAAATTGACATACAGACAAAAGATCGTTATTATTGAATATAAGCTAATCTTAATTTTATTTTATTTATCTATTGTATATTGCAGTATATAAAAGAATACACTAGACACACATAATGCTGTACCAAAGTAGTCCAGTCTTTTATGATTTAAGATTTAAGTTTGACTTTATTTAAAAGAGAAGTCTTGTTTTTCGCACGCAAGATTTTTCATTTTTGGTGAGTTATTAAAAAAAGAAAAAGGTATTCACTTAACACTGCTATTGGCCACTAAATGGACACTATTACCACCTCACACTTTTGATAGTGTAGTGGTTCCTCAGCGATGTCCAGGAGGTCCGCTAGGTTCATTGGGATATTACTTTAAATTACCTTTACTTGAAATATTTGTGAATCCTTGTCTTGAAATGAGAATCCCACGTGTCTTACACAGACACATCCAAGATTTCCAGAAGACATAGTTTTTTTAATAAATAAAATAATAAACTTTATTCTAGGACTATGTCCATTTAGAATAACAATGTTTTACAGTACATATTAATATGTATGTCTGGCCGAGAAACCAATAAAATGAATTTTTATTTAAAAATGTGCAAAAAAAAAAAAAAATAATAAAACCTACATACATAATATATCTACAAAAAAATATGAATAATAAAAAAAAAAGAAAAGAAATTTCCTAAAAGCTACTAGGGTTGAGGAAATTAAAAAAAAAACTAATTATAATGATTTGGGCAAAATAGATAATTATATCTCACAATTTAAATCGTCAGTCCACTCTCTTGAAACTAGATCCCGCCATTCTGACCTTTACATTCCCACCCATAGAACTAAATCTTTTGATCACTCCTTTTATATCCGCTCTGCAGCCGTCTGGAATTCCCTAACTTCTCACATTCGCCATGCTTCTTTCCTTCTCGCATTCAAATCCCTCATCTTTTGACATCCCAAATAGACGCACAAGAAATGTGTATTTGTTACTCAATTATCTTAATGTCAATGCAAGATATAATTATCTATTGCCCAAATCATTATAATTAGTTAGTAGCGGAAGCTAACTATAATTTTCTTATATATATTATATATTATATATATATATATATATATATATATATATATATATATATATATATATTTATTCCTTCCTTCCTTTGGCGCGACAGGCCGTGTAGGCCCTTGGCCTCGTGGTACAATCTCCTGGGAGAATATACTCATGATTCACGATGTGATTTAACAGGGTAGGTCCATCACTCCTTACACCTATTTTTTTGTGAGTTGCCACCATTTGGCTGACGGGTCTCACAAACCCGGGGGAGAGGCTGTGAGTGAATCCATACTTATTTATATCCTTATAAAAGCCCCGCCGGGACTGGGATTCGAACTCGGAACCTCTAGCATGAGAGACTAGCGCGCTAGCCACTCAGCCACGGGCTCCCCCATATATATATATATATATATATAATATATAAAACAATTTAGTTTTAAAATCTGATTAAAGTCATGGGTTTAAATTTTGAGGGGAAAAAAGAGATGTAGTTGGTGAAATATTTATTTTGTAAACTTCATTCATAGCCATATAAATGTTTGGAAAATTTTAAAGCTGAATTAAAGGCTGCATCTTTACCTGATTCTAAGCAGTTGATACTTAGATTTGCTCATTATAAAAATCATTAAGATATGTATATGTGTATATATTATATATATATATATATATATATATATATATATATATATATATATATATATATATATATATACATATATATAAAATTTTATTACATATTATACAATGGTAGACATGTTGAGTTTTCCAAAACATGAGTTGTCCCACACACCCACGGATCTTTGGTCTTTTTTTGCCATTTTTCCAAAATTCTTTTCAATTGTCTGAGAATAACCTAGAAAAAATATATGTAAATATGACATGTATACATATTTATATGGAAGAAATATATATATATATATATATTGGATACATATTTCCACAAACATCAAACTAACGACTAATCTTTAATCAGAGTCTCAGGTGCTACTGAATGGTCATTAAATAATACTCCTTGATGGCTTTCACTAATGACATAGTAGTCCTAGCCAATAACGTCTGTGACTTGATTTACAACCTTAAAATTCTTCAAGCAGAATTAGAAAAATTCAACTTAGAAATAATCCCAGAGAAGACTAAATAATGGCACTACTGGCTGACCCACTGATTTTCTCATGGCCTAGTTAGCTCCATCTCTTTGACCATCCTGCAAGAACCCTCTTGTAATCTCCACATCCTCAAAGATCACCTTTAATATACCTCCTTAGATTCGTCTATTCATATCCCTAACATTTTTCTTTTCTTTAAGACACACAACCTGTATTACCAGATCTAACTCTACATCCTTATATAGCCTACCTCAAATAGTGAATGATAAAAAATGACCCTGGTGGTCGTCCCCTTTATATATATATATATATATATTGTATACGCTGAGCTATCGGTGGAAAAACATTACTTCCAAGTGATAACTCAAATTTTAAGGGTGGTTCAATTAAAAAAAATTAGTGAACGGTATAGATTTAGAAAAATAAAATAATGAAAGATAAACGATGAATCACAATACATTCATTAGACTAAAATACATATAAATGAGATAAGAAACAAAATATTAACCTAATAAAATTGATATTAGAAAAGATAAGAAACAAAATTAACCTAATTATATACTTAAACAGCTGTAACAAAATAAAGGAAACAAAATTAGCCTAATTAAAAATATTCAAGAAAATATGAGAAACAAACTTAACTTAATTAAATATTTAAAGATGTAAAAAATATAGGAATCAAAATTAAACAGTTTTAAGAATGATAATTAAGAAATTAAATGTTCCAATATAATGGATATACATAGATAGGCTACATTGACGTAAAGATGTCCAGTTGAGTGTTGAATAAAACGACCGCAGGGCGGCTTGAACGAAGTCCTCTTGAGTGTTGAAGAAAGTGACAGCAGCAGGGCGGCTCTTCCAAGTTCCAAGGGGAACGATGGGAAGAAGAAGAAATATGTTTGTAAAAGTTCGGAGTACGTTGAGAGGCGACTTGGGTCTATATAGGGCACAGCTTCACCGTTCAGATGCTACCTTAATACTCGTCTCGCCACGAGTCCGTCATAAAACAATTGAAGTACGATCGTCTTCTACTATCTTTCTCTTCTAATGTTTTTCACTTTCATGGAAAAAACTTTTAAATATATTTAAAATAACTATTTTTAGAAACAAATATAACATAAAAAAAAAAAAAAAAAATGATCTTATGATAAATATAATAAAAAATGGTCGAGTTTTCTATTTTTGATTAAACAACCATAAAAATCTTATCAGGCCATAACATATGGCGTGAACATATATATATATATATATATATATATATATATATATATATATATATATATATATATATATATATATATATATATATATATATATATATATATATAAGTTTGTGTTGTTCTTAGGTTGCAGTCAATGAATAAACAATTTTATCTATGCGACGTTTCGAGAATTTATTGTTCTCATAATCATGCCTTAACAGTGGAAAAAAAACAGAACATTAATATTATTGTACAATAATATTAATGTTCTGTTTTTTTTCCACTGTTAAGGCATGATTATGAGAACAATAAATTCTCGAAACGTCGCATAGATAAAATTGTTTATTCATTGACTGCAATCTAAGAACAACACAAACTTAAATTATCAACAGTCGAGAACTGATCAAACAATATATATAATATATATATATATATATATATATATATATATATATATAAATATTTTTTTTTTTTTTAAATGGTGACCTGCATTGTAGATAACTGGGGAAACATATATACTCCTTAATCCTATTCTAGGGTAAAAATCTTTATGAAAAACATATGTAGAATAGAACTTAAAACTAAGAGATGTGAAATGTTGAATTAATTACTAATATGGAATTATTTGAAAGGGATGTAATCTGTATTACGGGACAAATGAAGACTGAAGATTAGTAAATCTCTTTATCTCTCCCTAGAGGACACTTTTTTAGACTAATTATTATATATATTTACTTTGTATGAAGAATCATGTATAATATTATATTTTTCTTCTGGATCTGTCGTAATATCATACAATTCCCAATTTGGACGGTAATAATAATCTTCTAATGTTCTATACCAATGAGTTGTCTTTTTATGTCTTGTATTATTTAAAAGTTCCTGTAAATAAATGATAAGTTAATTACAAGAAAATGATATCCAAATCAACATTAATTTATTTTAGTTATAATTCAAGGCTCATTTTATACACTGTAAATTAGGTATTAATTTTTTTTTTTTTAAATCTATTTAAAACCAACAGAACAGGTTATCCCACGGTCAACGAACCTATTGTAACCAGAGTGGGAAGGTTCGTTCTGAGAGACCCCCATGAAATAAATTTAAGTATGTCCAGGCCAGATTCTGACCAGTGCCATTTTAATTGATGTTGCTCAGATCCATCACATAGTGGAGCAACATTACAAGCGAAAATCTGCCAGAAGTGACAATTATGCTTTATTTTTATTCCACCACTTGTCCAAAATGAGTTAGTTTGACAGGGACTCAGGGTAACTGGGAGAGTGCCAATAACTCTCCTCCTTGTGTTGTGTTATTAATCCTATTGGCCAGGGGAATAAGGAATAGTAATAAAACAATGTATATAGATTTAATAGAGGTTGGACTATGTTTTTTTTTTTTTTAATTTGTCTATGTTGTAAATAAATTTTGTATGAGTAAATTTGTTTTTTCTCCTTTAATTAAATATAAATGGTTTTGTTTCTTTATTTTACTGGTAATTTTACGTTTGTTTGTATATCTATAAAGTTATAGCCAAAACGTATTTATTTTTTATTTATACGTATTTATAACTTAAAAAGGACTAATTTTATTTAAGTTTAATGGTTTTGTTGTTTACATTACATAACAAAAATAACATGGGCATTATTTTATATTATGGTTATGCCTATTATAACCATTATAATAGACAGGGATAAATTTAAATCCACACCCTTCTCTACTGAGTGTGGGCAATCTATGAGAATAGGGTTACAATAGGGATAAAAAGAAAAGGAAATAACACATAAATTCAGTAGGTTATCAATAATTAGATATGGTTAAAATGAACATTTTTATTTAGATCAATAATTATATAAAAATATACATTAGACATTTGCTATCAAATAAAAATTTAAATTAAAAAAATATTTTAACCTGAAATGTTGGAGAAACATAAAAATCCTGGTCAATTGGAAAAGGCATTCTATAATTTAGATTATGTATTAATTTATACTTATTAGTTCTAACTGCTCTCATTGGATAATACATGGTTACTTCATGCAAATTATGGCTCACAAATATTGCTTTTCGTTCAGAATTTACTCCTGAAAAAAATAAAAATATTTCACAGTAGGAAACTATAAATATAGGAAAAAAGTATGATGAAGAAAAAACACATTAAAACTATAATAAGAGCAATGTGTAATAAAGATATGAACAAATTCAATGTAAGAATGTAGTGAAAAGTATATAATACAGATTTAAGTGAGAATTTAAAAATTATATAAAAAAATCAAAAACTTTATTCATTTACTAACAAATTATCACCAACAGGCAAGAGTATCTAATTATTAAATAATAAATACAATACATACTTTACAATTAATAACATTATGACATCTATTCATATGCTACCTTAGGAAAGAATTTATTATAAGTTAAAAATTTATAACTATACATTTATTATTACAAAAGACAATTTAGAAGAAAAACCAAATCCAATCATCATCGTGAGTAACCGTCAATGCTAGTCAGTTGGTTGTCAAACTTTGGCAAGTAAAGATAAACAATAAAGCTACCCTTTCCAGGAAGACCAGCTGCCTGTTAAATGGCTGAGTAGTAGGGAAATCAATACTGTTCACAAACTCCCTTCTTTTTTATAGCAGTTTCCTTTTTCTCTTTAGCCATTTATACTAAGGCACATAGCTGTTGACTGATATCTATACTTCAAGTACGGTAAATTACACAAAGACAGTCAGTTTTTTTCTTTACTAAGGAATTCGTGTAGCTTTCAGTGCCCCAAGCACCATTTTCATCTTTAAATTATGTTAGTCGTTCAATTAATTATTGCCCAAGCTTTAGCTTACTTGTCATATTTTAATTCTTAATGATCAAGATCCTACTATGTCTGTATGCTATGGATATCTCAGATACCTGTGTGAACATGGAAAACACTTAAGTGCTCGGGCCCATGCGCGTAATGTTAGTCAATTAATTTCAAGTTAAATGTTACACATTGCAATTTGTTGAAAATGACAATTTTTTAGGAAGTTACATTCATTGATCCATTGATATTAATAGAACTGGTTGATGTTTTTATTACTTTTTTAGTATTCAATATTTTACACACGAATGTTTGAAATAAATTTTAAGATATAATTTAATTTAAATTGAAATGCCATTTAGTTCTCAAGGGAATAAGCAAAAAGTAGAAGTAATAAATGATAGATTATGTTAATGGGTTGTCATGACTTTCCATTCATTTGTATGACTTTATTTGTTGCACAGTAATTTCCCTAAAATCATGCACTTTCCGACTGTATATTGTACATCCATATTAAAATCTCGACTGTATATTAAAAATCCATGTGTGCTACACTGTGGTAATGGTGTTGTCCTGCACATATACACATAGAAAGCTGCACATGAGGTTGTGGGGAGGAAGGTCACTGTTAATCTCACAATACCAACCATTCTTTATTAGAGGAGAGTACATTGTGTGTGAAAATTGTCTGTATTCATCAGTGCACAAATCACTGAAGCATATTTCATGATTAACAAATAAAAACTAACAAAGGACTCCATTATAGATTTATCATGAAATTACAACTTAATTGAGCTGGTGAAATCTATAGTGGACAATATTCTTGATGATGATCTTTGTGAAATTATGAAACTGATAAAAATCCTCTAGACAGTTCCTATGTTTATATAGTTATTTTTCAAGATTGAAAATAATAAAAGATCTATAATCATTTCAAAGAAGCTCTATGACTTTAAGAATACTAAATGCCCTCAAAGTGCTTTCAATGGAAAAAAATTCCAAAGTTGTCATCAAGAGATGAAGGGTAAAATTATTTATCTTTTCGTGCTAATCACAAGAAAAATATATTTAATTTTAAATAAATTGACTTAGGAGATGTGCTATTTTATGAAAGTGGAGTACAAGGATAAAGTGGAACAAAATTAGAAATGCCACAATAAGGACCAATCACAATGTAAGTCAGCCGAAGAACTTAATAAAGAAAATTAGCTGAGACATTTCGGCCATGTCTCGAGAATGTCAGATCATGTGACAAGAGTGTAAAGGAAGAAAGGAACTTAAAAGGAAAGAGGCAAGAAAGCCTACAGAAAGAGATAATTGTTCCAGAAAAAAAAAGGTATGGAAAAAAAAGCTCTAAAAGTGATCCCCTTACACACTGCTGTGCAATAGAGAGGTCAAACAAAGAAGAAGTAGAAATTGACTGACCTTGAACAGTAGTAATTTACTTTATACTTAGTCTAGAATGTCTGACTTCGTTATTTTAGAATGTTTAATAACAATTTTCTAAATCAATTTCCTTCCTTAACAATTTTTTTCCTTTTACAAAAATTTAAAATAAAGGCTGAAAAGGTTCGGGAGCAGCCTCCCCGCTAACTTTATCTACATGCCATCACTGAGAAGAAGGTAGCCAAAATTGACAAATTTAGATGAATGATTCCAGAAGCATGGAGATGAGACATTGATTATTGTTTAGGATATAATAGAGTGTGGATAGAATAGTAGAAATTTATTTAGAAGACTAATACTCACCTGAGTTTGAAGTTTAATGGAAATAAATATGGATGATAAATATATTACTCACCTCCATTTAGTAATGGTAGAAGAGATTTCCCAGTAAATTTTGAATAAAAAGCATCGTCATTTGATTGAATTTTGAACCAATCTAATATTGTTGGCGTAATATCCAGCAAACTAGCAAGGTTTCGAGTTGTTTTGTTTTTTTGGGCATTGTGATCAGGTGATGAGATTATTAATGGAACTGATATTCCTAGAAAAAATAGGTTTAATTTTAATGAAATGGTGGTAGATATTTGAATTACTTTACCTAAATAATTGTAGTGTTAAGTAATAAAACAAAGCTTTTTAGGCATATTAGACATTGTAGAATTCAATAAAGTAAAAAATCTATATTTAGATAGATTTATTTATTTGTTCTGGGGAAAATCCCCTAACAAAAAGAGCCTGGCTAGTTATAGGCAATTCAAATATAAATTAACATTAATAGTGTTAATAACTTTGAATCAATAACTAGGATTAATAAATTAATCAACAATTTAATCATATAAATATATATATATATATTGTTACGGGCTACGGGGTGTGAGAAATGAAGTACTCCAGTTTACAAATTACAAATATTTATTAAATACAGAATGCACAAATAAAAAGGAATTATTAACCTCTATAGTTACAATAATGATTGAATTACTAGCTTAACTACTAAACAGTCTACATATAAAATTAGGTATATCTAAGAGCTAAACTACTTATGTAAATTTATACAATCTACTAGACTTATTCTAAAACTTACAACAATAACTTATAACCTACAGTCCTCTAATTTCCCACCGACCGGTTATCACAACTCTGACACACACAATTTTACTACACTGTCACGAATTGTTCACTGTCACTGTTCACTGATACTTGTTGAGCCGGATTAAGACTGACTGACCCAGGTGTAGTGGACCGGTATTTGTACCACCACCGAAGATTCTAGACATGGCAGGCAGGTAAACGCCGAGAGGCGGATGGGCCGTTCTAGGTACTTCGAGGACTATCCAGGTCCAGAAGTCTCTAGCCAAATCCGGACCCCTCTAGGCGTGGTTTAAGTATTTGAAGATATAATAGCGTAATTAACAATAATTTACATTTAAGGCATAATTGACTGTAATAAATAGTTTCACCTGGACATGTACGGATAGCCCGTACTGCATACTCCAATGTTATGTAAAAGAGAGTAAAAAATAAAGGATCGCCTTGTGTAAGTCTATCTCCGACTTCAAAAGCCTCTGACAACAGGCTAATCATCTGGACCATAGATTTGCTACAGTTGAAGGTCATTCTTGTCAAAGTGACTAACTTTTTAGAATCTCCAATTTCCTCATGATCGTTAATTCCTCCCTTTTAACACTATCTTAAGCCTTTTCGAAATCTATAAAGAGATGGTGCAGATTTATTTAGTTTTCACATGTTTTTTTGAGAATTTGCCTAATTGATAAAATATGGTCTATTGTTGACCTTCCTGGTCGAAAAAAACGTACCATTAGAATGACTTTAAATAAGTCATACAGTTCATCAAGAATAGATTATTTAAGCAGGATCTGCCTTTTCAAAAACTGCACTGTGATTCCAGAAATATTTAGTTTTCTTGTTCCCAATCAGTTAATCGGTTTAATATACTTTGTGTTCATGTTCCAAGGGCACAGTTCACCAACAGAACAAGACAGTAGCTTTTGTTTTATAGATCAGGGTAACATTAGTTTTGACCCACCCAATGGAAAAATTTTCTTTTTCCAAAATCTTATTGAACAGGGAGATAAGGTATAGTTGACAATTATCATGGAGGTTTTTCAAAAATTCATTATAGAATATTGTCTGGTCCAGGGACTTTTTTTTTTCTTTTTTTTGCAATCTTGCATTCATCATCATACCATGCAATATTGTGATTAGTTCTTCGATTTTTTTGGTGGTTTACTTTAGTTGATAATTGAAGGTTATTGGGAGTTTCTTTTATAGCTAAGGTGAGGTTTGTGTACATTTGATCGATGCTAGGATATTGGATATTACAGACCAGGGAGGAATAGAGGAGTAAAATGTCACCAGTTTTTAAGTTTCTAGAAACATCTACTATCAGCTCATTCAGAGGAAGGATACTTTCCTTCAAAATACTACCCTGCATTGGTTGCTTTTCTAGTAAAAAACTAATGTTTGGAACAATGCCATAATATTTTCATTGTTTCAAAATTTAGTATTATGTTGTTTAACAAAATGCTGAGAAAAACTAATTTTATTTATTCCTGGCGCTACGATTCCTTTAAGAACCTGTACCTTTCTTAATACTCTTCTCCATTCCCTCAAATCCCGGGAAAGCATACCCCATCTTCTAATGTCTACCTTATTTAGGCTGTCCTCAACTTCATCCTCCAATCTAAGATGTGCTCTTCCTCTACCATATCTACCTTGATGTTAGACAGTCTTCGAGAAAAAATAATAGCAAAACAATATATTTTGTTTGTGACTCATCTTATATTCCTAGAGTGAAACAAATGTTTTGGAGAATTTATATAGATTGTGCTGGTGTGTATTAAATTTAGTTGTGATGAGCATAAAAATAAATCACCTGAATCATATGCGTTCGTCCGACCAGCAGGAAAAGGAATACCATTATCAGATGTGAAAATAATAAGGGTGTCATTTGCAAGACCAGCAACAGATAGTTCATTTAATATAAGACCTATACCTGTTGGTAGGAACAATAAAAAACAGGTGATCAAAATTTTATAAATAATTATATAGATTTAGTCTTATCTTTCTTAATAATTCATTTGAAACTTATTGAATTGGTTACAATGTTAAACCTTCCAGTTTATAGGTGTTTAATTGCTGTTTCTCAAAAATTCACAGAATAGCAAATCTAAAATAATGTAAATTAGTATTTTTGTTTCCATTTCCCTACAACATTGGTCCATTGCCCAGCAGCTGTCTAATGTCCCAGATGATCTTTTCCAGTCTATATTTCAGTTTAATGAAAAAAGTGATGCATGAGCTAAAATGCTGGAGGTTGAGCATTGTGACCGAAGTGTGAAAGCTCTATGACAGTTGCCTGGGGAAAATGCATTAAAAGAATGTGCCAATTGCAGGCAGCACCCGAGAGCCAATAGATACATATGTGAGAAGCAAGTCCTCTCAGGGTCACTATGGTCTAATGCAATGTCATGAAACTAAACATAAACTATGCAGCCCTGTGTGGAATCCCAAGAACCAGTGGACAAGTGAGAGCAGTTGGGTCCCTTTGTCACAAATGCGGCAGAGTCTGAAACACCAGCTCACGTGCTAGAAAATGGCCCCTCCTCATCATGCGTTATTACCACAGGATACTCAACCATGAGTTGGCAAAGCTCCTTAGAGAAAAATATTTCACCCATTTTGACAAGGTCTAATGCATTGATATGGACGGATCAGTGAGGTAAGCAAACATTGTTGCATTCCCGAAGAATGGAAGGACTGCAATGATCCTAGATCCTACTGTTTGATTTGGGACCAATGACTTTAAAATTGTTAAAACCGTTTTTGAAAAGATCATAAAAAGGTGCAAAATGCTGGTATAAAGTAGAACTTCTGGTCAACCAATTTTGGTGAAAATGTTGGTGTAACATCTTAGGTTTAGGTTTATAGTTGTCTTAAATATGAAATTTCAGTTTCATCCAACTTTTAGTTTTTGTGCTAGTTTCATCTCACATGGACACACACACACAGAACTTTTGGTACGACTTGGTTATTTGGACTCAGGGGACCCTAAAACGTGTTTTTCTGTTTATGACTGGAATTTGAAAATTTTCAGGATTGCAAAACTTTCCTTTACTAAATATTTCAAATAAAGGTAAGTGAAAGTAAAATATATATACTTTGATACTTTCAAAGATTTTCAGTAGTAGAGACCTTGAGGTAAAACAGTAAAAAAAACAAAAAACACTTATTTATTCTTGTAGAAAAAATATGATGCATCAATTGAATGTAAGTAATCATAAAAAATTGTATTAATTTTATAAAAATTTAAATATTTGTTTATAAATATGATTTCTGAAAATTAATTGGATTGAAGGTATAAATGGTAATTTTAAGGAATGAGGTCTAACTCATGGAATATATAAAGTAAACATTGCAGAACCCTAAGTCCATAGATTAATTTATAAGACCTGTACATACAATTGGCACATAAAGAGAAAGAAGTTGTTCACTTACAAAAATTTTGATTTATCTAATCTACAGTATATCAACCTGAATCAACACGAGAAATGACAGTATATTGTGATGCAATGTCTTCACGAGCTATTTGGGTATCTTGAATGTGATATGGAACAATAACATCTTCTGGTTTATACATTATTGGAATCCAGTCTGGTATCAAGCCCATTCCAGCTTTTCCATTACCATATTGCTCACAAAAATTTCCATATCTAGGATTTGAATGACCACATCTGTGAGGATCATGAAATCCAACATACAATAGAAAAGGACTGTAAAAAAAAATTAAGGTGGATTAATAATTGTTTTTATACTGAAGTGAATTTAAATACAATTTAATAATGAAAGTTTTAAACCTGTACTATAATAATTTTTTAATAGAACTTAATAATTATTATATGACAATGATATAGATTTGTTTTGTTTGATCTTAATCGAAAATTATTTTTCATTGCTTTTTCCTCTTGAATCATTATTTGGTTGGATGGTAAATTTGGTCTTCTTGCAGATATTCTTTATACTTGTGGCAGCACAGAGCCTGGAGGGATCACCACACCCCGAGTTGCTACAAACCATGGTTTCAATAGTGTTGTGATAGGCTTTCCACATCTCTATAACCAGTCCCTTTAGAAATAATCTGGGAGAGTCCTTCTCACTGATTCCTTTGGGTTGAAGGATACTGAGAGATCACTTGAAATCCATTTCTATTCCCAAGGCAAACTGTGCATGGACTGAATCACCAAATATCATGGAAGACCACAACATGGTTCACAATCAAGATACAAAACAATGAGTACTGGACTGATGATCTACCATGTCCCCAGGCAGGAGGAGAGAGAGGGGTAATAATAGCCTGGGAAATCTTGGGCTGCCTGGTTTTTCCTAGTAGGCAGTCATTTATCTATGTACCAATCATACTTAATGTTGCTTAACTTTGATTACCTATCATTCTTTCTTGTAGCAACCTATAAAATATCACATCATATTCAACTCATCTCATTCAGCATTTTTCTTCTTTCCCAAAAAATGCAATTATATGTGTCATGATAAATATTTACATGCTTATTTCTATTGTACTAGAGTTCTCCTTGTATTCATACAACCTAGGTGACTTATATTACAGAGTAATCTTAATTTTAAAATATATTTCATCCTGATCCAGGGGTTTCATTTTATCTCTATTCTTTTATATTCTATTTTATGCCTAGAAATTTGGATTGTTTTGGGTAAAATATGACATAAGGATGCAATGAAAGCCCTCAATATAAAGTGATGAGGAACTTAAAAAAGCCCAAAATACAGAAAAAAGAAACTAAAAATTCTCAGCTGGAAATTGAGGCAATCCAACAAAGAAATTGAAGAAGAAACTTTCGAGGTAGGAAGTTTCCAGAGGTAGGAATAGCAAAAAGAGGATTAGTAGACATTATTTAAAGCTGGATCTGTCCATCAAATATAGAACAAACAGTTAAAAAAGGTAACCAAAGTTATATTATGCTATGTTTTGACCGGTTGTTTTCTAAAAGTATCGTGTTTACCGATCCCAGTAGGTGGCATGCAGGGAAAGATTAAATTAACCAGGTTTCAATAAATGACATTATTATTTAAAATTAACCAATACATATCTAATCTATTTACACATTGCCTAGATCTATGAATGAAAACACTGGGGGACATTACAGTTTACTTTCCCAAACAATATTACAATAAAGAAAAACCTTAAGATCGCTTAGTAGGCTGGTGGAGGTGGGAATGGTTTCAGGTGTCCCTTCCAGGCTCTCAGACCACTGACAGACCTCTCTCAAATCTCCTATACAACTCTCCTCTTCTTGTAGATGGAACTCGATTCTTCTCTCTCTGGACTTCCACTGACTCCTTCTTGAGGATGAAACACCTTCATCACTTCTCTCCCCTCTTCTTTTCATAAATACTATATTTTGGGATCTCCTATTGGTGATCATGACAAAGGAAGTGGGGCTGATATGGAAAGTGCTCGAAGTTAAAACTCTTATATGCTAATAGCTAAGGTCTAGGGCCAGACCAATTGGGAAACCTAGGAGGGGGGGTAGGATACGCCTTTTGAACTTTTTAGACAAAGGCTTATCAATATTTTAATTATTTAACAATGAACTAATTCCCCTCAGTATCCTCAGTACATAAAAATTATAAGAATAAGTGATGTAATATAAAGAAATTAAACTGGGTTATAAATTAGCATTAGAATAAAATGAAGTATCCCAAATTAAACAGTTTAAACCACAGAGTTATTGATAAACTAATATTTGATATTAGTTAATATATTTAATATATAAAAAAAAAAAAATCAAAGTATTTTTCGCTCACCATTTTCTCTTATTTCATAAATTTTTACAGTGAACTTAAATGATTTTATAAACAATATAACACTTTAGATATCTTCAGAGTTGAAAGAAAAACATTAGATTCTATATTTGATTGACAAAAATAAGCTTCTGATTAGTTTCATATAAATGAATATATATAAGGTGCCAAAGTAAAATAAGAAAGAAGGGATGTCGATAATTATGAATAGATAACTCATTCATAGGGTATTTGCATTACTCGTCCAGGGATATTTTTGGTGTAGAATTTATATGGAGGATTGATTCAGGAAAAAATACATTTAACACAAGCCAGAGGTAAGAAATTTACCTGCTTTTAGTAGTTTCAAAAAATTTTCTAACTAAAAGTTTAATATTTGTTATGTTCCTTCCAACTTGAAGAATAGAATTGTTTTCTTCAGTTTCAGAAAAGTCAAACGGAAATACTTCTTCAGGACCAACATGCTTCTTCCCAATAATACCTAAAGTAAAAATAATTGAATAAAAAACATACTAAAATATTCATATCAATGAAAATAAAATAAAATATATAAAAATGATAATATATTAATTTATATGCATTAATATTAATTAGCACTAATTTATTAATCATTTGCGCTGAAAGTATTTTTCCCTCGTCATTTTCTCTTATTTCATAAATCGTTTACAGTGAACTTTAAATGATTTTATAAACAATATAACACTTTAGATATCTTCATAGTTCAAAGAAAAACATTAGATTCTATATTTTCACTTCATAAGATATTTTGCAAAACAATTTCCAAGATTCCAAACAAATAATTAAGAGTTAGATTCGAGAAGTGATATTTGTTAAGCCACAAATAAAAAAACACCGTTGTTGCTCAATTTGCTGCCTCATTGCAAATGGTGTCTGAGAAGCACCACTCGAGTTGCCTGAGTGGCACTGCTCCGGTGTAAAGGGTCAATACAATTATTTGGCAAGAGTTGGGAATATCTCAGAATTATATTAATTTTTTTATTGATAAATGATGAAGTATAAACTGTACATTTTGATAAATACTCAATGAAATCAAAATATCTGAATAAGAGTAATCTGCAATTACAAAAATTAATAAAAAATACATGCCTACAAAACTATGATTTGATTAAAAAACATTACAGGTGATAATGTAGTATAGAATAGTATTTTACCTGTCTTAACCCCTTTACTAGATAATATGGCTGGTAAACTTTTAATGTTTTGTAAGGAATTAAAATTGTGAATACCATGATGTAACCCATACATTCCATTTTCATGTGTAGGAAGCCCAGTTAAAATAGATGCTCGACTAAAATAAATTGTAGGTATATTTACTTTTATATGCATATATATATATATATATATATATATATATATATATATATATATATATATATATATATATATATATATATATAAATTAAAACCAACTATAGAATTCTTGCATCTTATTTCATCAAGAAAATGATCTAAAATTTCTCAATAACTTATAAAAAGAAATGATAAAACAATCAGAAAACAGAAACAAAAAATAGTTAGCTTAGTTCCAATTAAGGGGAGGGGGGTGTAAACAGGTCTTTAAACAGGAATCCATAAATAGGATCTTCATCCTTAAATAAGAGGCACGGAACCTCAATAAGAAGCAAGAGAGATTTATGAAAATATGGCAGAAACATTTTGAGTTAAGTATTAGTATGTAATGCAACTGAAGGAGAATGATTGAAAAAAAAAATTAACATTACAAAGGAAAGAATAAGGAGGTTGGATTATGTATTTCATTTGAATGAAGGAGAATATAGATTATAAAGGATGTTTAGATAAAGAAAGAAAGACACAATGTAATGGTCGTATTTTTGAAATTTACCCAAGCCTCCTGGAAATGGAGAAATGAGGAAAAAGAGTAGAGAGGATCTGCCCAAGAAGAGGAAATATATTGAGCAAATGAAAAGAAAATTGCTCTAAACTATACCATAATTTAGTGGGTCATGAAATAGTTAAGTGTAAGAAGAAATTAATATTTATTGAAAAGAAATTTACAAAAGAGAAGAATACAAATCTTTTGGCAATTCTATACTTAAAACAATTGTTTTAACAGCTTCTTTCATTTAAATGTAATCAAAGTATAAACAGTTACATCATTAACCACAGAAAATGTATCCAGATGAAAAACTCTGTACATTTCATTAATAAATATAATAATGCAATACCTTGGTGAACAACTGCTTACTGATGTAAAAGCTTTATTGAATAAAAGACCTTTTGCAGCTAGAAGATCAATATTGGGTGTTTTAATTACATTGTTTCCATATGCACCTATTTCAAAGCCACCATCGTCAACTAAAATTCAATTAAAACATTTAATTAACTAAGATAACAATTTATTAATTACATTAGTCTATTGAATGAGGAATAACAGTGAGAAAAAATAGATAAATACCTATTTAAAAGGTAAAAATATCAGATAGATTGATAAAACAAAGTCTTTGACTAGGTCATTACAGAATAAAATTAATGAAAAAAACAAAACAAAAGTTATTTCTCACAAAAAAAACAACAGCTCTATCTCTACAACCACTGAAGGTTCTTTTGCCAAGATCAATTGCAAATGCCATGGTTTTCCCCCAATTTTTGGGAACACATTTCATAAAGGCTAGGTGTGCCTTAGGAAAGTATACCTATTCCAGGATCATCCTATGGCCTAAATATTAAAACAAACAATTATTCTGCCACACCTGGCTTGGCCTCCTCAATCAGCAATTGGCCCGATTCTGTGTTGTCACTCTCCAGTTTCTGATCCGTAGCAGGCTCGGCTGAGGCAGTCGAGTACTCTAATGGGATGTTTCTAAAGCTCTTCTGAGTATTTCTTCCTCTTGCATCCATGTGACATGGCCTGTCCAACTGAGCCTTTCTAGCTTTATAAGCTTAAGGACATATATTTCTCCAAAAAGGTCATAAAAGTACTATGGACTACATTATCGTAAAATATTCATTTTTCATCTCATGTTACCAATATAATAAAAAATGGGTCAAAAAAAAGGAGGGTTTTGGTAGCCATTTTGGTAGTGAATCACAAAAAGAAATGCATGTTGCAAAGTTGAATTGGTTGAAGAGTGAGAGACCCAAACATTAAACCTGGAAATAACTGAGCTTGAGCAAATGGTATTCTACGCTTGTGTGAGACACAGTTAGGGACATAGCAATCTCTCGCACTGATTGGGTGGAATTTTGATCAGCAATGGCACTAACATTGATCAATTTCATGTGAGTGACCAAACAGTTGCAACCTAAGAGCTATCAACTGTTGAAAAATGTGCTTGGAGTTTAGGCTTTTTTTTCACTATATTTCAGAGGAAATTTTTTTGGATAGAAAGGAAACAGAAATAGGAATTTAATGACTATGATCTAAAGTGAGTATAGCCAATTTACGCTTAACAGCAGTTTGTAATTGTAGGAGCAATATTCAGAGATGTTAATGCATGTTGTTATAATAGTGAAATTTAGATGAGGTTTTTGTGATGTAGTGGAGAGGATTTTTCTTTTTGGATTTAAGGATTTTTGGGTGCATCGTAGGATATGAGTGCAGATCATGCAATTTGATGACTTAGGTTAAAGAAGGAATGGAATGACATAAGTTAGGTTTCCAAAGGTTTGAGGTTGTTGGTCACTTAGAATATGGTAAAAGAAGTTCCATTTAATGTCCATCAGAGGAAAGATAATTAAGCTTTTGTTTGTTTGTTTATTTATTTAAGGTGATAATTGGACGATGCTATGGTGGGAGTCATAAATTTTACCCATTGATTTAATTAGGTTTAATGTATCAGGTTTAATTAGGATAGGGATCTTTAACGAGTACCTGAAATCGCACAGACCTGGGACCACCTTTTTACGTACCCTATGAAGGACGGCATTCATTAAGCTTTTAAACTGAATAATGAAGTGGTCTCTAATTATACCTTTGAAGGTCAGGATTATGATTAGGAACCGTAGGAATGTATACTTAAAAAAATCATATAAAAATAATAATAATTAAAAGTAGATAGCAATGATCATCAAAGAATATTATTTACTCTACATTGGAGACAAAATATTCTGCTGATCCACATGGCTAAATTTCATGAATGGAATAAAAAGTGTTCTACAGTCTATCTATTCCACATAGTAAACCCATCAAACATCCATAACTATTTATTCCTAACAAGCAGCAATACGAAGAGATAGAAAGGAGTTTTCTTCAATCTTTGTTGTTTGAGCTTAAATAGTTATTAATACCTTCAATTAGAAGTGTAATGTGAAAAAAATAACTATTTCATAATTTTGTTTTAAAAGCCCCAATAATTTCAACTAACTAAAGTAATAAAAAACTGATGGACATTGGAGAAAACTGATATAAGTAAGCAGCTTATTCCTTGACAAAATATAAATATTTTTTGATCACAGTGAAAAAATAAATAAAATAAAACTCACTATTAAAATATATTATTCACAAAATAAGTACAACTTAAATTATAAGAAATACAAAAATAAAAACAATTATTTGGAAAATAGCATAATATTTGAACATGATATACCAACCTAAAAGTATCCTACTATTTCTAACAAAAAATTTACATGATATTCATTTCCTAAATTGATGGATTCTTAGCGTATTTAAATTTTTAAAAACAATTTTCACATCGTGAATAAGTTTTTGCATTCATTTTAATATGAACTTTATTGAATATATATTTCAAACTAATTAAGTATTACTTGAAAAAAAAAAATCACAGTTACCTAATAAAACGAGTACATTTTTTGTTAGTACACATCGAATAAAAGTCAAAATGATAACAACAGTGGCTGTACTTGAAGTAAACATTGTTCAGAATAACACAACAAATTAAAACAAAAATAATGGATTAGTTTGATTGTTGATGGGTTAGTTCCTGAATTGCTAGGAGGTTGATTGAACAAAATGTCAACGAAATATTTTAAAATTAGATGATAATATATATGTCCATGCCACACTACTGAAATTCGATAATACCTTGTCGATATTTGGTCTAACATTGGAATAGGCTTATTATATTTTGATAGCACATTTTGAAAAGGATTTCTATCAAAACATAATATTGATAATATTGGCTAGGAAATATCGCTGTTTCAAAATATCTTGGGTTATCTTGTAAATAAACAAATCTAGCAAATATATTTTAAATAATTAGGATCTTACCTGTTCCTTAATACAATTCTGCCAAAAATGAAAATAAAATCGACAAAAAAACAAACACTGATTCGAAATATTAGTGTTTATCTCTAAACATCATTGTTATTTCTTTATCGCTCTATCGAATTTTTCCTATTAAGGTAATATAATCTCGATATTTTGTAATAAGTTGAAGACACAATAATGTAATATCGATATCTGTTTTAAGATCTGTATATCGATATTTTACTGTGATAATGGATTTTGTTTCCTCCGATCTTAGATAATACTATTTCGTCATTGTATATTATCCTTTAGAAATTTTACTGAAATCAGATGTACGATGTTGGTGTCTGGTTAAATATACTGAAATTTGATAATGTTAGGTCTTCTCCTACTTGCTTTGAGAGAAAGCAGGACATGAGAAGTATTTTTTTTGTTTTCCAACAGGTCCCGATCTGAACGAAAAAAAAAAAACGAACTGCACATGATCTACCATATATTTATAAAAAATAAGCGATTAGGGCTCACACCAATGATATCAATAAAATATAACATGGTTAATTATCTCAATATCGGTATTCTATTATATCTTCAGCAGCCATATTATTGCAATAATATGATAAAAAGTACGAAAATATTTCATTATGTTATCCAATTGCAGTAATATATTCGATTTTTGAATATTTATCAACGATATCGATGGTAAAATATCGAAACTACGATTTAAAAAATTACGATATCATCTTATATTATTGTAATAACATGTCTTTTGAATAATTTGAAGCATCGATAATAAATTATGTAATTGCATTCATATTCACAAGCCGTGGAGATTGCAGTAGACACGTAAACTAAACGACAAACATCGTTAGTCATTTTAATAAAGTTTCAAGGGAAATAATACTTAATTTGGTATTGAAATATTTTCATTCTGATATATTGATAAATCATGTTTATTTTAGCCATTTGACGATGTGAGATTAATAATAACGAAAATAGAATATTCGTATTCTTATACTACATTATCTTATTGAAGTTATATCTTCTGTAAGATATTATAAAACACCGATAATTCACGATATCGTATATTCTAAATGCCATAATATGTCCTTTAGATAATGCACTATATTATCTAAATACAGTAATAAGACCTAACCATGTTACATACTGTCGAAATTATATTCTCAAATCGTGGTTCAATATCAATATTAACACATCATAAATCTCATTTCAGTGAAATTTCCCGAAGATGAAGAATGTCGATAAGACGATCTTTAAACGAATATCGATTTGACATTCATGTGTCCTGCACATATTATATTATAAAATATCGATATTATAGTACATTACGATATAACCAAATAACAATAATTATTTAATTGTAGTAATATGACGTGGAGATGGTATATGTTATTGTTATTATAGTATGTAAGTGTGGTAAAATATCAATATTACACCAGATATTATAACTATATAACACAAATTATTGATAAGAACCTATCTTGGAGTAACCATATTTCGCAAATCACCCGAAAATCCATCGCCATCCTAAAACAATTCCTAAGATTTCGTGATTATATCCCACCAAAAACCTGTATGCTACTGGTCTCTTCTCTCATGTTCTCCCAGTTTGGCTGCGGTTGCTTCGTACATGGCGGACTGTCTGAGAAATTTGACATGAGAATCAAGAAACTGATGAATTGTTTCATAAGATTCGCATGTGGAATTTTCAGGCGCTCCCATGTTTCTTGTATGTATACCGAGTTAAATTGGCTCTATCCCTCTCTCCGTCGGCAATACCTCCTTGGTGGATGTCTCTTCCGATCTTTCAGAACTAAAACACCTTCTTATATTCTTGATATGCTTACCACTTGTACCTCTGTCCATTCAGTATACACTAGATTCCAACCCATAAAGTTATATGTAGCTTCCTACAGATCCACCTCCTTCAAATAGTCCTTTGTTATTCGTCCGATCCTATTTTGGAATTCCTTGCCTATATTCATTCGTAAAGCCTCATCATTATCCACTTTTAAACATTAACTATTTCTTCATCTCCTTAATTATCAATCTTCCCAACATATGTAATATTTAAAGATTTAGGTGCTACTCCTTCTCACAAATCCGTCTTTTTTATCGTTAAACTGAAGTCTTAAAAGAACAGACAAATATAATTTATATAGTACTTTTCTAGTCATCCTTAGGTGACTACTCGTCCTAGAATAAAATCACTTTTCATTTCATTAGATATGCACTATAGATATTTTACGATCTTAAACTAAATTGCATTTATAAGTTTTTTAACTTTAAATTAAACACGCTACTGTGAGTGTCAAAACTATTTGGAATTCGTAGTTTTTTGTTTATTTATTTAACGTCACTTTATGCTTCTGTGGCTAACCGGACGACGGTAACAGTCGGAGTCCTAAATTTTGCCAACCCAGCTTTAAGGAGTACGAGTACTTAACATGGCACAGACTCAGGTGCAAGGAGACCACCATTTTACGCCCTCTCCGAAGGACGGCATAACCAAGGATTTTTACTCCATTAAAACATTCTAGGACCATCAGCTGGGTTTTAAACTTGGCCATAGAAGACTGCTATGCTAGCCACTACACCGCATGTAACCCCTCATATTTCTTTCGGGTCAATCCATTTGAAACCGTCCAATTTTCATAAATTTTACCGATGATATAATAATAATATATATATAATCTGTATGAGTTTCATAATTTTTAACTTAGTCCCTTTTCAGATACTTTCCTTTAAATATCCCGAAAACTGGATTTTTGACTTGTTTGGAAATTAACACAAACAAAAAAAATAAAATAAAAATAAATAAATAAAAAGTCTATTAATAACTAAGCTACCTAAGGAAAAATAATAAAAGTTGGTTCTTTTTTCCTTTATAAACTTTTAACTCCCTAAAAGTCTCGTTTTTTTATTAATTTTCGAGACTTTTTTAAAACGATTTCATCATACATCAGTTAATGTATCGTGAGGACAAAAAATCTAAAGCACACCTTATTATATTGTTAGTTTTTATTTTGATGTGATATCTAGTAAGAGATAAAAATGAGTGAAACCAAAGAATTTATTAAATGGAATTTATATAGAAACATGTGTTTTATTAAAAAATATATTTTATTATTATCTAAAATAATCAGTTAGTTTTATCGGCTTTTCATCACTCTCTATTACCTTTAAAAACTTGCGTATGAAATAATATTATTTCTAAAAACTTTAGCTTTCCAACGGTATATCATACATGTATATTACTGTTCTTATGTTCAAAAACGAAAAATTGCATTAAAAAAATATTTTGGCAGTTTTCTCCTTTAGTTGGGTATCAAATTAATTCAATTTATATATTTACCAGTTTTTTTAATCAGTATTAACAAGATAATATGGCTATTTTTATAGAATCAATAAAATTAAATGTACTTTAGAGGAAGAAAATTTAAAATATCGGCATTTAAGCCCTGTAAGACCATTTTAATCAGAATGAAACTTACATGATATTAAAGCCCATTAAATTTTACATCGATATGGCGAGTTTAATCAAAATCGTCGGAACCGTTTTTGAGAGAATCGAAAAATGGTGCAAAATGCATGGTATAAAGTGGCTCTTCTGGTAAGCTAGTTTTGATGAAAAAGGTTTTGAAACGTCTCGGGCGTATATTTGTCTTAAATATGAAATTTCAGTTTTATAGGACTTACCGTTTCCGCCCGGGAGTTACCACACACACACACACTGTGGACTGCGGACTTGGTTATTTGGACTCAGGGGACCCTAAAAAGTGTATTTCCGTTGAAAATTGGAATTCGAAAATTTTCACGATCGCAATACTTTCCCTTACTATATATTGTAAGTGAAAGTAAAAATAAACAAAGCTTTGTTATTCGAACGTTGGTAATAAACAATTTTACATCAATTATGACTAATAAATTTTTATTTTATAACACTTATCAGTAAATAAAATTCCTGCTTTAAATCATATTTTTTTCATTAAAAAATATAAATGTTGGTACAGCATTTTATATACAAATATATCTGATGTTTCAAGTATTTGTTTTATGAATGTTGCTCTTTATTTTATCTTCTGTTAGCAGACTTGCTAAGTGTAATTTTAGGCCTTCTTTAATAATACATATTAAACAAATTATAACCCATGGAAACTTTTTATATTGTAAATAAAAATGAAATCCATGCAAGAAAAGCCTTTGTATGGTAATTTAATATTTCAGATATTTTTATAATTATCCATTTTTATCTCTACAACTAATCGATTAAAATCCTTTCTAAATATTTTACTTAAAGTATCGTTAGCGGTGTAGTTGAAAAGGATTTAGAATGAAATGGGTTTTTCGATTTATGTTTATTGAACATTTGAGCCTTGTTGACCCCCTTCTCCTCAACACTAGAGACATGTTAAACGGACCGAATACGTCACATTGTTTGACACTTGAAGATTAGAATGTTGGTTTAGTTGATCGCCAAACAGTGTTACTACAACTCCTCTCTCAATCCTGCCTGCTCGTACAAACAGGTATCAACTAATAATTGCTCATTAATCCTTTTTTTTTTTTTATTTCACTTACCTATTTATGAAATGTATAGTAAGCGAAAGTATTGCGATCGTGAAAATTTTCGAATTCCAGTTTTCAACGGAAATACACGTTTTAGGGTCACCTGAGTCTAAATAATCATGTCCCGCAAAAAGGTCTGTGTGGTGACTCCCGGACGGAAACGAAAAGTCCTATGAAACTGAAATTTCATATTTAAGACAACTATACGCTCGAGATGTTACAAAATAGTTTTCATTAAAATCAGCTGACTGGAAGATGTGCTTTATACCATGCATTTAGCACCTTTTTATGATTTTAACAAAAACGGCTCTAACGATTTTGATTAAACTCTCTATATCGATGTAAAATTTGATGAGCTTAATATCATGTTGGTTTCATTCTGATTTAAATAGTATGACAGGGCTTAAATGCCGATATTTTAAATTTCCTTCCTCTAAAGTACCTTTAATTCTGTAGATGCTATAAAAATAACTATATTATCTGGTTACCATTGATAATTAACAGCTAAATATGCATGTTGAGCAAATTTGATTTACAACTAAAGGAGAAAACTGAAAAAAAATATTTTTTTAATGCAATTATTTGTTTTTGAACATAAGAACATTAATATACATGTACAATATACCATTAGAAAGCTAAAGATTTTAGATAAAATATTATCTTATAAAAGGTAATAAAGAGTGATAAAAAGCCGATAAAACTAACTGATTATTTTATATAATAATATAATCGATTTTTTAATAAACACATATTTATATAGAAATTCAATTTAATTAATTGTTTAATAGTTTCACTAATTTATATCTCTAACAGGTTTAAAAAAATCTCTAATCGATTTTAAAAACGGAGGTAAATGAAAGTCGTGAGTTGCCCGCACCAGATTTTTCACAATGCTAAACTTTTATTCCAAGATTTTTTTATTTGATGATGAGAGCAGTTTTCCTATAATGTGAGTGGCATTAGACATTATTATCTTTCTTATATTATATCATTTATAGAGTACCGTTTAGCAATTATTAAAATACAATTTAATAGAGCTAATGAACATGACGATTAGTTTTACTTTTGGTAAGCAAATTGAGGGAACCATCACCACCATCTTCATTTTTTAAATTTAGCAAACGACTTACTTCAACTGTCCCTTTTATTAAACTGTTGCTTCTTGCAAATCAAAGTCTCTTGATTGCAGCTATTATAGGTTGTATGTTGATTAAAAAGATTTTTTAAAAAACATTTTATTAGTATTTACAACTGTATTAACAAAAAAAATACATCAAGTAAATGTGTTAGTTATATAGTACAATGACATAATATACATGTAGAGAAGCTTCCGATTAGAAGCACTCTACAAATATTCTAAACTAGAAGGTCCCGGGGCCATTTCCTTTTCAGGCACCTCGGTGGATTATCCGGAATTCAAGAGGAAGAAAGGATTGAAACTAGTGGGTTAGAGTGAGAATAAAGTTTGTCATGAAAGGATTGATACCTGGTCCGGGCTGAATCAGTAACATAGGGAACATTATGGTCTTTATGGATAAGTTTATTCGTGAAAAAGTAAGGAACGTTGAGGTTATTACGAAGGATTTTGGATTGTAAGGATTGGATGCGGGAAGAATTTGATGGTTTAGTAGAGCCCCAAAGCTCTACTCCGTAAGTCCAGATTGGTCTTATAATAGTCATGTAGATGAGCCTTTTGGAGTTCAGAGGAAGGTTTGACCGTTTGTCTAGTAAGTGTTGAAGTAGCCTAAAACGGTGAGCTATTAAATAATAAATAATAAAAAAATTTATTTATTTTTAATATAAAGATTTACGCATTAAGATATTCGAAGACGTGCAGATTTTTGTTTCCAAAATATTTAAGAATAATTCTTAAACAGGGTGTCTCATAAATGTCTAGCCATGTAATATTGTGAGAGCAGATACTAGACCTCTTTTCAAAACAAAAATCGTAATATTTAATGTTTTAAGGGTCGAACCTAATGATGGGTGATGAACCACCCCTATCATGAATATCAAGATAATCAATGCTTCAATACTCCTATAAAGATTCCATTATTTTGTAAACTGTCATTTTTGCAATAATCATTTCAACCTAATTTATACATTTTACGTTTCTATACATAGCAATCTTTATAATCTTAATCAATCACAATATCAATGGGACGGGCAGTCTCCTAAGAATAACAAGAAAAGTACAATATAAATGATAATTGTCTGGTCGTTTAAGCATTTTATACTTCAAGTTACAGACCGGACACGATTACTAGCAGGCTGATCACCGAAATAAAAAAAATTGAGGAATTTTATAATAAATGGAAAACCACGATAAACAAAGATAAAACTAAAACAATGTGATTTACAAATAGAAGACCTCATTCTACCCCCCAACTTTCTGTTAAAAAATTTAAAAAAATCTTGGTCAAATGACATCTAATATCTGGGAATAGTTATGGACACGTTTAAATTGGATTTCTGACACTGGTCAGATCCTCCACTCATGTAATGTATGTTTGTGGCTATTGCGCCCTAGTTCGGCCTCCACTGAGTCACACCAGTGACGCGGCTGAGAGCGAGGCGCTAGGATCTCTTGGATTCCGCCCAGTCCGGGGTGCCTATAGTAGTTGTATATAGTTATATTTGTTTGTATGATGTTTGTCTTTTTGCAAACTTTTATTTATCTCAATTATAGCTTAATGTTTTGTTTTTATATTTATTATTATTTAATTCTATATATATCATTTATGTGTATTTATCTCAATTATAGGTTGTTGTTTGTTTTCTTATTTTGTATATATATTATATTTTATTTAATTTGACTTTATCATTGTATACTATATATATTGTGTGAATGGGATCTTATATCACTATTACTAATGTTCATATAGAAACAAATTGTAATATATCTCAATAAATAAAAAAATAATAAAAAAAAAAATATCGAGGAAATAGAAAAAATATTATATTCAATATAATATTGAAAAAAAAGTCATGGATAAAAGACTGACTTTTATTCAGCACACACATGTGTGTAATAAAGCCAACTGAACATTGTGTACTATATATTCATGTTTTAACAGACACTCTAAATTAAATGTAACAAATATATTATTGTTATTTAAAGTTTATCTACGATCAATTCTTACTTAAGCATGCCCAATATCTATTCTTATGTATAAATCAAACTACAAATACTCAAAAATATATGTTTAAGAATCAGTGCAAATCATTCATACAATACTAAAATTAATATCATAAATTCAGAATTGGGAGTACCTTTTATTAAACAATACATTACCATGCTTAGTAAGCAATTATTTTTCAAATGTATCAAACAAAAATTATCATATAAGAAATATTGGAAATTATACCAAAAATAGTACAAGACGGTATCTACATAAACAAACTAAATATAAATTACTATAAGATACATCTATTGTAGTTTTTATTTTCAAATTGCGTATGCAATTTTCTTCCCTCTACATACTTCCTTATCATCAAGTCCTACCTCACTGACAGATCCTTCAAAGTAAATCATAATAATTCCTATTCATCCATTTTTAGTCAGTTTGCTGGTGTTCCTCAAGGCAGTATCCTAGGACCTATTCTTTTCACAGTTTATACAGCTGATATCCCATCCCATCCTAACACTTTCCTTTCTACCTACGCTGATGACACTTGTGTGTTATCAGTCGATACTGATCCAACTATTGCCTCTCAAACTCTCCAATCCCACATCAGAGACCTTGAAGTGTGGTGTCAGAACTGGAGAATTAAAATAAATGCCAACAAATCCAACCAAATTACCTTTACCCTTCGTCGTAAACCTATGACATCCTGCCCTACTGTCACCTTCAATAATACTCCTCTTGTCCCGGTTGAACAGATCCGATATCTAGGACTGCACCTTGACAAACGTCTCACTTGGAACCCTCATACAAGACTTAAACGACAAGAAACTGCTCGACGTTTTCGACTGCTTCAACTCTTACTAGACAAACGTTCTAATCTTCCACTTAACTACAAAAGACTCATCTACATGACTATCATAAGGCCGATATGGACTTACGGAGTAGAGCTTTGGGGCTCTACTAAACCATCGAATTCTTCCCGTATCCAATCCCTACAATCCAAAATCCTTCGTAAAATCCTCAATGCTCCTTACTTTGTCACGAATACACTAATCCATAAAGATCTTAATGTTCCGTATGTTGCTGATTTGGCCCGATCTAGATACCATTCCTTTCATGGCAAACTCCATTCCCACCCTAATCCTCTAGTTTCAAACCTTTCTTCCTCTTCAATCCTGACAATCCTCCGAGGCGTCTGAAAAAGAGATGGCCCCGAGACCTTCTAGTTTAGAACATTTTTAGAGTGCTTCCATTGGGAAGCTTCTCTGCATGTGTTTCATGTCTTTATATATTTCATCTAATTTACTAGTTGTATTCCTGTATACAGTTGTAAATTCCAATAAATAAAAAAAAAAAAAAAAAAAAAAAAAAAATTGCGGATGCGTTTAAATTTTTTTTTTTTTTTTTAATCTATTAATGTTATTTTATTCTATGTTTATGTTGTCATGTGGTTACTTAAGAGACCGGTCTACTTTGGTAAAGCATTATGTAAGGAAATGAAATTAAAAGTAATTTTATTCTGGGACGAGTAGTCTCCTAAGAATAACAAACAAGAAAAGTACAACATAAATGATAATTGTCGGGTCGTTACAGAATAAAAGACAGATTTTTTGACAGTGAATAATTATCATTTATAGCTTTTAAACATTACATATGTTGGGAAGATTGATACTTTAGGAGATAAAGAAATAGTTGGTGTTTGAAGGAGACGGATCTGTGAGAAGGTGTATACAAGTTTATGGGTTGGGATCTAGTGTTTACTGAATGAACAGAGGAACAAGTGGTAAGCATATCGAGAATATAAGGAGGTTTTTCTGTTTTGAAAATCGGAAGAGACACCTCGAAGGTACGGAAAGAGGGATAGAGCCAATTCAACTCGGTATACCTACTAGAAACATCGGAGCGTCTGGGGATTCCACATGTGAATCTAATGAAACATAAGTACGTATGTTATTATATTAATAACACGTAATACACAAATAAGTACGTACAGTGCATTATTTTATAAACTGCAATAAAGTTTTTTAACAAAAATCGTAATTTATATTTATAAAAGAAAGTCCCATTTCACCCGATTTTCTGGTCATCGCACTATCTAGAAAATGGCTATGGTTGTGAAGTTGAAATTTTTCCTGCAGGTTCGGTCAACCGTCTAGATGTGCAACAAGACTGGGTTTTGGAAAATTCGCTCTCTAAGTGGTTACAATTTTTTTTTTTTTTTAAACGTAAAATAAAATTGGTTTTCGAATAACTCAAAAACTATACGCATCCTCAAAAACTGTACTCATTTGAATCACAATCAAATTTTTAACTACCTAGAAGGAAAATTGTCTTAATTTGATCAGTAATGGTAAAGATACTAAAATAATTATAACAAATATATTTAAACATATTTCGTTTCATAGCCATGTTTCGTGTGTAGGTTTCTATCAAATCATATGTTTCATTGCTGTTGGTTTTTTTAAATGATCAGTAGGCTGAAAAACGTTTTGAAAAGATAATAGAACTCAGTTCTTAATCCTAAAATAAAATGCGATCGTATATAGTTAAAAGGGTACACCCCCGAGTGGGAAAAATAGACATCTGCGTTACTTAGAAGTTACGATGGTATAGAATGATAATGTTTTAAAGCAAAAACGTCAGCATTAGATAATCACGGGAATGGCTACCTGCTACTGGCATGTTATTGTAGATTAAATTGAATAAAATTAATATCTGACAATCAACAATAATAATTTATTTGTCGTACATAGAAATAGTTAAAAATTGAACTCACTGCTATCTCAGGTATATTTCTATTGTATAAGCTCGCCTAACACAGTTATTATAATCAAATTTCTTAATTCGCAGCAATTAAAAAAAAATAAAAAAAATAGTCGCGTGCAAAGCCACGAGGTACAGCTAGTATTTTATATTTTAAGGGTCGATTGGATAATTTAATGTTAATATTGGTTGCATTCTACCCCTAACATGAATAGCAAGCTTATCAATGCTTCAATACTCCTATCAAGATTCCATTACTTTGTGTACTGTCATTTTTGCAATAATCATTTCAACTCAATATATCGTTTCTAATCTTTATAATCTTAATCAATCACAATATAAAAAGAATGCTCAAGGTCTAAATTGTCAATTTATCCTCATCCTTCCTCTTTCTACTAAGCATCATGCCATATTTGAAATTTATGATTCACTTATTATTGTTGGATTTATTACTTCCACATACCTATACAGGGTGTCTCTTAAGTGCATGGTCATATTGTGGGATCAGACACTAAACCAAAAGAACAAAAAAGTTCATATGACCCATATAGTAGAAGATCCGAACTTGAAACGATCTGAACCGAGCTGATAATAGAATGAAACATATTTTATAACAAATTTACTATATTAGGAAATATGTTAAGAATGGGTTTTCTAAAAAAACCTGGACAGACTATACTTAATTATTTTTAAGTAAATGTTGCAACATCATGATGATAAGAAAACTTTTACCCTGTTATTTGGTATTTGTGTAAAAAATGGTCCTATAATTTTATATGGGATATCAAACTTTCTTACATTCAATGTCCGATTACGTGCGGCTGCAATGTTGGGTCCTTTATTATTACACGCTATACTCAACTCGGATCTCTCTGACCAAGTTTTTTGCAGAGAACCCTATATCAATGTGTTTGCAATAAAACAACGCTTATATTGATATAATTTTTTTTCTATTGGGTGGTTTCACATGAAATGTCCGTTTTTATAGTTTCTGAAATACATAAAGGATTTTGCAGGTATCTGTTGTTTTCTTCCGAATGTTTACATATTTAAAGTAAACAGTTACTAATCCTCTACCTTTTTACTATAAAACATAAGCTACCCAATCAATTACCCACTTTTTAGTTTACCTCCAAATATGAACATGGAAACACGCGATCGAGTAATATTTTTGTATGAGTTTAAACTCTGCCATTCAGCATCTGAGGCCGCTAGAAATATTTGCAAGGCGTTCGGGAAAGGAAGTGTTAATGAGCGGACCATCCGCCGTTGGTTTACTAAGTTTTCAGCTGGGGATACCGACTTTGCCCCGAGGAAGACCTCCGTCCGTAATAGACAACGATGTCCTCAAACATACAGTAGAAGGAAACCCCTACCAAACAGTTAAATGACTCTCAGCACAACTAAATGCAAGTGCATCTACCGTTTCCAGACATTTAAAGTGTATTGGGAAAGTAAAAGAGCTCGATACATGGGTATCTCATGATATCACTGAGCGGCAGCAATTGAAACGCCTTGAGACCTGCGTTTCTTTGCTTGAAAGAACTGGGCTACGAAGTTCTACCGCACACACCATATTCTCCCGACTTGTCTCCAACAGATTATCACCTTTTCAGGAATTTAGACAACTTCGTCAAAGGAAAACGTTTTGAAAATGATGATCAAGTGAAAAGTGCGTTTTCAGATTTTGTTTCACTTCAAAGCTCAGTTCGGGATAAAAAAGTTGGTGTCACGTTGGGAAAAATGTCTAGAAAAAGAAGGTAAATACTTAAGAAGAATAAAATTATCTTCTTTTCATATCGTATTTTTAATAAAAATCCTTTACCTTGAAAACGGACATTTCATGTGACACAACCCAATATTATCAAGCCGGTGCAGATCACTGATATCGACATACCCGCTTTTACCTGACAACCGATAGTTTGTCCAGGAAAAGATTAGGCAACCCAACGGCTACACATTCTATACATTTGATACTTTAAGTCAGGGTAAAAGTTTTCTTATTATCATAATGTTGCAACATTTAATTAAAAATATTTTTTTTTAAATAATTAAAAATAATCTGTCCAGGATTTTTTTAGCCAACCCATTCTTAACATATTTTCTAATATACTAAATTTGTAATAAAATATTTTTATCCGATTATCAGCTCGGTGCAGATCGCCAAAAAAAAGGAACAGAAAATTTCCCAGAAGGTTAAGATGTCAAATCCTCAAAATAGAAAATTAAGTATCGCACAACGCCAGCAGAAAAATAAGTTTTAATATTTCTAAGGATATTCGGACATTTCAAGGAGCTACCACTCTTCTATCTTTAGGTTTTAGATTTACCAGATCTCAGAAAAACTTCTTAATTTCATCAGTTTTTAAATGGTGCGAAACAAACCTACCTTCATTAGCCAATTAAGGAGTTCAGGAGGCAATAAATAAAAAAAGTCAAAAAGAAACTTTGTTTTTAATCTTTGCCTAGTCATAGGCTCCCACAAATATTCATCTATTAATGTGATTTTATCCTATGATTATGTTTTCATGTGGTTAATTAAGAGACTGGTCTACTTTGGTACAGCATTATGTAATGAAATGAAATGAAAAGTAATTTTATTCTAGGGCGAGTAGTCCCCTAAGAATAACAAGAAAAGTACAATATAAATGATAATTTTCTGGTCGTTTAAGACTTCAGATTAACAATAAAAGACAGGTTCTGTGACAATGAATAGTTGTCAACTATAGCTTTAATATTACATATCTTGGAAAGATTGATACTTTAGGAGATGAAGAAATAGTTGATCTTTGAAAGTGAATAATGATAAGGCTTTACGAATGGATATGGGCAAGAAATTCCAAAATAGGTTAGCACGAATGACAAAGGACTTTTTAATGGAGACGGATCTGTGAGAAGGTATATCCTAGACCTCCAGAGAAACAAAAAAAAAAAGAAAGAAATTAAAAAAATAAATAAAAAAGCGTCTGCTTAAGACCGCTAGGCAGAAGTGAAAACTTCACAGGCAATCGTAATCTGTCTCTCTCTCTCTCTCTCTCTCTCTCCTCTCTCTCTCTCTCTCTCTCTCTCTCTCTCTCATTTATATATATATATATATATATATATATATATATATATATATATATATATATATAGCAAAAATATTATGTATTATATAGTATTATTATGAATCGAATTAGTAGGATAAATTGAGAAACAATTCAGAAATGAAAGTTATTATTCTTTTAAATTCTATATAAATCTAATTATATATTTTCGTTTTGGTATTCTACAAACGATACAATGGGTTTCTAATTACTAAAATACAAATAATTTTATATACTTTTGATTTAACTTTACTTATATATATGTCATATGTTAAGACCTTGATTTCCGAAAGGTACTGAAGGATTTTTTTTTTTTTTTCAAAATTGATATTTTGACATATTTCTATACTAATCGTTTAGTTTTATATAAATCCATTATCCGATTTTATCTAAAAAAACAGAAATCCTTTAAAAACGTATTTGAAAATTGCATTTCATTCCAAAAGGTACTAAATCCACATTTCATTTCATTCCAAAAGCTACTAAAAACAATTTCTTCCAAAACGTACTATATTCTATGTAAACAGAAAACCTATCCTTTTATTTCCTTCAAAAAGTTTTGTATATTTCCTACAATATGGCAGAAGAACCTAATCCCGTAATATATCACCATTAATTTATTATTTTCTTCATTTTGTGCATTTTTATTGGTTCATTAAGCTCATATTGAATAACTGTTATTATTTTGATCAATAATTTTAACCTAATAATCAGTTTTTAGGCTATTTTAAACAAATTAATTGCCTCGCTTCGGTTCTCGTAGGTTCTCAATTAAATAAATGTTTTTCATAATATTTCTTCTTGCAGCCACATAAATTAGATATAAATTTTTTTTAAAACTCAAAATTTATTAGAATAATGGTATTTTATCTAGCAAATGGTCGGAATTAGAATTTCCTGACCTTGCTAAATATGAGAAGAAAAATCGTGCCTGTTCTAACCTAATAGATTTTTTTTTTTTTTTTTTAAAAAGGTAAAAGACCAAAATAAGAGTTTAAAAGTTATTTATTTATCAGTCTTTATAGTTAAATATTGTTTACACGTAGTTAATAATATAAATACATTTGTTGAATTCACAGAAAGAATAAGTAAAAGTTCAAACAAATTACATAATTACATACTTTATTATTATAGTGCCAAAAATAAATAAAAGGTCCTTTGAATATTTCTTTTCTTTATGAAGAATAAACTGTAAAATTTAGTTAACCAACAAGGATAGATGAGTGAGATTAGGGAAATATACATAACTTCGTAATTAACATAATAAAGGCGTTAGTTACGAGTAACGTTTTATGAGAAATGTTATGATTACTGTTATCTCGCGTTATATTCTTCCAAAAAGCACTATATCCTTTTAATTCGTTCCGAAAAATACTATATCCACGTTTCATTCCAAAAAAGTACTATATCCATATTATATTGTTAAAAAGTCAAGGGAAAAGTGCAATAATTTGGAAAAATAAGTTGTCAACACAGTATAAAATCAACTTTAGATTTTAATAAAAAAAGAATCAAGTAAATTATTCCAGTGATAAATAAATGACAGATTTCTGCGTTTCCTGTAAAATTGTCTAATGTGGATATAGTACCTTTTGGAACTCAACGTCCCAATTGTAGTTCCGTTGTACAACTGTTGTTGTACTTTCATTTGTATTATTTTACATATTTAAATCCAATGTGGTCTGTAAAAAATCAATTGAATGCTTTGATGTTTCTTGTCAAAAGTCAATAATGAAATCTCCACTAAATCTCTCCTGGAATAACCATGTATCCGAAATATCCCGAAAATCCATTTCCATACTCAAACAGCTCTATATATTCCGTGAATCCTTACCTTTAAAAACCCGTCAGCTACTTGTTTCCTCTCTTATCTTCCCAATTTTGACTACGGTTGCCTGGTGTATGGAGGACTTTCCGATGAACTGGAAACAAAATTGAACGTCTTATGAATTTTTTTTTACGATATATTTTTGAGCCGTAGACTGACCATATCTCGGTATTATGCTGATAAAGTGGCTTATCTTCTGTTCGACGGCAATATTCCATGGTTCCTACCTATTCAAACTTTAAAAAATAGAAAACCTTCCTATATAACTGAACTCCTCACCCTCCGCTCAGACATCCATTCGTTAAACACGAGAACCTAATCAATCAATATTTATACCCCATCACATAGAAGTGCATCCTTTTACAAATCGTTTCTCGTTCGCTCCTCATTATTTTGGAATTCCTTGCCTATTTCTATCCGTAAAACCGTATCTCTCTCTTTTTTTCAAACAACAACTCTTCCAATACCTCCTTGAATCTCAATCTTCCGTTCTATTGTAAATATAGGTACTCTGTAGTATAAATATAAGTATATATAAGTGCGTGCTCCAAGTGTATATAAGTATGCAAAGATATATAGATATACCAAATCTGTAGTTGTTTTTTTATTTTAAAGTAACTGGACAATAGGCAATTTTTTGTTTTCATTGTTCTTGTTATAAGGGGACATGGTCCCAGAATAAAGATTTTTTTTCATTCCATTTCATTTCATTTCATAATGGGTCATTTATTTAAGTTCCAATTAAGCAATGCAGACCCTGCTGTTATACATATAAGTAAGTTTTCATGGATAAATTGATTAGGTGAGATGTAAAAGGCAGCTATTATGATGAGCAGTCCATTTTCTGCTTCGCATTTTGCAACACGAATTTCTCCAATAGATGATTCATTAAAACTATATGATTGAGAATTCCTAAATCCTACATCCATTAGTGAAGTTATAATGTTTGTCCTGTCTCTATTATTTTTATATATGGCTACTACTGCAGCTCGGCACTGAGGTCGCTTATATTTAGTAATACAATGGAAATTTGAGATATCGATGTTTTCTTCGTTGTTCAACCATGTTTCAGATATTGGTGATCTGTTGGATTGTGAAGTGGGTGCAGCCGATACATAGACTTGTAGTGGCGGTGAATTGTCATCAATGGTCATTTCGCAATTTTCTTCGTCTGGTATTAATACAAAACTTCGTTCATTTGCTTTTATGACATTATTTGTTCATCGCGAAGGTCCTAAACAATTATTCTCACGTCACTTAAATCTACTGAATAATCATTCCAAACAATTAGAATATTCATATTTGCGAATGTTCCTGGAATCTGTGAATTATGAATAGTGATACGCCCGAAAAGGACTAATTTACTATTACAAAGGATATGCCCAATTTTCATATTTTGAGGACTGTTTTAATTTTTGCTTTTTCTTCTAAGTTAAAGTCGCCATTCTCGTTGATAGGATTCTTAACAATCGACATTTATTGTAACCAGGATACGGTTCAAAATGGAAGAGAACCTCCATTTTTGACTGGATTCTTTATTTAAAAGGATGCGAATCGAAATAAATCACCGGTAACTAGGATTACCACAATAAAAAGGACACTTTTTAATATAGAAACTCTCTTCCCGATGCAAGAAGCGGTCCGAAATAACTTAAGTCTAACTGTCTATATTAGGGTGGGTGAGGTGGGTTACGCCCGAAATAATAGAATATATAAAACCCTCAAATATATCTAATTTATGTGAACGCAAAGAAAAATAAGAGATGCCAAATGAAAGGAGAGAAATTTTCCTGAAGGTTGAGAACTCTATGTCTGAAGTGTTCTGTATGACGTTGTGCTATACTTAATATCACTATTTATAGTATTAATAACTATTTGGAGGGTTCGACTTCTTAAAATTCTGGGAAATTTTTTCTTATTTTATTTGGTACAACTTAAAACAGCCTATAGACTGATTATTAGGTTAAAACTATTGATCAAAATAATAGCAGTGATTCAATATGAGCTAAATAAACCAATAAAAATGCACAAAATGAAGAAAACAATAAACTAAAGGTAATATATTACAGGATTAGGCGCTTATGCCGTATAATAGGAAATGTAGTACATTTTGGAAGGAAATTAAAGGAAAAGTAATATCTGAAAATCATTTTCATCACCACATTTCCAGTTCTAAAAAGCCCTGATGATGATCCACAAAGGGGGTCGAAACGTTGGCAAACAATAAAGAGTTGAAACTATTTAGTTGTTTCATTTAATGACCGCCACCCGGACTAATTCCTTCCAGTATATATATTATATATATATATATATATATATATATATATATATATATATATACACATATACTTGTTTTTAACTTGTATATTTAGCTGTTTTTTAGCAATGCAGGGCTTACATGCCGATATTTTAAATTGTCTTCCTCTAAAATACCTTAAATTTTATAGATTTTATGAAATTGACCATATCATCTGATTAATAGCATTGCTAAAAAACAGCTAAATATACAAGTTAAAAAACAAGTATATGTGTAAACTTGTATATTTAGCTGTTTTTTAGCAATGCCATTAATCAGATGATATGGTCAATTTCATAAAATCTATAAAATTTAAGGTATTTTAGAGGAAGACAATTTAAAATTTCAGCATGTAAGCCCTGTCAGACTATTTCCGCCAGAATAAAACCTCCATCATAATAAAGCCTATCTAAATTGTTAGATCCGTTTATGAAAATAAAATACAAAAAGGTACAAAATGCATGGTGCTCTTCTGGTTAGCTAATATAAATTAGTGAAACTATTAAACAATTAATTAAATTGAATTTCTATATAAATATGTGTTTATTAAAAAATCGATTATATTATTATATAAAATAATCAGTTAGTTTTATCGGCTTTTTATCACTCTTTATTACCTTTTATAAGATAATATTTTATCTAAAATCTTTAGCTTTCTAATGGTATATTGTACATGTATATTAATGTTCTTATGTTCAAAAACAAATAATTGCATTAAAAAAATATTTTTTTTCAGTTTTCTCCTTTAGTTGTAAATCAAATTTGCTCAACATGCATATTTAGCTGTTAATTATCAATGGTAACCAGATAATATAGTTATTTTTATAGCATCTACAGAATTAAAGGTACTTTAGAGGAAGGAAATTTAAAATATCGGCATTTAAGCCCTGTCATACTATTTAAATCAGAATGAAACCAACATGATATTAAGCTCATCAAATTTTACATCGATATAGAGAGTTTAATCAAAATCGTTAGAGCCGTTTTTGTTAAAATCATAAAAAGGTGCTAAATGCATGGTATAAAGCACATCTTCCAGTCAGCTGATTTTAATGAAAACTATTTTGTAACATTTTGGGCCTATAGTTGTCTTAAATATGAAATTTCAGTTTCATAGGAATTGTCTTTAACGCGGTAGAGTTACCATACTCGAACACAGACACACACAGACCTTAATGCGGATTTTGGTTATTTGGACTCAGGAGACCCTAAAACGTGTATTTCCGTTGAAAACTGGAATTCGAAAATTTTCACGATCGCAATACTTTCCCGTATTATATATTTCATATATAGGTAAATGAAAGTAAAAATGGGACTATGGGTCATATGAACTTCTTTGTTCTTATGGTTTAGTGTCTGCTCCCACAATATGACCATACATTCAATAGACACCCTGTATAGGTATGTGGAAGTAATTAATCGAGCAATAATAAGTGAACGTTCAAATTCAAATATGGCATGATGCTTACTAGAAAGAGGGAGGATGAGTATAAATTGACAATTAGAGTTGAGCATTCTTTTTATATGTGTGATTGATAAAGATTAGAAACGATATATTGAGTTGAAATGATTATTGCAAAAATGACAGTACACAAAGTAAATGGAATCTATAGGAGTATTGAAGCATTGATAAGCTTGTATTCATGTTAGGGGTAGAATCCAACCAATATTAACATTAGGTCCCACCCTTAAAATATAAAATATTACGATTTTTGTTTTGAAACAAGGTCTAGTATCGGCTCTCACAATATTACATGACTAGACATTTATGAGACACCATGTTTAAGAATAATTCTTAAATATTTAAAAATAAAAAAACTGCACGTCTTCGAACATCTTAATGCATAAATCTTTACATTAAAGAAAAAAAATTATTTTTATTATTTATTGTTAATAAACATACAACCTATAACAGCTGCAATCAAGAGACTTCAATTTTCAAGAAGCAACAGTTTAATAAAAGGGAACAGTTGAAGTAAGTCGTTTGCTAAACCTAGAAAATGAAGATGGTGGGGTTGGTTCCCTCATTTCGCTTAACCAAGTAAAACTAATCTTCATGTTCATTAGCTCTATTAAATTGTATTTTAATAATTGCTAAACAGTGCTCTATAATTGATTTATAGCAGTTTATAAAATAATACTCTATACGTACTTCTGAATTGTTTCATTAGATTCACATGTGGAATACCCAGACGCTCCCGTGTTTCTAGTAGGTATACCGAGTTGAATTATCTCTATCCCTCTTTCCGTCGGCAATACCTCCTTGGTGTCTGTCTCTTCCGATTTATCAAAACAAAACAACCTCCTTATATTCTTGATATGATGATATGATATGTTTACTTCCATTAAATAAACAACAGATTCCAACCCATAAACTTGTATTTACCTTCTCACAGATCCGTTTCCTTCAAAAAACCTTTGTCATTCGTGGTACCCTATTTCGGAATTCCTTGCCCATATCCATTCGTAAAGCCATTATCCACTTTCAAACATCAACTATTTCTTCATCTCCTAAAGTAACAATCTTCCCAACATATGTAATATTTAAAAGCTATAGCTGATAACTATTCACTGTCACAAAATCTGTCTTTTATTGCTAAACTAAAGTCTTAAACTACCCGACAATTATCATTTATATTGTACATTTCTTGTTATTCTTAGGAGACTACTCGTCCCAGAATAAAATTACTTTTCATTTTCATTACATAATGGTGTACCAATGCTGTAGTCCAGTCTCTTAAGTAACTACATGACAACATAAACACAGGATAAAATCACATTAATAGATAAATGAAAAAATCAATTTTAAAAAAATAAAATAAAAAACTATAACTGATGTATCTTATAATAATTTATGTTTAGTTCGTTTATGTAGATACCATATTGTACTATTTTTGGTATAATTTCCAATATTTCTTATATGATAATATTTGTTAGTGATACAATTGCTTAATAAGCATGGTATTGCAAGAGTTACTCCCAATTCTGAATTTATGGTTTTAATTTTAGAATTGTTTGTATAATTTGCACTGATTCTTAAACATGCATTTTTGAGTGTTCGTAGTTTGATTTACACATATGGTTAGATACTGAGCATGCTTAAGTAAGATTTAACCGTAGAGAAGCTTTAAATAATAATAATTTAGTTGTTACATTTAGTTTAGTGTCTGTTAAAACATGAATATATAGTGCACAATGTTCATTTGGCTTTATTATTTTTATTTATTAATTGATATTTACAACTGTATAGAAAAAAATACATGTAAATGTGAAAAAAGTAACAATTGGCTTGATAAACTCTTGTGAAAAAGCTACCCAGCGGTAGCACTTCAATGTTTATGTCATTAGCAGGTCTCGAGGCCACCGTCTTTTCAGGCGCCTCTGGGGGTTATCGGGAATAGATGGAGATGAGAGGATACGGACAAGCGGGTTAGAGCGGGTTTTGATGTTTTCGACGAAGGGTAAAGGTAATTTGTTGGGATTCAGTAGGGTTGATTTTAATTATCCTGTTTTGACAACACTCTTCAAAGGAGTCGATGTGTGATTGAGGTTTTGTGATGTGACAGTTGGGTCATTGTTTACTGATAACACACATGTCATCAGCATACGTAGTGAAGACAGTGCTAGGGTGGATGGGGTTATCAGCTGTATATACCGTATAAAGGATCGGACCCAAGATACTACCTTGAAGTACACCGACGTTCTGAGTAAATAAGGATGAGTAAGAAAGGTTATGGTTAACTTTAAAGTTTCTATCTGTGAGGTAGGAACGAATTGAAAGGAAGTACGCTGGAGAGAGGAATTGACGCAGTTTGTACAACAGACCTGGATGCTAAACTCGATCAAAAGCCAAGTTGGGGCCCTTTAATTTTAGTATTGTATGAATGATTTGCACTGATTCTTAAACATATATTTTTGAGTATTTGTAGTTTGATTTATACATAAGAATAGATATTGGGCATGCTTAAGTAAGAATTGATCGTAGATAAACTTTAAATAACAATAATTTCTTTGTTACATTTAATTTAGAGTGTTTGTTAAAACATGAATATATAGTACACAATGTTCAGTTGGCTTTATTACACACATAATGTGTGTGCTGAGTAAAATTCAATCTTTTATCCATGACTAGTCCCAGATATTAGATGTCATTTGACCGAGATATGTACTTATTTTTTAACAGAAAGTTGGGGGAAAGAATGAGGTCTTCTATTTGTAATACATATTGTTTTAGTTTTATCTTTGTTTATTGAGGTTTTCTATTTATTATAAAATTCCTCAATTTATTTTTTCACTTCGTGTCCGGTCTGTAACTTGAAGTGTAAAATGATGTGTCGTCTGGGAATAGTGATTTGAATACTTTATGTGTGTTGGACAAGTCGTTAATATGTATATATATATATATATATATATATATTTTATAGCGTTGGCGATGGAACCCCGGAGTATTTATTGACCATCATCATCTACTAGTATCGTTCGGGTAGATAAATAGGATTTTATATTAAGGCAGACTTTATAGATTTTTATATTAATATTATGACTTCGTTTTAATTAAACGACTTCAAAACGTGTTTTTAAAATAACCTAGGACCCGAAATAATTTTTTTTTACATTTTGATTTTATTTATAGATTTGGCCTGAACCAGGTATCAATCCTTCCATGACAAACTCCACTGCCACTCCAACCCACTAGTTTAAATCCTAGCTTCCTCTTCCATTCCTGACAATCCTCCGAGGCGTCTGAAAAGAAGATGGCCTCGAGACCTTCTAGTTTAGATTACCTATTAGAGTGCAGCCATTGGGCAGTTTCTTTTTATGTATTTTTCATGTATTTTATCCAACAGCTAATTTACTAGATGTATTAACAAATACAGTTGTAAATATCAATAAATACATTTTTAAAAATATATAATAATAAATTTATAAATGCATGTTTTGATTCGTAGTTATAGTGGAATGGTAGCATATCGAACTTAATACCTCCAGAAGCATTTTTGTCATTTGTTTAAAAAAGAAAATTAAAATTGTTTTTAAGTACACCATAAAAATCTCTATTGTTTCCATTTCTTGGATTTCCTTTCTTTTGTATGTGAGATTTGTGAAAATGTTTAATGATTTGAGATAGGGCACGTTTAAATTGCATGGAAAAAACTAGGAATACATCATTTTCAGGTTTGGCTCTATCTATTGTGCTCCACTCTATATATTTCGATATTTTCGACGAATCTTAGGTTTTCAAGGTGTAGAATGCAAAATTTGAAGGAAAACTCATTAGACCCCTCTGGTGAAACCCTCATTTTCAACGTCATTTTTGAATATGCTGTTAAATTGTAATAAGAATATCAATATGTAATAAAAAAGTTCTTTATTTAATAAAGTTATTTTTAATTAATTTTAAAAAATGCTTAAATAGTATAAAATAATAAGGAGTAAAATGTAAGAAAAACACTGAAATTAACTGGGATTGTTGAGGAGGATTAACAAGGTTTTACATTAATACAAACGTATAATCCAGTACACATAAAAAAAAAAATAATAAATAAAAAAAAAAAAAAAAAAAAAAATATATATATATATATATATATATATATATATATATATATATATATATATATATATATATATATATATATATAATACATGGAGGGGACTTTAAAAAATGTCTGCATTATTTTTCTGACAATCCAATTATAGTCACAGTATTATTGGCTTTCTTAATGATGTAGTTTTTTGTTGACCGTTGAGAAATTAGATGAGGAAGATGGTTGAGGGTGCGGTCATTAAATAGAAACAAACATTAATTTTAAGAGTGGGTATTTTATTATTTAGGGAATTGATCTGTAATTTGCAATCTCTGATTTTGATATTTAGAAGGGATTTTTTATATTTAAGAGGCACTGATGCTAATTTTGGAATAGGTGATTTTGAAGTGTGGAATAGGTGAGTTTGAAGAATAATGTGTGTTTCTATTTAGTGACCGCACCCACAACCATTTTCCTCATCTATTATTGGCTTTGATTGAGAGTTCGGAACTCAAATTTGTCAGAATTTGTTTTTGAGATCCGTGCGAAGATTTCTAGACCTTAATTGAAGAGGGGTGGGGTGAAACCATTAAAAAACTAATACTTGTGGTAGACATCTTTGTTTTAATATTTCGTTAAATAAAATAATAATAGAAGATTCCAAACAATTAGCATTTGTTTTCCTACAAATAGAAATGAAATCTCATTCAAATCTTTGATAATTACCGACGGTTGGTCTTTATAACAGTTTCTTTTTTGGATTTTACTTCCACTTACCTATGTATTTATAATATATTAAGGGAAAGTATTGCGATCTTGAAAAATTCCAGTTTTCAACGGAAGTAAGCGTTTTAGTGTCCCCTGAGTTCAAATAACCAAAGTCGCGCCAAAATATTTGTATTTGTGTGCGGTAAGTCTAGCACAAAAAAAAAAAAAATTCATACGAAACTGTAATTTCACATCTGTGACAACTATACGCTCAAGATGTTACAGCAACTTTTTCATAAAAATCGGCGAACCAGAAGAGCCAGTTTATACGATTCATTTTGCACCTTTTCACGATATTCTCAAAAACGGCTATAACGATTTCGTTTGAACTCAATAAATCGATGTATCATTTAACGGGCTTTAATGCCATTTAGGTTTCATTTTGATTTGAATAGTATGACACGGCTTGAATGCCGGAATTTAAAATTGATAACCAAATAAAGGAGAAAGGAGGGAATAATTTGTTCAGATTAATATTTCTTCAAACGCACACACACACAAACACACACACACGCACACACACACACACACACACACACACACACACACACACACACAACACCACACACACACACACGCACACACACACAAAATGCTTCGAAACTAATACGAGATCCCACACTCAAATATGCACTCCTCAACTTCCTTTTATTATACATTTATTTTCCTTCATAATTTATTACATAGTTTTTCTAGGTTTCGGGGTTCTTTCCCGATTATCAACACTTTTTAACACACAACACATTATTTTATATTTCTAGCTCACTGCTATTACTTACTTACTTACTTACTGCCGGGCGCAACGGTCCAACAAGGACCCGGGTCTCCTCAAGAACTTCAAGCCAGTCATTTCTGTCCTTCGCTCTAGTCCTCCATCTCCTCACTCCAAGCAACTTTAGGTCCTCCTCGACGTCGTCCAACCATCTCACTCTTGGCCTTCCTCTGTGTCTTTTTCCTCCAATTTTTCCATAAAGGAGTAGTCTTGGAATCCTAGTTTCTGGCATCCTTTCTACATGTCCGAGCCATCTTAGGCGGGCTTTTTTCACAAAGGATACCAGGTCTGGTTTCCCATACATTGTTCGGAGCTCACTATTTTTTCTTATTCGCCAAGAGTCATTTTCTTTAATTGGCCCAAATATCTTTCTTAGTATTTTTCTCTCCCAAACATTGAGTCTCCTTTCGGTTTCCTTTGTTAACACCCAGGATTCGCTGCCATAAGTAACTGTGGGTTTCAGTATTGTTTCATATATCATCACCTTGGCATCCCTTGAAAGATTTTTGAACTTTAGTATTGTTTGTAGGGCGAAAAGGCACTTGTTGCCTGCAGACAGCCTCGCATTCACTTCATCTTTCGTATTATTATCATGAGTAATAACAGAACCTAGGTACTTGAAGGTATCTGTACTTTTAAAACGGCGTTCGCCAATCTGCAGGTCGTGGTATTCCAGTAGATGGTTCCTGGATGATCCCATATATCTTGTTTTTTCTTCATTAACCTGAAGGCCCTCTTCTGCCGCTTCCCTTTCAAACTCTTTGAAAGCTCCTCCGAGCGCAGCCGTGTTTCTCGCTATTATGAGCAGCTCACTGCTATTCGTCCACATGAATGTTTATTGGCTAACTGTTACTATTATTTTCTGTAAAAGTTCACTCTCACCTACTTTCGACGTATTTTATTAAGACACTTTAGACACCCACACTTTAGTGAAGAAAGTTATTAATAGTGAACGAAATTCTCGAAAATTAACAATGAACGAGATGTTTTGCAAAGTAAAACTTTCTAAAGGAAAGTTGAGTAAGCCTTTGATTTTTTTTTTCTGTTGTTAATCATAAGAACATTGTCTTTTTCTTGGTATGGATTTTCAAACATACCGAAAATCCAGTTCTCTTGATATTAAAAAGGTTAATCAAGCTATAAAATAAAAAATAATCAAAAGTGAGTCTCTTTTCCTTAATGTTATATCACCTCGTTATGAGTTTATATTCGAGAACATTTTTTACTACTTTCTTCACTATTTAGATAATGTGTTTTAGAACATGTAATGCAAAGCACACCCTAATGATATTGTTCGTTTTTGTTTTGATTTGACATCTGCATCAATACCAGAATAATAGAGATTTTCCTATTATATGATTTCAGCCGCGAAGGTGATTAAAAATGCCTATAAAACGTAAAGTATTAACCAGACAAATGTTTTACCAACGGTTTTAAATTTTAAATGGAGAATTACAGGCAAAAAAAAAAAAATCAAAAATGTTGAATGTATGGTCAAGACCCATACCACAGCCTTTTTAATCAGTACTAACAGCTACAAGTACCCCAATTGATTAATAACAACCGTTTTACTGTCAGTTTAATATAGAATAGTAGTAGATTCGTCGCAATACAGTTAAATATGAAATGAAGTAAATAAAAAGTAAGTATTAAAAGAGTACCATTACTTTATCAATGTTTAAACCTTTAAATAAAATTATAGATTATTACCTTAAATGATTATTTAAAATAATACTTAAATTTCCATTCAATTCGCTTTATAACATGTATACAAGTAGTCTTGATCGTAGCTATATTTTATCATAAAATATACGGTGCGCGCAACACACGACTTACCTCCGTTGTTAAAATCAATTTAAGATTTTTTAAAATACATTTAGACATGAAAATAAACTTTTAAAGAATTGGTTACCTAGATGTTCAATAGAAACATGTGTTTTATTGAATAATCTATTGTTGGGTTGTGTCACATGAAATGTCCGTTTTCAAGGTAGAGGATTTTTATTAAAAATACGATATGAAAACAAGATAATTTTATTCGAGGTATTTACCTTCTTTTTCTACACATTTTTCCCAATATGACACTAACTTTTTTATCCCCGAACTGAAAAACTCTGAGCTTTGAAGTGAAACAACATCTGAAAACGCACTTTTCTCTTGATCCTCATTTTCAAAAAGTTTTCCTTTGACGAAGTTATCTAAATTTCTGAACAGGTGATAATCTGTTGGAGACAAGTCGGGAGAATATAGTGGATGCGGAAGAACTTCGTAGATCAGTTCTTTCAATTTTTGCACGGTATGTTTTGAAACATTTGGTCTTGCTGCCGCTCAGTGAGATCATGAGGTACCCATGTATCGAGCTTTTTTACTTTCCCAATACACTTTAAATGTATGGAAACGGTAGATGCACTTGCATTTAGTTGTGCTGAGAGTCCTTTAACTGTTTGGTTGAGGTTTCCTTCTACTCTATGTTTGAGGACATCGTTGTCTATTACGGACGGAGGTCTTCCTCGGTATTCCCAACTGAAAACTTGGCAAACCAACGGCGAATGGTCCGTTCATTAACCCTCCCTTTCCCAAACGCTTTGGAAATATTTCTAGCGGGCTCGGCTGCTGAATGGCCGAGTTTAAACTCGTACAAAAATCGCGTGATTCCATGTTCATATTTGGAGGTATACTAAAAAGTGGGTAATTGATTGGGAAGCTAATGTTTGCTAAAAAAAGTTAGAGGATTATTAACTGTTTACTTTAAATACGTAAAAATTCAGAAGAAAACAACAGATACCTGCAAAATCCTTTATGTATTTCAGAAACTATAAAACCGGACATTTCATGTGAAACAACCCAATATATTATTATTTACGACAATCAGCTAGTTCTATCGTCGGTTTTTCACCACTCTCCGTTAACTTTTAAAACTTTGTGTATCTGATAATATTTTTACTAAAACCTTCAGCTTTCAAACGGTATATCATACATATATATTACTGTTTATGTTAAATAATACAAAAATGCATGAAAATGTGTTTGCTATTTTCTCCTATCGTTGGGTATCGAATTCGTTCAACTTATGTATGTTTCCGTTTTTTATCAATGCTAAGATGTAAGGGAAATTTATTCAAATCTACAAAATTAAAGGTACTTCAGAGGAAGAAAATTTAAGCTATCAGCGTTTGAACTCTGTCAGACTATTTCAATAAGAATGAAACCTACTTTTAAATTTTACATCGATATAGCAAGTTTTATCGGAACCGTCATAGAAAAGGTGCAAATTGCATGGTATAAAAAGGCTCTTTTGCTAAACAAATGTTGATGGGAAAGTTGCTGTAACATCTCAGGCATAGACGCTCTTAAAATATGACATTTCAGTTTTATAATACTTATCCTATTCACGCTAGACTTACCATACAAGCAGACAGACAGCCGCGCGCACACACACACACACACTCACACACAGACCTTATCGTGGAACTTGGTTATTTGGACTCAGGGGATCCTAAAACGTGTATTTTCTTTGAAAACTGGAATTAGAAAATTTTCACGATCGCTATAATTTCCCTTACTATATATTTCATATATAGGTAAGTGAAAGTAAAAACTAGTTTTATGCACTGAATTTGAAATATAAATCTATAGATGTAATAAAAAAAGAAATTCGTTGAAATGAAAAGTTAAATTATGAGTGAATTACAGATTCCAAATACAAGAACTTGCCAATATTCTTGAACTGTTAGAATCATACATTACGGTCATGCTAAAAAGTCGGTAACCATTGCGTCATCTTTGCTTGTTTAATAAGGCTGTTTCTTAATAACAGTTTCAAGTGTTGTTTCGTTTTTCGAGATAACCACTAGCTTTAAAGACACTCATTCTCTTTTAACTATTACTGCATAATCATTTTTTAAAAAATTAGTTTCATCCTTAGCTGAACAAGGCGATGTAAAGGTGCAGAACAGTACGTGCCTTTCTTGCAGGCTACTGGGCTAAAATTCGCCCTGTCCACTTTCGACTCGGTCAATTTTAAATTTTCAACGTTATAATATCATCTATATTTAAGGTCCTCCATAGTCTAGGAAAGTAAAGGAATCACAATGATTTATTTGATAATGTAAATAATGTCTTCATCTGTCTGATTCCGACAATCTTTGCGTGAATCATCGGCTGTTAATTTATTGATGTATCAATTTCTTTGATGAGTAAGGGGCTTGAGAAATTGCAGTGCTGCTTCTCCTATGCCGGGCCACTTATACAAAACATCTACTGTTATCGTGAAGTTTTCACCACAAGTAATAATTCTCTACATACAAGAGTCATTTTTGTTTCGGTGTAGTGTTGCAGAAACTTCTTAAAAGATTTGGCAATCGTTTAATCTGTGTAGAACCCAACTTTCAAACTTTTAAAGTTTCCTAACGCGTTGAGGCGGTCATCGGTGGTCAATTTGCTAAGGCTAAGTTTCCCTGCTGGTTCTCGAACCGTCGTTCTGAGTTTTAATTCCACTAAAGCTCTGCAGAACATCGCATTAAGAGAGGAAGTCCTTCCACGACATGTTTTGTCTTCAAGGCTGAAGTCTCCCTCCCAAAGTTTTTTAACAGTAAATTGATTAATGTTGCTCACCCTCTCTCAGTCTCCACTGGCTTTTCAGACCGGTATTGCGACTGATTGAGAGGCGCTGGGATCTCCTGGCGTCGGGGTTTGATTCGGAGATCCCAGAGGCAGTATGTAAATATTGTATATATATGTATGAATGTGACCAAGGTTATTATTATTTATTTATGTTATTTTTATCTTTATTTATTCTTCTTTGACATTTTTATTTTATTTTATTTACTGTACATAAGGAATGAATGACTTCTTATAGCATTAATACTCATTGCCCAACATTGTGGCAGATTGTATTATTTCTAATAAATAACTTAAAAAAAAAAAAAATTGGTTTTTGACTTGTTTGACTTGATTGGTTTTTCTGGCACTCTGGGTTTTGTTACGGCCGAGTTTAAAGTCGTAAAAAATAATTACTAGAATATCTCTTGTTGATAGCTTAGTAAAGACTAAACTATTTCTGAGAAACGAAATACTATAGTGATAAACAGAAATTAACCTTTGGAAGAGGGTCAATTAGTGTTTTTATTCATACAAATGAATAATGCACTAAATGTAAACAGTTTGTTATAAAGAGGAGTATTTTAAACAAAAATCAAAGTCCCGTATTATTTTCCGGACAACCCAATATAAATGTTAGAAAGGTTGTTGAAGTGAGGTGTGCAATCTCTGGTATGCGCAATTCGCTCATGCTTATGCCTTAATTGGTTACTTTACAGCTATTTAAGAAGACAATTAAGCCAATTGTTTGGGAAACTTCCAATGGTAAAAAATTATTGAATTTTTAATTACAACCTGATATCAATAATATTAGTCATTATCCAATTATTTATTGTATTAAAAAAATCCAGGTGTTGACTGATCTACTAAACAAATAAAAACTTTTCAATTTCTTTTATCATTAAGGCACTTGAAATTATAGCTCCATATCTGTTTACTAATCCTACAATATTACATGATGGGTATAAACCATGTTTGATAAACCAACTTTTATCGTTTTTCGACATAATTATGTTTTCAACTGTATTTATCATAATTACGATGTGACCCTAAGGTTATTAAATTTCGAATGAATTATATGAATATATATGAAATATAATTTATAATTCAACACAGACCAAATGATTGTTTTGAGTTCTTAATGACGAATTCCTTAAAGTGAGGTCATTTGAAAAACAAAATATTTTTATCTTTAACATAATATATAGAACAAAATCGATTAGAATGCGTCAGAATCATAATAGTATGGTAATGTCTTTATCTTTTGCATTGGATTTATGGGTTATAGACCCCATTACCATAAACTTCCTACATCCCCATAAATTGCATATGGTTAAGTTCCTTGTGACAATTGCTTAAAAAAACAGATTAAGTTCCCAGAAGAAAAAGTTTCAGCACCTACCTGTTCAAAAAGGGGTTCAATGATGGCGGATTACTATCCATGTCTTTGAGTTGGTTTTTGGTCTGTGTCATTCAGAATTTCGTTCAATCTTGCCGAATTGGACCTTTTAATAAAGCTGGATAGTCAGAAAGTTTAAGAAAATAAAATAAATAAATTGTTTCAGACTCTTAAAATTTTCCTACTAAGTCAGTTTTTTTTTTTTTTTCAAGTCGTTCACTCGAATATTGAAGATAATTGAACGAATATAACACTTTTGAATATATTGTATTCTCGAGCGCAGGTTATTTAATGAGGTGGTTCAGGTGGTAATAAATAAATGATTACCAAACTTAAGGAATAAACAAATAAATAATTAAAAAAATAAATTTATTTATATTGATATGTGCGCTCTAAATGAGTTAATAAAGGAATAAAATAAAATAAAATAAAGGAAACTGCAATAAAATAAAGGAAACTGCAAATAATAGAAAATTAGGTATTTAGTATAGGTTTATATATATATATATAATATATATATATATATATATATTCACTCCTGCCTCGCCTTTGAAGGCTATAACGGGGGTTTCTCAGGCCAGGGGGTGAGACCGGGAGACAAAAGCTCCCCATCACCGAGATTCAAACCCATAATTATTTGGTTTCACAAGTTTTTGATCATCTGTAGTGGCTAGGCAACGCGCGCTAACCCATTCAGCCAACCCGCCCTCGTATATGTTTTAACCTATCCTTTTATTTATTATTTTTATTTTAATGAACAAAGGAAATATATGAGCAAAATGTCTATTCAATCTGTACTAGTATGCTTAGTTTGCTGTGAATAAGGCAACCCGATCTATTTGGGCAGCATTGCCAGAAAATAAAGCATTTCTCTCTCCAAGTAATAGGAAATAATAGTTTGCACTTTGTTTGGTAATCATTCATTGACCACTATTCGATCTCAAATTATTCATCTTTTTATATATATAAAATATACATATATTTTTTTTCCGTTTTGTTTAATTTTTGTATTTTCGAGTACACAATACGAAAAGCGTTGAACATCCCTTTTTCATAAACCAGCCAAACATGTAAACTTACAGTTCTATATGTAAGCTTGATACTAAATTGTCGATGAACGTTGAAAAAGTAATGCAATATGACCGCCAATATATCCCGTTGGAAAAAAATAATAAAAAAAATTTACAAGTATGTATTAAATTTTATATATATATTTTTTTTTTTTACTCGTTATTTTACTCGTATACAACCACCGATATAATACTGATTGATTATACTACTATGCTAGCTAAAATATTTGTCACTCGGGCATGCTTCAAACCTGCTGAGGTGTCATCATGAAAATTAATTAACTAAAGGATACATATTCCCGCGAGATATCCACGTTGATTCATTAAATGAGTTTTAAAAGATAGATAGATCTATCCATCTATCTATCTAATCCCACTTTCTTCGTTCCGGCTGGGACCGATTGTATGAATGCACTACCGGGCGAAAGGGTGAGGCAACGCCTCTTTTAGCTCCCTTGCTCTTTTACTAGGTGTCTAAATGGGCCTTAATGTAAAGACGGCGTTGTTAATTACTAACTGTCTATGTTAATCTTCGAAAAGTATAGCATTTTTCAAAATACCTTAACTTATATATACACTCCTTTCATACAGCCCGATAATCAATGATTCCTCCTTCTCAAACCGCTATCATGTTTATCAGAACATGTGGAAACGCTATTTATATATAATGCAGCATATAGATGACTATTCTTCAGAATAGAATGTAGCTTTAAAGGAAGATAGCAGTTCTGTCTAACGTATGTTCTTGACTTATTAGTCGTTGTTGTGAATGCAACTATCTCAAGAAAATTGGTGGTAACTGAATGTTGTAGGCATACTGGACTACAGCCCGACTGAGAACAATTAGAAGGATTATAACTAATTGATATTTATCAAAAATTGTAGCTATAATGTCTTGTCCTACAAGATGAATTATCCATCACCTACCATTGACATTATCCCGATGTTAAGTTCATATTATTTATACGTAAATTAATAGATTTTTTTTTTTTTTTTTTTTTTTTTTTTTTAGGATAATCTATGGAGATAAACCTGATGTGTTGAAACTATCTGGAAATTCGGTGATGTTGACCTTTTGAAATCGTAATAGCGTCGTCACTGAGAACGCAACATAGTGCGTTATTGTCTAAAAGGTTAGTACCTACAGGATAAGAAATTTTCTGGTTGTCTAAACTGTTTAAATTTTAAGTAGCGTCGTTGTCAGTGTGATACTTCAAATATTTTAAGTCGACATTAATTACTACTGATGCGATATTTAAAACTAAGAATATTTTTCTCGTTCAATTATTAGCATTAGTATGGTAAAGACTGGAGGTTGCTCAACGCGGAATTGCGGAGCTTGTACTCTGTAAATATAATTGAGTTGATAGCATGGCGGAGACTGGATCAAATGGGCGAGTAAAGTTGTTGGGCTCGGTGAGCATCGGATTCCGATAAAGTTGGTATTCGCTGAACCGACTGGTAGGCGTCCGAAACGTCGATGGGAGGATTGCGTTAAGGCTGATCTCGGGGGCTTGGGCTTGGACGGTGAACAGTGGACGAGTCTGTACAGGCGGAGTTTGGTGGTATCGGCATCAAATCTTCGGGTTCGGTTAGCCTAATATTATTATTATTATTATGGCAAAGAATAGTAAATATAAATGGAACGGGTTTTTATTAATTCAATTTCTTATTATGACTTTATTGCAGGGACGGAAACGACATTTATGAATGAAGTCATTAATTATTTACCTTGTTGAAGAAGTTTATGTTTGGAATATGATTAAAATTGATACCACTTGTAGTTAACAAATTCAATTCTCAACGGGCAATAGTTCAAATTTGTACCATTGAAATAATGACGTTAATCTAGTTAACTATATTATAAAATTTTGCGTTAAACCTAATTGAAAGTTTTTTTTTGTAAAATATAGTAGGCAAATAATCCAAAAAAAAAAAAATAGCCCAAATGGCGATTAAATAAAAAAAAAAAAAAAAAAAAAAAAAAAAAAAGATAACATAGGTTTAACACGTTCACGCCGGCGCCAATTTTCAATGCTGTGGAGCGGCGCTCGAATCTATGCTACGGTTAATCAATTGTTGCCTGTTCAGACCTCTATGCGAGTTGTACGTTTGCTAACAGTCTAGTGAATGGTTATTTTAAAATTTGTGTAATTCGTGCGTTTTTTTTTTTTTTTTTTGCTATAAAAATGTTTTAATTTTTTATTATTTTACCCTTATAAATATTATATAGCATGGATATGGAAATACCTGTGGTACGCGCCGCACCATGGGTCACATGGCATGGGACAGAATAGTGCGGGCCACCGGTGGTACGCGCTGGAGTGAACGTGTTAAACTATTTTATTTATGCCAATTTTTCGACCTACATTGTATGTCATGATGAGAATTAAAAATAAAGATACCAAGATTTAATTAATTTAAGATTTATAGTAATATTTCACCGGTCTTTTTAAAGGTATTTTGAAATTCCCACTGCCTAATATAGGTTTAAAATGTTCACGCAGGCGCCGATTTTCAATGCTGTGGGGCGGCGCTCGAATGTACGCCACGTATCATCGATTATTGCCTGTTAATGTTAATTTTAATTGAAAATTTATGTTTAAAAAGATTAATAAATAAAATATGGTATAAAAATCAATAAATTAGAAATGATAATGAAAATATAAATAGATATACAATTGCTAATGCAAGAAAAAACAAAAACAAACATAAAATAAATAAAATAGGAAATTAGAACGAAAACAAATTGATAAAGATAATAATGAAAATAATCAAATAATTATTATAAATTAAAAAAAAAAAAAAAAACGTTTTATTTTTTGCAAAATTAATAACATACTAGAAAAAAAACTTTTTTCTACACATTTTTCAATAATCTAAGAACAATAAGTTTCTTAAAACGCAAGATTTCAGGAAAAAAATCAGTTTTTATTTTTGATATTGTTCCACCTCTTTGAAAAATTTGAAAAAAATCTACATTACAGAGGAGCATAAAATACATTTTATAACAAAATTTGGCGAGTGACACCTTTCAAAAAAGCATTATAAACAATTTTTCGAAGAAGTGGAAAAATATCAAAAATAAAAACGATTTTTTTCCCTGAAATCTTTCATTTTAAGAACCTTATAGTTTTTAGATTATTGAAAAATGTGTAAAAAATTATTTTTTTAACCGAAAATACATTCTTCCGAGATAAATCCGTAAAGAATACCTGAACAAGCGAGACCTTAGAAGAAATGATTGATAGTGGCTAAATAGACGGCGTTATAGAGCGTTTTGAAAAAACATAGCTTTTATCCAATAATTTTAAAGTAAAATGATTAAAAATGTTTTATAAGTAATGTAATTCTGGATTTCTTGTAAGAAATAATTGTTCACACATTTTTTTAATAATAAGAAGAAATATAAGTTAAATGCAAGATTTCTGAAAAAAATTTCTTTTCATATTGTTCCTAAAATTAGAAAAAAATCCTGTGTATAGAGGAGTATAAAAGACATTTTCTGAAAAAAATCGGTGATTGACACTTTTCAAAAAGGTTAACAAAATTCATGTTTTGGTTTTCTTTCTTCCACTAAAAATTGGATTTTCGCTTAAGAATCAAGATCATATCATTTTTTCATTCCCTTGACTCCTAGGAAACAGAGGAAAAATCATTGTTTGAGCCTGAAAATTATATATATATATATATATATATATATATATATATATATATATATATTTTTTTTTTTTTTTTTTTTTTTTTTTACCTGTATATTTTGTTTGGGATTTAAAAATTAAATTAAATTAAAAATAGTTTTTTTTGACTGAGGAAAATATTTTTATTTTTTGTTAGTTTACGTCTTCTAGTGTTTCTATTCAATAGTGTAGGGATTAGACAGATAACAGTGCCCCCCTTGCTCTCAAGCCTGTACCGATCGCACTAGTAAGCTGAGAGCACGCTTTTCTCGATTGGCGTCTTCAAACAATTTTTTTGATCAGGACTTCGTCTCGTCTTCTTGAAGATCACCGTCCTTCCAGAGGATCACCGTCCTTCCAGAGTCGCCTACCCGTCGTGCGGCACTGAAGAATTTATGGACATTTAACCATCCTTGATAATTTTTTTTTTCTCATTATATTTGTTCACTTTTTTTTTTGGACCATTCTTAATAATACTAACACACTAATCCAATTTTTAAACTTATTTTTTATACAGTTTGGTTAATCGAAGAATTAAAAAAAAAAAATTTATAAATCAAATGATTTTTATTTTACTGTACATTTTCCTCATTTTTTTTTAATTAAACTTTTATTTATTTTGTTTCTTTTCAATTTTATCTTTTTATGTAGTATTACTTATTTTTATTTTAATGTTAAGTACTCAAGACCAGCTCTTTCCGAAACGGGATCGAGTCTACTTTCTTTTATTTTGTTTTGACGTCACTCATCCCAACAATCATCATTAATTAATTTCAAATTTTATTATTAAAAAATATATAAAATCGAAAAAATAGATATAAACAAAAATCTGGAAAACCTTTTGAATTAAAAAGATGCAAATTTAGGTGAATTATTTTTATTCGACACCAAATTAATCCTCTAAGTTTAAGTCAAAAAACCCACTGGAGCAGATTTACCATTCTTACCCTGCTATACTCTTTAAAAACAAATTTAAGATAGAGATAAATAAATTTATAAATTGTTGTTTTAATTGTTATAATAGGATACAAATTTAATTCTTCTGAAGATGAGGCAGTAATAGACCTCGAGACGTTATATCCTATATATGTATGGATTTATTAGAGTGATAATAAATATATTTAAATAGAGGATATGGTTTTAATTAATATAATAATAGTAATGAATTTATTTCATCTGCACGCGAACCTTCTTTTCTAATAATGTTTCTTTAAATTTACTAGCTTGAAGTTCCTCAACTATTATTGCTAGTTCTATTATTCGGTCTATTCGACGGAGATCGTTTCCAATATGTCTCCTCTAGAGTTACGGGAGATGCCATTATACTATAAAGTATCTTGTTGCCAATGCTTATTGCTATTAATGACAGTTGCTCAACAGCTAATCAGGCTAGTGGAGGGGATTTATCCTTCAATGTCACACCCGCTCTGAAGATATCGGATTTGTTTTCGACAGGTTACGGTGTTTACGTCCCCACTACTTCGTATCTATCTGTAGCTCATTATTCTAGTTTGAAATAAGCAGTAAATATGAAAATATTTCCCCTTATTATATAATTAGCCACTTCTCGAATTTCCATCAAATTAAAATATATTTTTCCTTTGTAGGTATGGTTAACCACTAGTGGCAATTTTTTTTAAATTCAATTATTTCAATCGCGTGGTGGATGTAGTCTCTTCTGCATTGGAGCGCGGATTGTACTGCACGGGAGTCTTTCTCGACGTGGAACAGGCCTTTGACCGAGTCTGGCACCCGGGACTGCTGTACAAACTCCGTAAATTCCTCCATCCAACATACTTCCTCATCCTCCAGTCCTACCTTTCTGATAGAACCTTTAAAATCAACCACAATAGTTCCTATTCATCCACTTTTACTCAGTCTGCTGGTGTTCCTCAAGGCAGTATCCTAGGACCCATTCTCTACACAGTCTATACAGCTGATATCCCAACCCATCCTAACACATTCCTTTCTACCTATGCCGATGACACTTGCGTGCTATCAGTTAATAACGATCCTTGTATTGCCTCTCAAAACCTCCAATCCCACATCAGAGACCTTGAGGTATGGTGTCAGAATTGGAGAATTAAAATCAACTCCAATAAATCCCACCAGATTACTTTTACCCTTCGTCGTAAACCTATGACATCCTGCCCTACAGTGTCCTTTAATGATATTCCGCTTGTCCCTGTTGAACAGATCCGTTATTTAGGCCTCCTGCTTGACAAACGTCTTACATGGAATCCGCATACAAGACTGAAAAGACAAGAGACTGCTCGCCGATTTCGGTTACTTCAACATTTACTTGACAGACGCTCTAACCTTTCTCTTTACTACAAAAGACTAATTTACATGACAATCATAAGGCCTATCTGGACTTACGGAGTTGAGCTTTGGGGCTCTACTAAACCATCAAACTCTTCCCGTATCCAATCCTTACAATCCAAAATCCTTCGCAAAATCCTTAACGCTCCTTACTTTGTCACCAACAAAATCATCCACAAAGACCTTAATGTTCCATATGTTGCTGATTTGGCCTGTACCAGGTATCACTCCTTCCATGAAAAACTCCACTCCCACTCTAATCCACTAGTTTCAATCCTTGCTTCCACTTCAATTCCTGACAATCCGCCGAGGCGTCTGAAAAGAAGATGGCCTCGAGACCTTCTTGTGTAGATTCACTACTAGAGTGCTGCCAATGGGCAGTTTCTCTTCATGTTTTTTTTCATGTGTATTATCATTGTAGCCGATTTACTTGATGTATGAACATACAGTTGTAAATTTCAATAAATGAATTAAAAAAAAAAAAAAAAAATTATTTCACTTTGACCTAGTAAAATCGAAAACTATTACGAATCCGAACTGTACTGCTTCACTCCCCGTTACTATAAACTAATAAAAAAATTAATAATTTCAATTAATTTTTTTTTTTTTTATTCTAAATCAGATAATGCCAATTTAATAAAATTAGCACTGTACCATTCTTATACACTGGCATCAATTAAAAGTTTTATTTTATCATTTTCTACATAATTTGTGATACTGAACCCAGCATTCTTTTCTAAAGTCATTAATTCAAGATGTAGCTTCTTGCTTACTACCGTATTTAGATATTAAAAATCTGGTGCGCGCAACACACGACTTTCACTTACCTCCGTTGTTAAAATTATAAATAATTTAAATAAATATATAAAAATATATTATAAATAGTTAAAATATTTTTTCTAAGAATTGTTAAATACACTTAGAGATAAAAATAAATTGTTAAAGAATTAATTGCATTGGATTTCAATAGAAACATGTGTTTTATTAAATAATCTATTATATTATTATCTATGACAAATAAGTTAGTTTTATCGGCTTTTCATCGCTCTTCATTAACTTTTACAATTTTGTGTATAAGATAATAGTTTTTCTAAAATATTTGGCTTTCCAACGATTTATTATACGTCTATATTATGGTCTTTTCTCTTTAAGTTGGATATCGAATTCGTTCAAATTATATATCTATCCGTTTTTTATCAGTACTAAATAGATGATATAGTTATTTTTATAGACCTACAAAATAAAAGGTACTTTATAGGAAGAAAATGTACCTACACGATATTAAAGTCCATTAAATTTTACATCGATATAGGAAGTTTAATCAAAATCGTTTTTGAGAAAATCGTAAAAATGTGCTAAATGTATGGTATAAAGTGGCTCTTCTTGTTAGCTGATTTTTATGAAAAAGTTGCTGTACATCTCGGGCGTATTTTTGTTTTAAATGTGACATTTCGCTATAATACGACTTTTCGTTTTCGTGGTAGGCTTGCCATATCCACACACAAACACATTCGAAAATTTTCATGATCACAATAATTTCTCTTACTTTATATTTCATATATAAGTAAGTGAAAGTAAAATTGGGTGTTTTATTTCCCGCCGCTAACCACATCAGCAGCGAACATATCTCTATTCTTTATCTCGGTAATCGCTCAATGAAAAAAAAATCTCATTAGCTGATCTTGTTCATTAAATTGTCACATGCACCTTTTTACTTAGTACATACTGCAGGGTAATTATCGTTTATACAAAAATTGTCTTCCTCTTAAAAATACTTTTGCTGCGATTCTGTATTAAATGAAACAGAAGTTTTAAGATAACCCCTCGTTCCAGGAATAATAATAATAGTAATGCATACCACTTGAGTAATATTACAATCTGTCCTAATTTGGACATTAATAATAGTGGTTAATGATAACATTCATACAATATTTACACAGCAATAAAATTATAATAAAATATATATATATAAAATAATTATTCAATAAAATGTATAAAAAGTCTAGAAATCACTCATACCTATATACACGTCATAAATACAGAACATTGGGGGAAAATCCAGCCAGTGCTAGAACTCGAATATATACGTATTTACAAGAGGACGCGGGGCCACTGCCGTTTCAACCTCCTAGGGGGATAGTAAGGGTGTGTGTCGCTGGAAAGGGATTGAGCTAGAGGATTGGGGTGTGTGTTCTATCCCAGTGATAGATAAGGTTCTGATGGAGTTTTGATGGAATAAGATCTAAAATAAATGGAATATTTAGGTTGTGGTGTAAGGTATGGTTGGTGACATAATAAGGAGCATTTACTATTGTTCGGAAGATTTTGGATTAAAAGGATTGAATGCGTTTGATGTTAGAACGTTTAGCTGTCCCCCACAGTTCAAGTCCGTATGTCCAGTAGGCTTCAGTATTATCTTGTAGATTAATAATTTGTTGTCAACTGCTGTAAGCTCAGATTTTCTATTGAGTAGTCGGTATAACTGTTCGAATCGTCTGTTAAGTTCTTGTCTTCTAATGATTTTATGTGGGTCCATGTCAATCTTTTGTCTAATTGTGAGCTGGATTGTAAGATATAGTTGAAATAAACTGGCGGACAGGATTTTTGTCTAAGAGTGAAGGTTACATTTAAATAATTAAAAGTAAGTCTCTTTTTCCTTTATATATTTTTATTTTGTTATCAATCACTATTATTATAGTTTAAAATATAAATTATTTCTAATTTATAAATAATATATTCTTAATATGTATGTAATTGGTTGAAATATTTGTACAATTATATTTTAGATAACATTGAATATCTGAAGATGAGGCATGTGAAGCCTCGAAACGTTAAAAAGATTGGTTGTTGACATGTATGGATAAATAAATGCATATGAACAAAAACAAGAAGAGATTGTTCCAATTGATATGATCATATTTTATTTCGTTAAAAATCTCGTTTTTTATTCATTTTCGAGAATTTTTTAAACAACTTTCTTCTCTATTTAGGCAATGCGTTGTGGGGAAAAAGTACAAAGCATGTTCTTATATTATTGTTAATTTTTGTTTTGATTTCATATCTAAAAAATTACAGGAATTAGGAAGATTTTCCCATCACATGTTTTTGCCCGCGGAGCTGATTTAATTAACAGTTAATACTAAAAGTATTGGCCTGAAAAAAAAAATTATTTATGGTTTTATATTCACGAAATGATAGAGAATAACTGGTTAAAAAATCACGAAAATCAAAAATGTCGAGCGGCATGGTCTGGACGATTTCGAATGGATTGGTCCATATATAAGTTATCTACAGGTCTTAAGGTTCAGTCAATAAATAAGCAATTTTTGAATTTGTTGATCATATTCATGCCGATTTGAAAGAAATTAGTGTCTTACATAGGCATGTGTGTATACTACTAACTTTGAAAGATCACCACACACACACACACACACACACACACACCATATGAGTAAATTTCTTTCTCTACCTCTTTTACCTATGTAATTAATATCGTCATTTATCGCCCTTAAACACCATCCCTGCCTACCTATCTATGTAAATAATTTAATCTATCACGTGTATTCTGACCAGAAATGCTATCTTTATTTATGTTATTCTTACGGGACTAAGTCCCAGAATAAAATATTTTCCTATTCTGTTCTATTCTAAAGATATAGTTTTATTAATTATCAGTATTTGGATATAAATAAAGAAATATTGATCAAACATAATAAACTAAACATGACCTTACTTACTACTTACTACGTAGCTCTACAGCTCGAGGAGGGTTTTGCCATAATCAGTCTTTCTATTAAAGTGACAGTAATGAGAGTAACCATCCTTAGTAAAATATTCTCGAATGATATGATAACTTAATCGAAAATACTTAAATATTAAAAAACATATTGCCTGGTAAGGCTATATGAGTATATAACTTAAGGAAAGTACTGGGATCATGAAACTTGAGTATGGAATGTGGATTTAAATTGCAGGAGACTATAGACGTAAGAGGGGCGATGGGAGCGGATGACTTGATAGAGAAAGGAACCAAGGAGATATTGCCTTCGAATCGAGGGAAATAGCCAATTTGACTCGTCATAGATGTGGGATTCATGTGACCGCCTAGAGGTACCGAAGACAAATCTTAAGAAACAGTTCATGCTAGTTCGATGGATACGGTGCAATTTTCTTATATATAGATAGTCAAGCTCTCTTCATCATTATTGCCATTGTTTCTATAAAATAAACAAAAGTACTAATTTATCTTAACACAAAGCGCCATTTTATGCCTAATTTCAAAAGTTTTTCAACATCTGCCGAGGCAAATCAGTTTCATTTCGACAAATGATACAACAAATGTTTTTGCAGTGTATATAATAAGTATATTTTCGATCTTAAAGCCGGTGTTGATTCTGTTCCTAGGGGACGAAGAGAGCTCAAAGTGGTAATTAATGTGAATAGAAAGCCAGTCGGAAAAGACCAAGGTCGTTCTAACACTTTGTTACAGTCAGTATCAGCTCTACGGGTCCAATCCAAATCCCACAGAAATACCCATTCATTTATTTAATTTAAAGAACCAAACTATTATTTCAAATTGGTTTATATTTACATTAATATTGTATTGATAATTTTTTTTAATTAAAACTTCTTTATGCTTGACTACGGGGTATCTGAGAGTTTTGGATGACGTAAATGAAACGGAAAGGCGTTATGGCGATGAGAATATAAAATTATTAAAGACAGGAGAGGGAGAAAGAGTTATTTATTTTTTAGCACGATAAGATTTTTCTAGTATTTCACAGTAGATAACGATAGTAAATTTTATAATGTAAAATATCGATGGTTTTGTTTTGATGCCTTAACCCTAAGGTTAGAACGTTCAAGATATAGTCAGCAGTAGGTAACCTCCGAGAAAAATTATACCGTTCTGAAATTGGAATGCTATTGATGATATAAGTAGCTTCATATTTGGCAAAACATGATGAGATATAATTTTAGTTTTTTATCTAATATTTACGAAGCATAACCTCATCAACTTGTTATTTATTTATTGATATTTACCACTGTACTGGTTAATACGTCGAGTAAATGAGCTAAAGATATAAGACATGAAGAGAAACTGCCCATTGGCAAAACTTTAGTTGATAATCTAAACTAGAAGGTCTCGAGGCCATCTTATTTTCAGACGCCTCAGATGATTGGCAGGAATAAAAGAGGAAGCAAGGTTAAGGGGTCCCTCTGTCGCAAACGTGGCAGAGAGTCAGAAACACCAGCCCACGTGCTGGGAAAATGCCCCAACAACTAGTTATTCGCCGGCACCATCGAGTTAAGCATGCGTTAATAAGGCTTCTTAGGGAAAAGGAATATACCTGCTTTGACGAGGTCCACTGCGTTGACACGGACAGTTCTGCGAGGTATGCTGACATTGTAGCATTCCCCAAGAACGGGATTGATCCTCGACCCGACCGTCAGGTATGAAACAAAGACCTTGATCAGGCACATGAAGTGGATAGGGAACAGAGAGAGATCTACAATAAGTGTATCCCTTTCCTAAAAGAGAAGTTCCAGCTCTCTTCTCTTCCTATCTAACCCAAGCTTTAGTAGAAGATCCGAACTTGAAACGATCTGCACCTAGCTGATAATAGAATGAAAAATATTTTATAACAAATATAGTATATTAGAAAATATGTTAAGAATGGGTAGCATAAAAAAATCCTGGACAGACTATTTTAAATTATTTAAAAAAAAAGAAGATTTTTAATTAAATGTTGCAACATCATGATAATAAGAAAACTTTTACCCTGGCTTAAAGTATCAAAGGTGTAGAATGTGCAGCCGTTGGGTTGCCTAATCTTTTCTTGGACAAACTATCGGTTGTCAGATAAAAGTGGGTATGTCGATATCAGTTATCTGCACCGGCTTGATAATAGAAAAAGGATTATATCAATATAAGCGTTGCTTTATTGCAAACACATTGATATAGGGTTGCCTGCAAAAAACTTGGTCCTAATCTGGGTTTCCGAATATGGGATATCAAACTTTCTTATATTCAATGTTCGATAACGTGCGACTGCAATATTGGGCCCTTTATTATTACACGCTAGACTCAACTCGGATCTCTCGGTCACGCATTTCCACTCGCGTTAAAATTTAATTTTTAAAATTCTGCAACCCAGATTAGAGCCAAGTTGTTTGCAGGCAACCTATATCAATGTGTTTGCAATAAAACAACGCTTATATTGATATAATTTTTTTTCTATTATATAGCTGGTGCAGACAACTGATATCGACATACCCGCTTTTACCTGACAACCGATATATTGTCCAGGAAAAGATTAGGCAACCCAACGTCTGCACATTCTATACATTTGATACTATAAGTCAGGGTAAAAGTTTTCTTATTATCATGATGTTGTAACATTTAATTAAAAATCATTTTTAAAAAAATAATTAAAAATAGTCTGTCCAGGGTTTTTTTAGGCAACCCTTTCTTAACATATTTTCTAATAAACTAAATTTGTTATAAAATATGTTTTATTCTATTATCAGCTCGGTGCAGGTCGTTTCTGCCCGTATTCATTCCAAGGAGGTGGCCAAACCATCTTTATTTGTTTACCTCAAGAATGGTTTGCAGCGGGTGTGCCTCAAGGTTTGACGTAATAGTCGAATTCCGGATGCCATATCTTCTAGTCTTCCCTTCAACTTTTCTTAAGTACCTCATCTTCATTGCTTAGATGTGGATCCTGTGCTTTGATGTGAAGGTCCACAACTCAAAAGAGTTGGAAAGATCGGCAGAAAAGTCGAGCTGTACACTGAGCCTCATGGTATATTGGTATACACGGACGAACAATATTACGATTTTTAATTAAATAAGCTTGAAGAAGAATTGCCTAAACATTTGCAAAACCTTTTTAAGAAAATATAATACAAGTTGTAATTTTGAGTAAAAATACACACACAATCCCCACTTATGATAAGTACCAAAAGTATTTTTTCTTCGTTTTAAAAAAAAAAAAATTTTAACAAAAAATGCGACCAATAGGGACCTTCCAATGAAAGTCGTTGCAATGATCACGGTGCATTCTGTTACAAAACACACAAACACGCATTCACCTACGTATCAACACATACAACCCTTACAAAAAAAAAAAACGGAATATTTAGTTTATTTATCCATTTTTTTAAAGGTTTTTTGTTCCGTTCTGCTTCTTCACTGCATTATTCTCTAGTTGTCCTAGAAAAGATCTTAATAAACTCCATGAACCTTTTGGAATTGACCAGGTTTTTTATCTTCCCGCCAAGAAATAAGTACGCCTTATATTCCTACGGGGATCCTTAAAATTTGTATTTCCGTTTACAACTGGAAATTAAAAATTTCATATTTACAAGACTTTCTCTTGCTATATGTTTCATATGTAGAAATCGAAAGTAAAAATAAGTATAATCAATGTAGAAATTAAACAGCATAATCTTAACATTTTTGAATGATTCCAAATTATGTATTATGTGACAGTTTATAATAATAATATGATAGATGTTAATAGATGTTACATATTTACATTCCAGATACGTCTTTCGCAGGAGAGGAAAAGAAAAAACAAAGATTTGCAAAGAGCAGAACAGGGGAAGCGCTTTAGTCTTATCTCTGGAGTCTTTATGAAGTTAGCACAATTTGACATACAAGTAAACCAAGAAAAGGGTAACATTTTTATGTTTACTTCTTTTTGTGGTTAGGTTCCTAACTAATGTCACGCCTGTTACATCAAATAGCATCCTCAAAACTAAAATAATAAGTTTTTGGTTTGTTTCCAATTCATAGGTTGGATGAAAGCAATAATTCTTGGTTTTCTTGTGTACTATGGGTCTGCAAACCAGTTGGAGCCATGCCAATGCATCTCAACTCATAACTTTGCATTTAAATGTCATTGCGAACGGAATATCTCTAGTATAAAAGAGAAATTGCAGGATGGAGATCTTCATTCTTTGTGAGTAAATAGCTCTAAGATGCAACTTAAATATCATAAGAATCTATTTGTTTGGAAATCCTAATGAAATAATCTTATTGTATTAAATTAACAATTGCATACAGCACAAAGAAATATTGATTTCATATTTATATATATATGGGGGCCCGTGGCTGAGTGGCTTTGTGAATTGGAATCCCAGCCTCAGAGGGACTTTTTCAAGCATTAAATTAATGGGGATTTACTCACAGCCTCTCCCCCGGGTATGTGAGACCCGTTAGCCAAATGGTGGCCACTCAAAAAATTAGTTGTAGGGAGTGGTGGATCCTACACTACAAAATGCATCAAGAAACCTGAGTGTAATCTTCGAGGAGATGTCAGGTTTTCTTCCTCTTTCTGTAATGCTTGCCTTCGACTATTCTTTGAAGCTGACTCGTTGGGTGCACCTTGAAGCTCTGAACAAACATGGAGATGCTTCCTTTCCCTTTCCAAAATCCTATTCCTTTAACTTTATTTGATTGTTTTCCCTTAATCTCTTCCCTCAGTGTTTATTTATTATTACCATTAATATTTATTTTATTTTTTTAAATACTTTTATTTTAAATTGTATACATAAATTTTGTTTATTATTATTTTATTATTTTCCTTTTGTATAATTAAAAATATTTACTGTTATTAAAAAAAAGTGTTATATATGTATTGTTTAAAACTCTCATTTTTCTTTTGGTACATAATTTATTGTAAAAATTATTATTTTGTCTGTAAGAAAGGGCCTCAATACAATAAAAATCTAATCTAATCTAATCTTTTCTCTCTCTCTCTCTCTCTCTCTCTCTCTCTCTCTCTCTCTCTATTTATGTATATATATATATATTTAACCTCCTTCGTGTTTACATGTAAAATAGAACTGGATTATATTTTTACTCTAGGAAAAATAAAATACACCAATCACTCAATATTTACCAGAACTATTTATTAACAATATCTTATTAGTAAAAATATTAAACTAATATAGTCCTTATTCTGTAATGTAAAGTCATCTGTAAACATTTTGCAGAAAATCTTTCCATAATAAGTGGTATTATGGACAACATCAACAATCATCCGAAGCTATTAAATCTTTGGGCCGTAGACAAATTGTCATGGATGTTTAAAGAACAAAACAAATAAACTTTACCCTCAATTTTTATATATTGACCAATTTATGGTTCTCATATCTGTTAATAATTAAATATGTAATAATGGGTGTTATAACACAAAGATAATATTTTCTTGCTTAGTGTCATTTTCGTTTCAACGATCTGGTTATTCCATAGCCATAAAATTTAAACATAAATGACATTAAAATTGCATCCGTTCAAAGCAGAAGCGGTTCAACAGTACATCTATATTACTGCATACCTTTCAGAATACATACAACTAATATAATTATCGTACAGGGTGTAACCGAATTAGGGTGGTAAATCTGCCCCCGTGGCTTTTTGACTCAAACTTGGTTGATCAATTTGGTGTCGAATAAAAATAATTTACCTAAATTTTTAGATAATTCTGACCTATTTTTTCGTTTTTATATTTTTTTAATACTAAAATTTGTAATTAATTAATGATGATTTTTTTCTCTGATTCCTAGGAGTCAAAGGCATGAAAAAATGATATGAACGAAGAGACAATTTGTAGTGGAAGAAAGAAAACCAAAATATGTATTTTTTTTTTTTTTTTTACCTTTTTGAAAATTCTTTTATACTCCTCTATAAACAGGATTTTTTTCAATTTTTTTGAAGCGGTGGAAATATGAAAAACAATAAAAACTTTTTTTTTTTTAATTTTTCATTTAACTTATATTTCTTATTATTAATCTATTGGTTTTGCCACATGAAATGTCCGTTTTCAAGGTAAAGGATTTTTATTAAAAATACGATATGAAAACAAGATTATTCGAAGTATTTACCTTCTTTTGTACACATTTTTCCCAACGTGGCACCAACTTTTTTATCCCCGAACTGAAAAACTCTGAGCTTTGAAGTGAAACAAAATCTGAAAACTCACTTTTCACTTGATCATCATTTTCAAAAAGTTTTCCTTTGACGAAGTTGTCTAAATTCCTAAACAGGTGCTAATCACTATAATAACTTCGTAGCCCAGTTCTTTCAATTTTTGCACGGTATGTTTTGAAGCATAGGGTCTTGCTGCCGCTCAGTGAGATCATGAGGTGCCCATGTATCGAGCTTTTTTCCTTTCCCAATACACTTTAAATATCTGGAAACGGTTGATGCACTTGCATTTAGCTGTGCCGAGAGTCCTTTAACTGTTTGGTAGGAGTTTCCTTCTACTGTTTGTTTGAGGACATCGTTGTCTCGGTCTTCCTCGGGGCAAGTTTTCCAAGTCGGTATCCCCAGCTGAAAACTTAGAAAACCAAAAGCGAATGGTCCGTTCATTAACACTCCCTCCCCCAAACGTCTTGCTAATATTTCTAGCGGCCTCAGCTACTGAATGGCCGAGTTTAAACTCGTACAAAAATATTACTAAAAAATCGCGTGTTTCCATGTTCATATTTGGAGGTATACTAAAAGGTGGGTAATTGAATGGGAAGCTAATGTTTATAATACAAAGGTAGAGGATTAGTAACTGTTTACTTTAAATATGTAAACATTCGGAAGAAAACAACTGAGACCTGCAAAATCCTTTATGTATTTCAAGAACTATAAAAACGGATAATTCATATGAAACAACCCAATAAAACATGTAAATAATTATTTCTTACCAAAAATTCAGAATTAAATTTCTTATAAAACATTTTTAATCATTTTACTACAAAATATAATAAGAAAACTATGTTTTTCAAAACGCGCGCCAGACTAGCGCTCTACAACGCTGTCTATTTAGCTACTATCAATCATTTGTTCTAAGGTCTCGCTTGTACATATTCTATATGGCTTTCTCTAGGGAGGATGTATTTTCGGTTAAAGAATAATTTTTTTTTGCTAATCTTCAAAATACAAGTTTCTTAAAACGCAAGATTTAAGGAAAAAATCGATTTTTAATTGTTTTCACATTGTTCCACCACTTCGAAAAATATCTTCAGTACAGAGGAGCATAAAAGACATTTTCTGACAAAATTCGTTGAGTGACACCTTTCCAAAGCCGAAAAAAAAGCCGCGGGGGCCGATTTACCACCCTAACCCGGCTATACTCTTTTTAACTACTCAATCTAAGTAATGAAAACAATGTAAAACAGTGTTTGATTCAATATTTATAATATAAAATCTGATAATTTACTGAAAATATAAAAATAAATATTCAATTTTATGAATTAAAATAAAGGTTCCAAAGTAAAATTAATTTTGTTTTTATGGACATGCGTGAAAGGTCGGTTTCTAATGCTGATATGGTAAAGATTTACACCACATTATTGAACGATTACAAACGTACATTAGTAGAACTGTGAGTATAATCATTTTCCAAATAATATAATATAAAGTTTGATTATTTTAAATAAAAATATTTTTCTTCTACAGCACCATTACTAATTCAAACTCACTCCAAGCTATAGATCCTGAAGTCTTTAGTGACATGAATAACCTGAAACATTTGTAAGTCCTATCCTTATATCACAATTATTTATTAAAAAAAATAAAATAAATAAATGGTGGCAATGAAAATCTAAACCGTCATCTTTTATTTTTAGAAGAATAACTCATACTTCACTAGTCGAGTTTCCTGGATTTGTGAAGTTAGGAGGTGAGGAATCTATGCATGTCATGTAAGTATCAAAACTATTTTTTCAAGACCTTATATCGAAATCAGGGATATTTAAATTTATTCTACTACCTTATTCGAATAACATATGTATTTTTTACTCTCACTTATCATTATTTAATCCTGACTAATGAGAGTTTAAAACTTTATAAATTACTTGTTCAAAATATAAACTAAATTAAAGCTCATTGGTATTTTTCAATCGTGAAAAGTCCTTAGTTCTCACCGAGTTATATATATTTCTCTTCCATTTATGTATGTCCATTTTAATGGGGTAATAGAGGACAACTGAAGAAGTTTACAATAACATGCCTACTCTTCGTATGGAGAAAACAAAACGTTTCAAATAAATGTGGTGATTGACTTTTACGGAATTATATTTTATCCATACTCATCGATGTTGTGTAAAACTTTCAAGTATTTCTCAAGACTATTGCACTGGATGATGACCTGTTTATAAATTTCTGGTTTATAAACTACCATGGCCTAAAGTAGGCAAATCTGATGATACTGTGGTAGTCAATTAGTTCATAAAGTGTAGGATTTAAATAAACTGTTCTAATTGAAAAAACCTACCCCTACCTAGTCGATCAAAATTGATTTGTGAAAAACATAATCTGCAGATCTTAGATTCTACTAATTTAATATTGAAGTGGCGCTTGTTTAGCTGACAGTGTCCAGTATTTAGTCCTATCGCCCTTCTAAGGGTTATCCTATTCATCGAGAGAAGATTAGAGCTTCTCTCTTTGCAGAATCCTAAGAACAGGAGAAGAAATAATGTTGAGTGATGGTAAGGTAAGCAAAACTAAGATAATGGTACTAGGCACACGAATGGACCAGAGGCAGAGTCATTATGAAATGGGACCCTATAAAATAGAACTGGTAAGAAGTTTTCAGTATCTAGGCTCTATTATTAATGATGACCTGAAGGAAGAAGAAGAGGTAAGGAAGCGTATAGCGGCTGGTAATAGAGCCTATTTTTCCTTATCAAAGCTATTTAGAAGCAAGCTTTTGAGCCGCTCCACCAAGTTGATGCTATACAAAACCCTTGTAAGACCAGTGGTTACGTACGGTGGAGAAACGTGGATCCTCAACAACAAAAATGTGGACTTGCTTGATAGGTTTGAACGGGTAATCCTAAGGAGAATCCTGGGAGCCGTATTTGAGGATGGTCAATGGCGGCGGAGGAAAAATAAGGAATTGTTTCAGCTCTACCAGGATATCAGTATCTCCTCTCATATTAAGATACAGAGGTTAAAATGGATTGGGCATGTGATGAGGATGAATTGTGACAGGGTTGCAAGTAGAGTGTTCAGGAATGTTCCGGATGGCCGGCGCCGGCGTGGCAGGCCGAAGGGTCGATGGAAGGATGGTGTAGGGAAGGATCTTAGACAGCTCGGGATCTCTCTGAGAGGAGCTGAGGATCGAGAACGATGGTTGGCGACTGTTGAGCAGGCCAAGGGCGGCCTCATGCGTCTGTTGAGCCAGTAGAAGAAGAAGAAGAAGTTCCTGGATACAGCCTAGCCTTAGTGCCAGCAGCTTCAAGACGATTCAATCTTTTCGAATAATTGAAACTTATGTCACATACAGGCTATGGTGTAGAGAGAATTTGTAGAAAACCATTCCTTGTGAGTTCATCCACCCTATCATTGTCTAATATGACGGCAATTCTGCTGCGGTCATAATAATATGCGGCCACGGTTCTCAGACTTAAGGCTACAATGTTGAGATCTCTTTACTACTCCTACACTAATATGGATCGAAACATTCAGCCATCTAAAGCTCCGAAAGCAGCTTGCCTATCAGTTTAAATCAATGCCCATGTCCATCAACCCCTCAGTGAATAGAATTTGAGCGCAGATGTTAATTTCAATTGCCTTAAAGATTGAGTTAAATTTCCCAAAAGATATTGAGACCCCTTTCCTGGGTTTATAAACTCTTCATATACTTGGATCTGAACCTTGTTACGTCTTTTCTTGTAAGACTGCTGGCATAGTTCGATAAAAGGGACCTTCAATATTAATGAAGATGCCTCCCACCTATATCATCTCTGAATACGCTAGAGTTTCATCATTTCTGGAAACCAGAGAATCGAGAGAGATTCTATAGGATTTGTCATATTGATAAGAATATAGTGCGTTGTGTAGTTACCTATCGGTATTTATCTATGTTGCGTGATTGGAAACATACCAACAAACAGATTAAAATCAACTTTTGATCAAGAAGCTAACAAAATGTGTGATTTACGTGATGTCGATGATCTCATCTGTAATCCTGTAAAAAAATTGTAAATTGTCGATGGTAAATTTCGAAATCATCGTTTAATATATAAACCAATGGAGACCAACATTTTTGCTTTTGTTAGCACCGAAGTGTGTATTGGCATCCAGTAATCCCATGGCACCCCATCAGTTTCCCGAGCCCCTCCCTCGGAATTACCTCTTCATAGAGGAGATAAACAGAAGAGGTTGTAATCTATTTCCTATTATTATTCTCAATAGGGGTCATACGGGCCTTTATCAGATCTCTGGGACGTATCGGCTCTCGACATTGTCCATGAATAACTAAGGCTGTTACATCAAAATATTGCACTACATGCATTCTAGTAAATTTATATTCAACCACCTTAGTCCCATATTGTTGGTTCCCAGATGATCCCATTCCTCTCTTCTTCCTCGAGCAGCAATAGCATAGGAAACAGCTCCAGCGTCACCACGTCTAGTCCGTTCCGAAGTTTTAGATCTCTTCTAAGTGGCGGGCCAAGGTCGCGCATTGCTCTAGACGTTTTACTCGCTCCTCTTTTCTGCGCAGTATACTCTTCTCACTGCTCTATATGTGTGGGCGTTTCGCCAGCGGCAGATTTGTGACAAACTCTGGCTCCACACTAATTCCGCTTACTTATTCTATAATGAGAATAAGGAGCTCATATATGCTGTATCTTTCTACAGGAATGTGTTACACTTCGAAAAGGTTGTCCACGATATCATTTGTCCTCATATCATTTTTCGACGAAATCATCTTTAGATCGTTTTTTTACACATTTTTAAATCGTGGATGTGGGGCATAGTTGAACCAATAAAAGAAGATGCTATGTCAGACTTTAATAATCTTCTACCCCTGCTGTCAGTTCCTGTAGCTGTTTTCGTGTTAGATGTATACATCCGTGGAATGCGATCTAGAAATCTAGTACTTTACTAATGAGTACTGCTTTGGAATAGTCTGCTTTAAACCCTTTTGTATTGGTTGATCAATTTAATTTATTATACCTTACTTATATGATTCAATTATATTTGTTTTAAAATTTTTATATATAAAAATCTTTTTTTTCTCATCACTAGTGATGTTCCACGATTTACAAATTTTTTTTTTTTTTTTTAAAACCATTAGCATCGAATTTTTTATTTTTATTTTCGTGATAGAGACTGATGCTTATGTTATAAGTATTATTTAGTCTTTAGAAAAATTATTGTAGTTTTTTTTTTAAATCATTTAACCTTTGGTTTTATTTCTTTGGTCAACCTCAACCTCAATCCTGTTCGACTACCGACAATAAGATATATCACCATTTAATTGTTTTTAAGTTTCCTTGCATATTAATCATACAAATATCCAGAACTTTTTTAAGATGATAATTTCAAGCGAGCTATGATACCAATAGTCACCATAAGCCAGTGTTTTCATGTTTCAGGGACTTAGAAAGCAACAAAATAGAGCGCATTAATTCCAACAGTGCCAAAGTACGAACAGAACAACTGTAAGTTTCATCTTCAATGTTTTAAATATATATAGACAAAAATAGAAATAGAAAAATAAATTTATTCTAGTATTAGGGTTCTTAAAAATATCGAGATTGTTTAAAATAGAATAGAAAACATGTTTGGGCAATATAAAACGTCTCAAGAAAGAGATGATTATCTTCATCGTCACCGTCTCTACAATCCGATCCCGGTCAATCCCCGTCGCCTTGAGACGGCATCGGAAGAATGCAGTGTGTTAGTGGTAAAAATATGATCCGATGAAATATCTTTTAAGTCTGAAGGCGAAGAGCCTCTTTAACTCGCCGAAACGTGGGTCACAAGAGATTTGATTAAATAGAATTAAGAATAAAACTCATTCAAATATAAAACATTAATATAAAACAATGTCTCATTCTAATCAAGTGAAGACGTTTTTCGGTTATTATTTTTTATTTGCTATTTATCCATGTATTAACTCCTATCAGAAAGTATAATCATCATTTTTATCACCGCTTTTAATGAAAATATAACATTTTATGGAGAAGTAACAAAATTCAAAGTCAGGTGATAAATTCTTCTGAACAGCTGTGTTTTGTGGTGTAGATCAGTGTTTACCAACAAACATTTCTTGCGGACCCCTTTATCCAATCATTTCAATATCAATTGATGATCCCTGACGCATGAAAATCCTATGATATTAGATTTACGTTTAGAGGGCTACACTGTATCGTTTACATTTCATGCGAAATATCACTGCTACCGAAACTCAATACGCTAGAAATGGCAAAAAATGAAAAATAGAATTGGAGAAAAAAGAGCTAGGCTCACAAGGTATTTACATCAATTCGCGCAACATCGAATTACTGAAATTTAAAACTAATACAAGATAGATAAATGTTCAAAAATAAATCAAATATTAAATAATTCTTGACCACCAGTTTGGATTCCCCTCATCCTATTCCACTATACAACAGTGTCACCGTGTGGTGGATGTTATATCTTCTACATTGGAACGCGGGATGTATTGCACTGGAGTCTTTCTTGAGGTACAACAGACTTTCTCGACCGAGTTTGGCACCCAGGACTGCTCTACAAACTTCGCCAATTCCTCTCTCCTGCGTACTTCTTATTAATCCGTTACTACCTCCCTGATATAATCTTTAAAGTAAGCCGGTATACCTCAGGACAGTATTCTGGGCCCTTCCTTTATACCTTATATACAGCTGATATTCCAATCCATGCTTGTACTGTCCTCACAACTTACGCAGATGACACATGTGTGTTATCCGCAAATAATGACTCATCAATTGCTTCCGAAAACCCTCCAGTCTCACAATTTTCCATTGAAAAATGGTGTCAAAAGTGGAGAATTAAAATCAACCCTACTAAATCCCATGAAATTACCTATACCCTTCGTCGAAAACATATGTCGGCCTGTCCCACTATCTCCTTTAGCAATACTCGTATTCCACTCACCTCAGGTGAACAGATCCGTTACCTAGGATTAGACAAACGTCTTACTTTGAAACCTCACACAAGACTGAAACGACAAGAAAAAGCTCGTAGATACCGTTTACTACAACAGTTACTTGACTAACGATCAAAACTTTCCTCAAACCACAAAAAAATAATTTATATTACCATCATTAGGCCTGTTTGGACATATGGGATTGAGTTATGGGGATCCACCAAACCACCTAATTCTTCCCACATTCAATCCTTGCAATCAAAAATCCTCGGAAAGATCCTAAATGCCCCTTACTTAGTCACCAATAAAATAATTCATAAAGACCTAAATATCCCATTAGTCGCAGATGGAGCCCGAACTAGATATACCTCCTTTAATCCCAAATTACCCGTCCACTCCAACCCACTCGTCTGCAACCTTTCATTATCATTTATTTCTGATAATCCCCCGAGGCGGCTGAAGAGAAAATGGCTTCGCCACCTACTACATTAAATAAACACTGGGTAGTTACTTTCCATGCTTGTATCAAGCCCATTTGATCAATTAATACATTTACTAAATGAATTTCATTGTATAATACAGTTGTAAATTTCTTTATAATAAAAACAAATATTATTCATTATTTTGTACGAAGTCGCATCTGACATTTAGTGTCAATATTTTCAAACTGTTATAAAATAACCGGTTTTACGGTTGTGATTGAATAATAGCAGTCAATTGTCAGTGATCAGTAGTAATCACATCACTTAGAGTGTTAAATTAGTCTACATTGAGCATGTGTGATTCTTAATAAAAGCCAATGCTTCACAAATATTTTAATTTAAGGTACAATAGCTTAAAATCATTTCCCAATGACATCTCGCGGACCCCCTGGACATCGTCTGCGGAGCCCAGGGGTCCGTGGACCTCTAGTTGGAAACCAATGGTGACATAAATGATTGGTTCAAAGCCCACATGTCTCTACAATGTTGCTTATTCGATTATTTTAATTTAGAAGTTATTGATAATTTTTATTGAATTATATTGAGCTGATGTTGCGATGGTAATGCGAAGCATAAGAAATAAAAAATTAAACTTCAAACAATTTTACTAACCTCGCAGTTGTAACGATGGCTCTGAAGAAGGGATCACCCAGCTTTTCTTAGTCTTATCAAAGAGTTATAAAATATTAAGTTAAATTTAATTTAATTTTTCACAATCTCCAAATTATTCTTATCTTCATTTTCTTTATTGGGTGAAACGGAAAAAATATGGGTCAAAACCTACACAATTGCCATAGTTTTTACATGACCATAGTTTTAGATTGAAATACCCTATTTGCCACAAATATAAATAAAACACAACTGAATACGCTGAGCTATCCGTGGAAGATTAGTACTTCCAAGTGATAACTGAAATTCAGGGTGGTTCAGTTGAAGAAATTTAGTGGACTGTATAGAATAAAAAAAAATAATAATGAAATGAAAGTAAACGACGAACATTTATTAAAAAAAATACATAGAAACAACATAGAAACAAAATTAAAGTAATAAAACTCATTTAAAAAATGATAAGAAACAAAATTAACCTAATAGAATACTTAACAGATTTAAAAAATGTAGGAAACAAAATTAATGGAATTTAATGTTCCAATGAAAGTAGAAAGAAATTAGATTAACAATATAGGTTAAAGATAGGCAATAGTCACTTAAACAAAGTCCAGATGAGTTGAAAATTAAAGAAATCGACAGCAGGGCAGCTTTTTTAAGTTCAAAGGGGAACGATGAGAAAAGAAGAACGCAGCTAATGAACAAATACGTTCAGAATTTTTTGAGAGGAGATTCGGGTCTGTATACGGCACAGACTCACCGCTCAGACGCTATCTTAACACTCGCCTCGCATCGAGTCAGTAATAAAACAATTGAAGTTCGCATTTATTCTATTTGGTTTCACATTCATGACAAAAAAATTTAATTATAATCAGAATAACTATTTTAAAAATAAATAATAAAAAATGATCTTATGATAAATATCATAAAAATGATGGAGTTTTTTATTTTCAATTAAACGACTATAAAAATCTTATCAGGCTATAAACTACCTTCGAGAATGATGAAAATAAAGACGAGTATCCGACCAATTGAAGTTAAATTAAATCATTTAAAATCCTATTTAATGTCTTTGTTTTCTTTATATTTGTGAGAGTATCTCCAGCTCTCCAATGCCACTTGCTTATCTTCCCTGTCTACGCCCGTACATGAAACAGCTTTACTAAATACATTATTATTATGAAACTGGTATTAAATTAAGGGAATTTTTAACATTAATGTTTTAAGCTAACTATTAAACTATTTCGTTTCAGTTTTCTGGACTACAATAAAATAAGATATATTGAAGGATGGGCATTTAATGGTTCTGAGATAGCGAGGTTGTGAGTAATGGATGTTTTTAAATTAAAATTTGTATATGAAATAACTTTTAGAGTTTTGAAAACTTCATTTTTTTCCCCATTTATTTATTATTATATATATTTTATTTACAGAAGTTTGAGAGGAAATATAGAGCTAACAGAATTATCGGCCGATGCATTCAATGGTATTCACAATTTGAGAGACTTGTAAGATTTTATTCAGTACGTTTTAATTCTTACATAAATGTATTTCTCGATTTAAAGCATTAAGTGGTATTATTCTAAGGTGATATGATTGGTTTACTATATTCGTAGGCAACTGACTTAAAATATTTTGATTTGCTATATTTCTTTAATGCTTTATCCCATTTTTAGTAAAATGTTTGAAAATTTTCCAAAACCGAGTTGATAAAATTGGTTTTACTCAAACAAAATATGTAATGGAATAAATAGAACTTGTTGATGTCGAGGTGTAAAACCTCTTGTACATTTTACATTATTTTTTGTTTTTAATTCATTTTTTGTTTCCTTGTCAATTTATTTGCTTTTTATATAACTATTTATTAGTAATAGTTTCGATAACTCAGTAAAATATTCCTCTCTGTTACCAACTTTCATTTATTTTACATCATAGAGGACATTTAGGACAACTTGCCTATACATATATCTCTATTGAAGATATAATTTATATGAAAGAATGATTAACTCTGTATGTGACTATAAAATTTTCATATTTAATACTAAAATCTTAACATTTACAAGTTCCATTTAATCTTTTGGGAGTAAATTTAAAACCTTTCTAAACTCAATTCAATCACTTCCATTTAAAATTAAATCTTTATAAGTCTTGACATATGTAAACGTATACCATACATACACAAACCTACACAACATCAATGCTAATGATTACTCTTCTTCCAAACTTCTAATAATTAGACTTTTTTTTTTTTGTATTTTACAGAGACCTGTCAGACACTTCTATAACTTCCCTGCCTCTAGTAGGATTAGAGAGGCTTGAAATATTAAGGCTAACAAATACTTTCACTTTGAAGGTTATCCCATCCATTTACGATTTAAGCGTGAGTTAAGAAAAAGTTTTCCTTACAATTTTTACATTACCGATATCTATGAATTTTAATTTGGTAAAGTTGTAATTCCAATTAGAACGAGATAAAGCTAATGTCAAGTATTTTTGTTTATTTATTTATTAACAATTGTTACGAAGGGGGGAGTGACGTGGTCTAGTGGATAGAGCACTAGGCTACTGTTCTCCGGGTCCTGGGTTCGAATCCCGACTACGGCAGAATATTATTTATTCTGTTACTTCAGTTGGGGAGCGACCCTAGGGTATGGAGACTAACCTGGGGCACACCCAGCCTCTTTAAAGTGGGTACCTAAAAATGGGGATAAAACCTGGCGGCTGTAAAACCAACTGAAGTAGTAACTGACGCCATAGTACCGGTAAACAAAAATCACTAATAAAATAATATCACTTCGCGACTACGCGTTGACACTATACACAAATACTATGCTCTGCACAAAAATACTCTGGGCCCATAACCTATTAAAGTTATAGAGTTATTAGGCAGTGGAATAAATGAACCTTCTACTAGACAGCTTGTTTATTACTGCTATATATACAAACAACATGGCGCAGGGGACGCTACCAACTGGACTGAACTGTTTGTTGTTGGGCTGCTGTACACCTAGGTGGAAGTTCAGTGCCACAACTATCTTTACATATACAATCGATATTTAACATGATATAGTTGGGTCATATTTCGAGAATTCTCATTCCCAATTCCCCATTCTGGCCCTCTCTTCCCAAAGCATTTTCGAACTCCTTCCTCCCAGTTTTTTCGGGTTCTTGCAATAGACCTTATGCTTCCTTCAACCTCGTACCTCATCCTGGCAAAATTATGGTTTTCCATTCTTGAAACGTGCCCAAACCATCTTATACATCGGCCTGATGGCGGTAGTGCAGACTCTCTCTTTTGGCTTATCATTTTATTTTTCTGAGGAAATTTATCTCTCATGCATGTATTTTGCTTCTATTCTTCGTAATTACTGACTATGATTCAGAAAAGTTGTCAATACGGTGAGAAAAGTAGTTGGGAAAGAACTGTTAAAATTAAGATTAAATGATTAACACCATTTGATCTTCCGTTAATAGTTCAGAGTTAAGAAAATAAAGCTATTATCAATAATATATTCTCACTCCGCATAAACATTTAAAATATCCGTTTTATTTCAACGTATGGAGATATAAAGGAATGTTTATTAAAAAAATATACGTTTTCTAATACAATTAGAGCATGTTTACCAATAACGCCAGGAGGAATTAAAACTTTTTTATTTTCATTATTTATGACATTTGCACACATATTTAATAAAAGAGTTGTATATTGTTTTCTTTGAATGATTCATACATAATTTCACATGTTTTTCAGACTCTACAGAAAGCTTGGCTGACTTATTCATTTCATTGTTGTGCTTTTCATAACCCGGAAAAGCATAACCCACAAAGGCATCAGGTAATAAATTCACAAAATTTACGATACTTAGTAAAGTATATTACCAGGGATTGATATGGTGGAGTATAAAATGGAGAGCTATAAAATTTTTTTTTTTCGATCCCTCAAACAGAAAAAACAAAGAATTAATATAAAAATAATAATAGCATATGTATTATAATTTGTGTTAACTTACCATACCTTTTTCTACCTACCGGTATTTGAAGGCTTGATAATTTAATAAGATATAAAAACTATACTCCCTGTTCGGGTGTCCATATATTTTGAAGGTGAGGGGCCTCCGCTTGTTGATTTAATAGCATATAGTTAAAAGAAGAAAGCTAAATTGAAGAAGAAAAAGGAACTAAAACATAACAAAAGATTAAAGTGTACCTGAAAGAAAGAATTTTATTAGACAGAGTGAGGTGGGGAGGGGATTGGATAAGGTAGAAGATATGGGAAAAGAAAAGGAAAAGGGATATTGGGTGGGGGGGGGGGATATTATTAAGTAGCAGGCTACTTAATGATGTATACTGGATTGACAGGACCTTTACGGCCCTGCCATCTCTCTGGGATCTTGGAAGGAGTGATGGATTGGAAAAGTGGGTTGTATGTAGCTGGTAGGTTGTCAAAGAATTTTATATGTCGTCTTGATATGTATGTTTGTATTGTTTCTAAGTTTAAAGTCTCGTGTATGTGGTCCATGCTCCGTCTTTCGAGTGTTGTGTGTTTTGTGATTTTTTGTAGTATGTTGTTTTGAGTTGATTGAAGTGACTTCAGGGCTGTGGGATATAGGTAGTGTAGGAGAGGTGCTCCGTGAAGGAGTGCGGGTCTAAGGATGGATTTGTATATGAGTATTTTTAGTCTTAGTGACAGCCCTGGTGAGTATAGTAGGTGTTTTAGTTGTGTTGTTGTTCTTACAATCCGTATTCTGTTTGAAATGTGTGCTGTGAATGATAGATGTGACTCTAATGTTATTCCTAAGTATGTGAGTCGTTTTTTGGTTTGTATAGTTTCTCCATTTAGTTTGGGTTGATGTTTAAGTGTTTTCATGTATGAGAAAGTAATTGCATCCGTTTTGTTGGTGTTTATTTTAATGTTTATGTAGTTCAGTTGGTTTGTGATTAGTTGAGCTGCGTTTTGGGCCCTGCGCATTGCTTTATCCGCATTCATGCTTGCTGTGTATATGGCAATGTCATCAGCATATGCGGCGACTTGTACTTTGTCTATAAAATGGAACTTATCACATTAATATAAGTAGTTCCAGTCACTGCACTTGTTTCCCAATACGATGTGGAGACTTAAAATGATGTCACCTTAATAAGGAGATTATCATCATTAAAACACTTACAAAAAGCTCAATACTTGTAGATAGAAATTCTGAAAATAAAATAAATAGCATTGTATAGTCAGCCGGTAACTAAAAACCAAAAAAATACCTCTATTTTTTATGAAGGATCTATCAGAACTGAATTTCGAAAGTATACCCACAGAAATGAAAAAGATTAATGATTAATGATTTATCCTATCCTTTGCTCCCACTGCTTCACCACTCGCTGGCCCGAAACTTTGTTTCATGTCATGGATTCATTGTACAACCTTCTTTCCTTTTCTCTATTGCTGGTTCCGTTCCTTATATTCGTTGGCAATATTTTCTCGGATCATTTCTATACCAATTCATCAACACTCTCACATCTACCCTCTCTTGCAGTTCAAATCCCCAATTCATTCACTAGAAATCAGATCCGGTTTTTCCGGCCTCTATATAGTCCGGTTATTGGTGGATAAAAAGGAGGGTTCACCCTACAAAAGGTGTGTCATTTTATTTTTTAATATTTTTTAGGACCATTACCTAATGGTCCACTAACAACTACCAAGAGCGTAACCCAATTTTTCGCCATCCCCAATCCTTGGCTTCGTCTAAAATTGGCACTTTTTCAATTTATTTATTTTATTTATAAAAATGCAGACAACAAAATTTCCAATAAATTCGGTATAAAAATATTTTATATAAGACCAAGCGTATTCGAGCAACGAAAATTGGTGATTTGGGAAACTTATCACTTTTTTTCCACTTCCCACTGCAAAAACATGGAAAATACTTTATCTCAGTGAAACGTTTATTACATGAAAGTTGTACATAATTTAATTACCTTTAAAACCGTTGTCTTAAAAACTTTTTTTTACTTGCAATAGTAGGAGTGGGGGTAAATTTAAGAAAAATGCATATTTTGTGATTTTGCCCTAGATGTTTTTTCGTTTTTAATTATATTCTAAGCATTTATTAAATCACAAAAATGAATGTATATTTTACAAATGACTTATATATGATTTAACCATACATATTTATGCGCCATAACCATGATGTGCAACATCCTCATTGTACTCCCATTTCAAAAATATTCAGGTTTTGAATAAATAATAATAATATATTTAGTCAAAAAACAATACTTGGATGGTAACCGATTGTTTCAATTTATAAAAAATACATGAGTGAAAATGTATTTACTTATGTATGAAAAAACATATTAATTGAGGAATTTATTTATCTAATCCAATTCAAACTTTTTACAGAAATATTTAAAATTAAAAAAGGAGCTATGTACAACAGAACCCAAGCGATATAAAAGGAACATTTATGGTGGATTTGGAGCCATAATGGAAACTACTTCTCAGGGTTCGTATTTTTCCTTATCCATGCAGTGATAATGGCCTAAGCTAATTAGCTTAATATTTATCTTATCATAATACGATAATTAAAAAAAAAAAAAAAAAAAAAAAAAAACTGACAACAAGAAAGCTTTCAGAAAAATCCAAACATTTTTTTGAAGAGCAAACCTTTAAAACATTGTTACACATACAGATATCTCTTAACAGAAGACTAATTTTCGTTAACGGACTGGAGATACTGCCGTCCAACCTTAAGTTAATAAATTTTATTCGGAAATTATCTCCCTAAACGGACCTACTATCCGTTGGAATTCCGACTATTAATTCAAACTCAGATCTTCATTATTCTGTAATTTTTTTTTTAATTTATTTATTCGTTATTCAATCATTTATTATCTATTATGGACGGACGGATAATTTATTTCTTTTCATATGTATATTTTTATAAGAAATTAATATTTATATTGAGTGGGTTGCTTGTTTCAATTTCCTATACCTAGCCAAGGCAATGAAGGCTCTCTGTCGGAAGTAATCAAAGACAAGCTGATTTTTTGTTAGTTGTTTAGATGTGTCTATCCCTCCTCCTTAGGGGTGGGCATAATCGAATGACGATTATCGGATCATTCGATTATTCCAATCATTCGAATTAATCGATTATCGGATTAATGGGTTTGGAGAAACGAATGATCACTCGAACTGAATTGTTTAACGATAACATAGGGATTATAAGGAGCTCGGATAATCGAACGAACCTATTTTTTTTTTTTTTTTTTTTTGCTCATCACATAAACTATATGCAGCTTAGCCATTATACAGACGGGAATTGTAGCATATCGTCTCTCAGAATCCATATTAATTATTCGATTATGAAATCATTCGATTATTTAAATCATCGAAGTCCGATCATCCGATTATGAAGATCATTCGATTATGCCCACCCCTACTCCTCCTTGCAATCCCTCCCGGAGCAGGATCCCCCCTTGAACATCCGTTGTGAGAGCCTTGTAATTTTGTTCATGAAATGGTCAATTTTACTTGTACATTAATGCGGACTGTATCATTATATTCTTTTATAAGTAAGCTTTTTCTTAACATTAATTATTTCTGCAGTATGTGCTAAACGTGCATAATGTTGGGGTTGAAATGCATGGTTTATTTAGTTCAGGGAAAAGAAGTTTTATTTAAACCGAAATTCAAAAATATGTCTAATAAAAGTTGTAGAGAGTTCAAACCTATTTAACATACTTCATATTTTGGTTGTCGGGAATAAAAGACAAGCAAATATCGGTATGCGTCCGACACTAAGCTAGCCTGCAGCGTGTTTGGTTGTTGCAGTATTATTATTTTTAATGAAGTATTATTAACTACCTATTGTTTGTTTGTTATACATATTTCTGGGTTTTTTTCTTCAGAACTAATAAAGTATTATTTAAAATGGTACTGTAGTTCTTATTCATAACGTTTTTGGAAGTCTAAAAAATATATATATATACCTGTATGTATTCTAAATTTCGGTTTATGGCAGAATTTTGCTACTAACAATTATATATAAAATAATTCCGTTATCCCCTTACACTGGAACCAACATGGCCTCTGTGCAACAAACAGCAGTTGGGGAAATTCTGATCAGGTATTGTACTTTTCATAATAATTCTACTAATTACTATCAGACCATCATGGAACTGCTACTCTTCATATTCTATTGCGAACATTGGAAATCTTACTAATGAACAGTCGTGATTATTTTTTTAAATACTTACATATATATTGATTAATGATAAAATTACATATGCTTTATTATCACCGATTTTTCCTATTATCATTCATAATAGGACAGGGATATCCACAGCAGAAGTTACTGGTTGAAGTTGATAGCTGAATGAATAATAATTAAAAATGTTCGTTGGTGTGTGTAATAATCAATGATATCTCATCTTCGATAATAATGGGCCCAAATAGGGCTTTATTAGAGCGAGAAGAGGATCTCTGGACAGTCTGTAGTTCACACTGGACCAGGCAGGGATCACTTGTAGCTGGGTGGTTAGCATAACAGCCTCCTATGCCGAAAGTCACGGGTTCAAACCCGCAGGTGGTCCTAGGATTTTTTAATGGGTTTAAAAATCCCTGATTATGCCGTCCTTCGGAGAGGACGTTAAAAGGTGGTCCCGGGCCTGTGCGATGTCAGGTACTCGTTATAGAACCCTACCCTAATAAAACCTAGATAGGCAAAATTTAGGACTCCCACTATAACATCGTTCGATTAGCCATAGTAGCATTAAGTGACCTTAAATAAATAAGCAAAAAAACAAACAAACACACTGGACCATGTTTAGCGATCCTCAGAGTGGAGTGGAATATTTATTCAATGTAGGGGTATCATGTCAGTGACAAGATCAATAATGAGATTATTACCTGTATCTTCGCTACATAGTGATGGCTTGACTCCGGGAGAGATACCAATTTGTTCAAGGGAAATGATCAACGGCGGACCAAGCCTTAGTCTTGGTTTCATCAGCTAAACACATTATTGGATTAATTAATTAATTCATTAGACAAATTTTAAATCAAATCTAATCAATAATAACATATTTCACTAATATTGAATAATGCTATTCCAAAAAATTACCATTTTATCAATTCAAGATTTCAAAGGACTGTAAATATTGTTATCCTATTTAATGCTCACCGATACTTTATCATTCCTTTAGAGCATTCTCTAAGCTTATTTAATTCCATTCGACTTCATAAAAAAAAAAAAAAAAAAAAAAAAAAAAAAAAAAAAAAAAAAAAAAAAAGAAAAGCCTCGGTTTAGTGATTTGTTTCAAACAAGAAACATGGCAGTGTCCTACGAAATTCTCATAATTTTAAGGCTTTACTGGAAAAAAATTTCACTCGTAAAATTATTAAATGTGAAGTGGGATGTGTCCTTAACCAGCGCGGCGTTGGAATACAAAAATTAGCAGATGAGATACGACTTTAGAAAGGAAGAAGGGCGCAGGACGACAATTAATAGATATTGATGAGGTTCTGCAGGAAGCTGTATAGTCAAATCCGTCCACAAGTAATCCCGAAGATGCAAGGGAATGTGGTGTGTCAAAAGATACTAATTACTAATACTACTTGTTTCGATACATGACCCATTTACTTCAAGGTAATTTGATTATTTTATGGAAGCTGTCCAAGGTATTGCTGTCCAAGAGTTTATTGTATATAACAATGGAATCAGCGTGGGATCAATCAATTGGGTAACATATGGTTAATGACGGTAGATAACAACGGGCTATACTTTGAGTATTAATTGTATTTTATATCAAAGAAATAATAATATAAATATTAGTTATCTATCCGTCCATAATAGAAAATAAATTACAAATTATCGAATAATGAAAAGTCAAAATTTATTCTAATAATGCATAATTTGCTAAAGGATAAAGTATTATTGAAATAACGGCCAGTCGGCTATAATTATTATTATATATGGTAAGGCCTGAGTTTGAAAAAATATATTCCTTTTGTATCTATCTTTAACGGAAAGAAATAGCTGGTAGATTTGATCTCCTTTTAACGATAAAAAAATGTATATCAAGAATAAAATGATTTGGCATTAACTGTATTTCACTAAATGTGATGAAATACTTTCCTACAGGGAATAATCTCGCAAGTCATCTATCCTAATTTCAATACTTGTTCGCAAACGGTTAAGGTAACAATAAATAAATTTACTCATTATGACAATTTCGATTTCTGAATGAGTGAAGGGGAATACTCTAACAATTGGCATGGTAAATCCTTTTTCTGTATCTAGGAATCTTGTTTCTACCTACGAGATTCGTCTTCTTTCCTTCACCTTTCTCGGCCACTTTTCCAATGGATGTTTTCTTCGATCCATCATTTCACCATTTATTGCATCTCTAAGTACGTTCTATTCGTTATTATTCATTTTTATTTAATATTGAAAAATAACAGCTTGCAGTAACCTTTTATATGTATATAAATAAAGTATGCGTGTGGATAAAGATATATAAATAATATATAGGACTATTTTCTTATTTCATCTGAAAGTTTTTACTTTACTCTTAATTTTTATATTTTTTTTTAGATTCCAAGGACCAATTTTCCGATTTTGCAGTTAATGATAATGAAACGATTTTAGATGAAACATTTCATCAAATGCAGACAGATATTTCTAAGGACAAAATCGAAGCAATCTGTGGCAACTTGACAGGCAGGTTGGTATTGATGATTTGATAGATCAAATCTATGATTATCATTTAGTTTGGGACAGTGAAATGTTGGAATGGAGAGTCGATCTCCACTATTATCCCTTTCATTCAAGATGTACAAATTTTGAATACGTAAACACTCAAGTCGATTTAAAATATGATGAATGTCCAAATCAATCAAAGTTTAAAATATCTTAATAAAGCTGTAAATCAGTCAATTTTGTTACACTTAATACAATATTGACTCAATTATTCGATTTTGATATAAGCTATCATTCTTGGATTAAGGGAACTTCATTTTACAATCCTCTCTCTCATTTTTCCGTCCTCTATTGGTGATCTATTCTATTTGCCTATGACTTCTTCTTTATGAAATAAACAAATTTTATTATAGAGTTGTTTTATCCTCACACACTTGTCTCTACTTTTTTATTCTTCTTGAAATTCAAATGAATGAAGACTATGATCTATTTATGATTTCGCAATTTTCGAGTAACTTCAAAATAAACTTCCACAGAGCGTAGACCGTTGATGATTCCTGTCTACACTTTCTAGCCTTGTCGAATCCTCAAAAGAACGAAAGGTCGGTGCTTCATCTGTTCTGTTTTTTCCTTGTTTCATCATTTCCTTCATCACGTAAAATAAAAATGATAAAAGTACAGAAAATCAGGGAGCCTACTTAGAACAATGAGAATTCCAGAGAGCGTATTCCATTATATATCTGGGAATAGAGTTGAATTGTGAGAATGATCTTTCCGAGGAGGCAGACTGGATCACAACATCTGCGTACTTCATAGCCAGCTTATGAATAAATGTCGTTGAAAGCATTGTGCAAGAGAATGGCTATACAGTTCTGTTTAAAGAAATGGAATAAGACACGAAGACCTGCCTTCTCTTCATTTTTTTACTGGTAAAAGCAGCGAGAGATTCTGGTATCCAAACAATGTGAACAATTATTAATCGGATGGTGTAGCTACCGGCCTATTCTGACGACCTGGATATTGTGGAGCAATCTTTGTAAAGTTAATAAATAAAATGTTTGACCGCTATGTTAAAGTAAGCTGTTCACATCTAATAATGTCATGCTGGAAATTATAATGGCAATCACAAATGACTATCGTTAAATCCTTTTCATATTTGAAGACACATACGAAAATTCATTATATTCGTAACCCATATAATGAAATTTGGCAAGCAAACCAGTCTAACTACCAAGCCTCCAAACATTTGAAGGTGTTGGTGGAATTTTGTAGAGCCGGTTTTACATAAAACAAATCGACATCAATTGTAACATGAATATTTATGAAGGAAATATTTGGTTAGTTTATAATATTAAAACTTTTACACATTATTTATTGTCATTACTATATTTTAGTAAGTAGCAGCTTTTATTTTGGTCTTGCAGATATGTCGCTTGCTCTCCTAAACCTGATGCCTTAAATCCTTGCGAAGACATGATGAGCTGGTTATGGTTGAGGGTTTCGATTTGGTTTGTAATATCTGCTGGAATCATTGGAAATGTGGCTGTTCTTGTCGTCTTATGCCTATCGAAAACTGAGAAATCTGTACCAAGGTTCTTAATGTGCAACCTCGCATTCGCAGATCTGATAATGGCAACATACCTTCTCATGCTAGCAATAATGGATATGATTTCATCGGAAACATATTTTAATTTTGCTTACGATTGGCAAAGAGGTAAAATAAGTCTATGAATAATAAAAACCAGCACAAATATATTTATCAGATACGATAATTGGCTGTTTTTTTCATGTAAAGTAAGCATTGGTTTAGGAGTCAATTATGCCTAATATCCAGCTTGTGGTTGACCAAACCGATTTAAAACATTGTTAAACCATTGTAAATTAATGACTAAATCAATTTCAGGCTACGGCTGTAAGGTAGCAGGATTTCTCACGGTATTCGCTAGCCAGCTATCTCTTTTTACTTTGTCCCTATTGACGATCGAACGTTGGTTTGCAATCAGGCACGCACTACACCTAAACATGCTTGATTTAAAAATCACATCAAACATAATGATTGGTGGGTGGATTTATTCAATTATAATGGCGTTATTACCGTTAATTGGTGTTAGTAGCTATTCAACTACCAGGTTAATATCAATTTGATGACATTGTTTTTTTCATTATCGCTTTAGTTCACGTTAATAATTATTTTATTCAATTAACTGATTAATTTTTTATTTATTTTCAGTATATGTCTTCCAATGGATTCGAAAACGTATATCTCTCAAGTATACATACTTACAATGATAGCAGTAGCAGGGTGTGCATTTCTACTAATGTGTATTTGTTACACACAAATATATCTATCTTTGAGTTATGAGACAAGACATTCAATAAGTGAAGGAGCTATAGTACGAAAAATGACAATTTTAGTGGGAACAAATTTTTTATGTTGGGCACCAGTCGCCTTCTTTTCATTCACAGCATTAGCTGGATATCCGTTAATAACTATAACACAGTCGAAAATTCTACTCGTATTTGTATACCCCATCAATTCCTGTGCCAATCCTTATTTGTACGCTATCTTGACAAAACAGTACAGGAAAGATTGTTTATCAATACTCTCAAGGTATGTGCAATTATATATGATATAATCAGTAGTGGTAAGATACACTAACAATTAGGTTGAATGGTTTAAATTAATAATAGCAAAATAGATTTCAAATGGAACTAATAGTATAGCTCCAGCGGTTCGGTGGCATTATAGGAACATATTTTAACATGCTACTAATACACGAGTTTTTTTTACATATACATGTAGTACAATTACTTAGTATGTATTTACAAATATTTGATTCCCGTGGCGTTTTAATACTTTTCTTTATTTTTTTTTTTGGGTGTTTTACTGCCATTCCTATCCATTAATAGCAAACAGGACGGGTTATCTCATAGGTACCCGACCTATTTTAACTTGAGTGGGTAGGTCTAAGTTAATTCCGTGGAACTGTCACGGAACAAAAGTCAACTCACACATGCCTATTTCGAACTAGATCCGTGTTACGTTGAATTTATGGTCACATAAATGCCACTCTCGTTTTCGTCTTTTTCTCCAAGATCGTGCTACACGGTGAGAGAAGATGTAGGTTTTTGCGAAAATAGGAGGAGAGGGGGAGCTATAATTTTTTAAAAATAAGTTTTACTAATGAAATCAAATGTTACTTTTTAAAAAAATCCTAAAATAGGATTATATATTATTAAAAAAAAAAAAAGATTTATATCAAAATAAAGAATTTTAATATAAACATTATAAAAATATGTTTTTTTAAACATGGAATGGACTCAGAAGGTTATAACTGTGGTATGTTTTGATCTCTGGTTTTTACAATTTTTGGTATGAATAAAATTAGAGGCTGATTTATATCTTCGCCACTCTTTTATTAAAAATGAATGCATGACGTTTCCGCTAAAATGCCATCAGGTGCAAATGAACAAATTTATCTGTAAGTACAAAATATTGTCAAAAATCAAAAATAATAAATCTAAAAGTTTTATCATGAAAGTATATAAGGATATAAAGGGATGATAACAAAATAAAATTTATACAGTTAAAATTGTTAATAATCTATAATATTAACGTTAAATTGTGCAAGTTACCTAGTGTGAGTGGATGCTTACAACCAGAAGCCTCATGTCTAAATAGGATGTCCATGGGAGAAGGGTGTTAAACTCATAGCACATTTTGAAGCCATATACATCACTAAAAATAGCAAGTCTGTAATTTCCAACAAGATACTCAAACATTAAGTAATTCATAGACTAATATTATCTCTTAACTAAATATATAACAATATGAATTAAATGGATTTTTATAAATGATACCTCCTAATGACATTCTTATGTTGGTTATTTAGACGTTTTTATTTATTAAATGATCTGCCATTTTAATTTTAACAACCTTCTCCCCCCCTTCCATGGACATCCTATTTAGACATGAGGCTTCTGGTTGTAAGCATCCACTCACACTAGGTAAAGCACATTTTAAAGGTAATCAGTTATAGTTTCATGTTTATTAATTCAATTTTAATCTTTTTAATTGAATTTCAATAATGATGAGCATAGTACATCAACTGATTCCTTTTAGATTTCATTTTTATAGTGGAATTATTTTCAATGTTCTTCTTTTTTTCATGTTTAATTGTATATTTTAATTGTTATTGATAGACTTTTAGGAATTTAACGTTAATCTTATAGATTATTAACAACAATAATATACTTATATTATTTCATGATAAAACTGTTGGATTGATTATTTTTTATTGTTGACAATATTTTTTACTTACAGATAAAATTGTTCCTTTGCACCTGATGATGGCATTTTAGCCGAAACATCATGCATTGATTTTTAATAAAAGAGTGGTGAAGATATAAATCAGCCTCTAATTTTATTCATAGAATTTGACCTTCACCTTAAAGAATGTACACCTTATTATTGGTATGTTTTAAGTGACAAATTTCAGTGTTAACATACTAGTTTTCTTCCTATTTGTGTGCTGAACAAGTAAACAACAAGGGAAGCCAATTTTTTTAGTGAAGTGGGTTCCCCCACAGGAAAAATGACGGAATCCCCAACTTCAAGTGAATCAACCAGTTGCATAGATATTCCTAACAATGCTATTGAGAACAAAGCTATCTCCTGGGAGCTTTTGTCAGGAAGAAAGAGTCATCTAACTACAGAAAGAGACCCCAGGAAGATTATGAAGGTTAGTCCACCTATAGATATCCAAAACAGGTTCGAACCATTATCACCCTCATTGGAATGCAAACGGACTAAATCAGCATAAGACAGAACTAGACGCATATTCACACGAGAAATGAATTGATATAGCACTAATCACAAACATATTTTACACCAAAATCCAAATTTTACATTCATGATCACAAAATCTACCGAACTGACCATCCAGACAATGCTTCTCACGGAGGCACTGCTATTCTCATCAAATCAACATTAAAACACCATCCTTTGCAGTTACCCACATCACCTGACATACAAGCTTCATCTCACTATTCTCAGCACATCACAACATTACTCTTGCTGCTCTCTGATTGCCCTTCGAGGTATGTCCTGACTTCCACGATGTTTAGTAACTTCTTCAAACGTCTCGGTAGTTGCTTTGTTGCAGGTGGCAATTATAATGCTAAAGACCAGTCTCAGGGATCTAAGATCTACTCCAAGAGGAAGAAATCTCTGGTCTATCCTTCACGTACTTTCATTAGACACAATATCATCACACTCACCTACTGAACAGCCAACATCTTCACATTTACCAACATCAGACACCAGATTTACTTGATTTTTTCATAAATAAAGGAATCCGCACTACACCTCATGCCATAAGTACGAGCCCAGATCTTTGCTCTGATCATTCCCTTTTGCATTTAGTACTATTTGAAGAACCACTTGTAGCTAAGAAAAATATATCTCTCATAATGGATTGAGACGCATACAGGAACTGTCTAAATACTGCTATCTCCATTTCTTTTTTATTAAAAATGAAGAAGAGCTTGAGGATGCTTTAGAATGCTTTTCCACAGAGCCTACAAGACTTTGCATGGTCTTCTTCAATTCCCAGACGAATAAATAATTAAAAGCTACCTATTTATCCATAGTATATGAGGAATTTGAACAGAGCAAAAAAGAAGAGCCCAGAAAATATGGACGACGGACCGACTTCCATCAGATAAACAAACTTACAACAGACTCAACAACAAACTCAAATGACAAATGGCTAAATTTAAAATTACAACTTATGATAACTAAATTAGTAACCTTTCGACTAACGATGGCAGCTTGTGGAGACATACTATAAACATCTCCGAAAAGAAAATGGTTCCTGGGCCATGGCTGACGGATAAAAATCAGAACTGTTCGCCGATTATCTATCTTCTATCTTTACACCACACACATAATTCACCAACATTAAACAAGATAAAATTGTACTTAAAACCCTCGATGAACCCTTACAACTGACTACCTTCTCCTTCTTTCAAGCCTGCCCAAGCTCTGAACAAATCAGAAAGTTATCTAAAAAGAAAGCCCCCGGACACGACTTAATTAACGCAGAGGTACTCCAGCAAATGCCCCGGAAAGCTCTAATGTTTCTGACTTCGATCTATAATGCGATACTGATGACAACTAAATTCCCACTTCAATGGAAATACATATTACAATGATTCAAATAAGGACGAATCCCGTATCATACTGACCAATAAGCTTACTTCCACAATGCTCCAAAATTGCATCTACTACATAAAAGACTTCTTGATGCACTAACTAACAACGATATTGTACAATATCATCAATTTGGATTTCGAAGACATCACTCAACATTACACCGAGTGACGGACTATTTATCCATGACACTAGAGCAGAAATTATACACTACTGGCGTACTTCTTGACATTGCTCAAGCCTTCGACAGAGTTTGGCTCAACGTCTTCAAACTCAAGACTATCCCTCCACCTACTTACTACCTCATTATTTATTCTTTCCTTTCTCACAGCTTTTTCTCCATCCAGCAGGGATCAGAGGTATCTACCATTAAATCTATCGCAGCAGGAGTACCCCAAGGTGCAGTGCTCACTCCATTACTCTATATTATTTACACTCATGGCATACCTGGCAGCCCTAATATTCTAACAGCCACTTATGCAGACGATATGGTGATCTTAACAAGAAATAAAATTGCAACACATGACTCAGAGACTCTACAACAGTATCTAATAAAATTATGCGACTGATTCAAACTCTGGAAAATCCGATTGAACCAGGACAAATCACACCATATCACCTTTACTCTTCGACATGGCACGTGTCCTCCCGTTTTCTTAGACTACACACAAATCCTACAGACGGATACTGTACATTACCATAGTTTGACGTTTGACCGAAGAATGACTTGGGGTCCACATATCAAGAAAAAAAAAGAAAAGAAAACCCTTAACCAAAGACTGAGACTTCTTTACTCACTCTTTTTGAAACACTCGAAACTAAAACTTCGACAGAAATGAAACACCTATCTACTGAAACCTATTTGGACTTATGCATCACAAATATATGGGACAGCTAAAAATACTCGCATTAACAAACTTCAAATCTATTAGGACAATTACAAAAGCGCCTTGGTACGTTAGTAATATAACCTTATTTACATACTGAGATTCGCATGTCAACTATCAATGAACACATACAGAAGTACTATAAACGTTTCCACGACAAACTACAAGGTCGTTACTAACGTACTAATCAATGATATGGCTACAACTCTCAGGCCAGGAAATGCCTACATAAGGCTGAAGAGGAGTTGGATGAGAGACCATCTTTGGTGATTCACGCTGATTTCATGCCAGGAGTAGGTGCCGCTGGGTGTTGCTCTCCCTCATGTCTATCATGCCATGTTTCTTAAATGTTCGCACATCTATTGATTGTTTATTGTATTACTGATCAGTGTGAATAAAGATTTAAAGTAAAAAACAACAGCATAGAAACATCTCTTTGAGAAATTAATTATTATTTATTTGAAGTTTAAAGTAAAAATAAGTTATAAATTTTTATAGAAAATACGGTTATTGTAAATGTATTCTATATAATTCTAAAATGAGGCTACAGCACCAGCCCCCGAAAAGCATGCAGTATTAACACGCTCTTACATATTGCTGTGTCCTTGAAACACATTGTTAAAATTGAGCTGAAGTTCAAAAAAAAAAACCCGGACTAATTCCTTCCAGCAAAAAAAAAAAAACGTTCAAAATGCTTAAAAAATTGCTCCCCACCAATTGACTTGAGTTGATTTTTCGGTAACTGATATTCATCTGATATTAACCGTGAACTCAGCTTCTTATTAGTTTCTGTTATTAGTATTTTGTAAAAATTCTTTGTGAATTATAGTGATCTTGTGACAGTTGTGTTAGTAAGATATTAAATATGCTTTTGGTTGTCATACAAATAAGACCGATAAAGAAGGCAATAACAATTCACTTGTTAGTTTCTCAATTTAATTTAATATTGGCCTCTGAATAGAATTAGGAATTATTAGGAAGCAGAGTTGGACTAATAAATTATTAATTATATAATAAAATTTTAGTTAACCAATGTTTTTAACGGAATAAGAAATAGTAGCAACTACATTGCAAATAATTCAGTTGCTGTTTGGTGAAATACTTTTTAAAAATTTAATCAGTTTAGTTGTAGTGAAAAATAATTTTCTGAGTTGAGAAATTAAATTGCTATAGCCGATTGAAATGACATCATCTTAATCTATAGGTGCAAATAATAATTAAAAACCACTATATTTTTAAATTTTGTTCTTTAAACCAATATTGCCAGTGTAATGGAAACCCGCTCTCTACAGACCAGGGGACAAATGATTGTAAATAATCATATAAATCACCTGTTCATCTTTTCATATGCTCCAACTCATAATACTCACCATTCCGACACCTGGATTGATCTAAATATCATTGATTCCGCGCAAAACCTTCTTTCCACTTCTCAAGGGCCTGTTCCCTTCCTATCATCTCACGATCTTATCCAAATTTCATACAATTTCCAAACTTCAGCATTCCTTCCCATCACGTCAACTTTCCGAAAACCTAGATAATCTCACCCGAGGAAATATTTTACCTGACATAGAATCCATGAACTGGAATAAAATTTATACCTTTTCGACCATTGATTCAATGGTTGATTCTCACTTCCAATCTCCCCAGTATACTAGACAAACATGCTCCACTCAAAACCTGTACCTTCCATTGCCATCCCACTCCTTGGATGAGTCCAGAAATAAAAGACTTACAAAGGAGGCATGAGACATCCCGTAGACGCTTTAGACGCACAAGTCTGATAGAGGACTACCTTGCGTTCACGGCACTCCGAAATCTGACTCAGACAAAAATTAGACATGCTAAATCTAACTACTTTCACGAAGTCTTCTCCTCCACTACCAATTCCAAGTCAAAATGGAAAATCCTCTGCAAACTCTCACTCTGCAAATCATCTTCCTCACCAGTGTTTCAAGTCTCATCTGATGAATTAAATTCCTACTTCTCATCCAACTCCTCTGATAATTCTATACCATCTCCTCCCGAGTTTTCAATAATTCCATCATTTAACCCTGATAATTTTTATTTTTCAGATATCTCACCAACAGACCTTATATCCTCTGTTATGAAATCCCATACCAACTCCATAGGATTTGATGGAATACCTGTCAAATTACTAAAATTATGCCTTCCTGACATCCTACCAGTTCTTCTCTTTATATATAATTTTTCCCTTCAAAATTCCGTATTTCCTACTACTTGGAAAAAAGTGATAGTTCATCCTATAAATAAAACCACGAACCCTACATCCCCTAAAGACTATCGCCCAATTTCCATCCTATCTAACCTTTCCCAACCTTTGGAAAGAATAGTCCAGTCACAACTGTCAAACTTCCTTGAAAAGTCCAAACGTCTTGATCCTCCCCAATCTGGTTTTCGACCCGGTTTTTCCACACAATCCGCCCTCCTTAAAATCACTAGTGACATACATACTGCCATAGATGAAAAAAAACTTACAGTACTAATACTTCTGGACTTCTCAAAAGCTTTTAACTCACTTGATCACTCTTTCCTTTTTTCCTAACTACAGTCTTTATCCTTTTCTAACTGCACTATTCATTGGTTCAAATCATTTCTCTCCAATAGAACTCAAGCTGTTACCATTCCTAACCATCCTCTATCTGCCTTCCTTGCCCTTTCGGCAGGTGTGGCCCAGGGTTCAAGCATATCTCCTCTCCTTTTTAATTCCTATATCAATGACCTTCCCAATTCCATCCATCACTGCTCCCACCACTTATACCCTGATGATTTCCAGATCTACTTATCCTTTCCTCCCTCCGAGTCTCTAATAGCATTTGCCAATATTCAGGAAGACCTTGATTGAATCTGTGCCTGGGCAACTTTGAATAAACTAAGTCTAAATGCTACGAAAACTCAGGCGATTGTTATAGGTTCCAATCCCCTCCTCAGATCCCATACTACATTTCCGAGTCTAACCCTAAATGATCACCCAATCACCTTCACTTCCTCTGTCAAACACCTAGGTATTACCATTGACCAAACCCTTTCCTGGAAACCCCATATTGCTCAAATCTCCCGAAGAACAATAAGTACCCTCCAATTTTTCCATTGCTCCCGTCATCTTCTACTGTCTACCCGTAAGCTCCTTGTATCCTCATTTATTTTCCCTCACTTTGACTATTGTTGCATGGTATATGGTGGCCTCTCAGCAGTGATCGAGGACAGGCTAAAGCGAATTATGAACATATTTTTAAGATTTGTCCTTGGTACGCCGAAGAGGTCTCGTGTGACCCATTTATACAATGAGTTAAAGTGGCTCCTTCCTTCTATCCTCAGACAATATTTCCTAGGATCATATCTTTACCGAACAATCAACTCCCAGCTACCTCCCTATATCCACAAACTTCTGCAGTTTAAATCGTCAGTCCACTCCCTCCAAACAAGATCGCACCATTTCGATCTTTATATTCCTACCCATAGAACAACAACTTTTGATCATTCCTTTATTGTCCGCTCCACTACTCTCTGGAATTCCTTACCTACTCATATCCGCCATGCTTCTTCCCTACCATCATTCAAGTCCCAGCTATTCCAATACCTTCTGTCATCCAAAACAGACACTCAATAAGATATTTCAAATCAAATATCAATTTTAAAAGAAAATTTATTATTTATTGTTCATATTTTTATATGGATCAATTATTATGAACCAATTTCAATGTTTAGTTTGTTTAACACACCAGAAGTTATTATTTCTTTATTTTACTCTTTTGTTTTATTATATCCTTTCTTTTCTTTTTGTATCATTGTGAATAAGAATTAATTATATTCCTTTGGTCTTGTAGCCAGACACATTATATATTTCTTAATTGTACATATCAATTGTTCTTAAGAGACCTTTGTCCCAGAATAAAAAAATTTTTCTATTCTATTCTATTCTAAAAATAAAAAAAATGAGTCGAAACAGTATTTCTTCAATAGGGTCCTTTGATATGAAATCACAAGAGATTCGGAAGTTGGTATAATGTTTATAATAATAATTATTATAATTGGATGTTTTGAATATTAGGTGTTGAAATTTTCTAACTGTTGAATATAATAAAACAAATATTACAGCTTCACAAATTGCATTTATTACTTTAACTATCGGATTTTAGATCCGCATGCGCATTTTTCTTTTCATTTTATGTTGAACTTTTCATTCGTTTATTAGGTTTAGGTAGAGGTATGGTCCAGTGGATAGAACCTGGAATCCTTAATTATGTAATATACAATGAAAACTGTATGGACAATCCACTCAATAGATAGAGAACTAGTCTACTGTTCTGGATCGACAAATATTGGGGAAAATCCTCATGACTGAGCATGATTTCGGTCTATTTACCTCATGCACAGAAACAGTATGGATCTCTATATATACTGAAACCTAGAGCATTCATAGATTATAGGGGTTCCAGTTTTTGTATCTATTTTTGTATTAGGTTTTACAAGGTTTTTTTTTATTTTTTTTTTTTATTGAATTTTTGCTTGTGCGGTTCAAAATACAAAATCATATTATATATGTATTTATTTTTTGAATTAATAATTTTTAAATTATAAGTTCTTCAAAAAACAAATGATCCACGTTTTTCACTCAACAACTTTTTTATTTTGTATATATCTACAACGTTTCAGACCTAGGCCATGTTCAAGGATCCTAATAACATTTTTTTTTTTTAAATTAAAAGATAATAAACATTTTGTTTCACACTGTTATAAAACATTTTTACATACCTTTAATCTGTCGTGTCTTTATTGCATACATATAAATATATATATAATCATATTTACAAAAAAAAAAATATATATATATATATATATGACTACTGATCGAAACTTTCGGGAAAAGACATTTAAAATAAAGTATGGAGAAATCAGGGTCACAAATAGCTTCAGATATTTGGGAGAAATTATTTATCAATGGGTCCAATAGAAAGGGTATGGAGGAGAGGCTGGTCAAGATGGAAAGACTCAGCTTTGCCATCAGTAGCCTATATTGTAAAAAGGCTCTTTCAATAAGAGCGGAAATAAGGCACTATAACACCGTTGTCAAACCGGTTATTATGTATGGTATGGAGACCGCTTCTCTTCCTAGCTTAAGGAAACTTAGGAAGATTTATGGGTCAGTAAAATTACCTTGGATATAGGCTGAGGCCAAACAAGGAACTGTACAAAGAAATGGATGACCTGGAAACGGACATTAGGTTTAAGGAGGCTGCTTTTCTACGGGTATGTGGTAAGAATGAGCTAGAGCAGAATAAATAAGGAAATCATTGAAAAAAATGTGGGGATATAAAGAGACCGGAGGATACATTCTGCAGATAAGGAAAGAGACTGTGAGGTTGGGAATCTCAAAACAGGTTTGTGTCAATATAGATGAGTATACGGAGAAATTAGGGAAGATAAAGGTCCTTGTGGGTGCCAAAGAGGTGAGGAAGGAGAGAGTATGGAGCGAGGAAAAAAGAAGAATGCAGTCTGAAATAATAAAGAAAAGATGGGAAGAGAGGAGAATGTGTGGGCAAAGTTGGGAGAAAATGATATTTGCGTGGTCTTTAAGACCGTCTGGTGAAAAAAAAAACAATAAAAAAAAATAAATATATATATATATATATATATATATAATATATATATATATAGTTTATGCGGAAACCAGCCTATTCAGCTTGTTATTCGCTTGGTACAGCATATAATAATTGGAGATCTTCTTCTTCTTCGTTCTACCCTCAAACTGTAAACTCAATGGTCCTCTTGAGGTCCTCCAGATCACCATAGAGCTTAGTCACCAACTCGGTAGGTTTTGGCCAGATCCGCTTCCTGATGTCTTCTAGCTGAGGGCACGTCTGCAGGATGTGCTCTGCAGTCTGGTCACCAGTTCTACATCCATAGAGGGAGCTTTCTCCGATGCCAAACTTTTTATAGAGGTGTGCCAATTGGAGATCTATAAAAAACAAAAAAGTAGTTGTTTGAAAAATGTGGTTCATTTGTTTTTTGAAGAACCTATGATACAGAATTATATTCACAGCTCAAAATTAATTAAAAACTATGTTTAATAAAACTGTGTTAAAAAGGTAATTTATTAATTGATTAATTAAACAGGTTTAATATTTAAATAGCACTATTTTGAATTCTTGAGAAAGATTTTATAATTCAAAAGATTTGAATTTGTTTGTTTATTCGTTTAACGTCACTTTATGCTACTATGGCTAATCAGACGATGCTACAGTGGGAGTCCTAAATTTTGCCTATCCAGGTTTTATTAGCATAGGGATCTTTAACGAGTACCTGACATCTCACAGGCTCGGGACCACCTTTTAACGTCCCCTCCGAAGGACGGCATAACTAAGGATTTTTTACACCCATTAAAAAATCCTAGGGCCGCTTGCAGGTTTGAACCCGCGACCTTTGGCATAGAAAGCTGTTATGCTAGCAACTACGCTATGGGTGACCCCATATTTGAATTTGTATTAATGATTATAAAACATTAATGTTTATTTTAATATTAGTTTAAAACAAATTTCGCCTTTGATATACAGAGCAAACATATTGTTAGTTATGTATAAATAAAATAGGGATGAATTAACCCTTTCATGCTCAAGGGAAATATTTTTCCCTTGTGCTTGAAAGGGTTAATTAAATCTTATACATGAATTTTATACTTGTATATTATGTACTTGCCTAGGCAGGAAATTGATATTAGGTTTTTATTGATGAGGAAACCTTAGGTTAATAGGTTCTCTAATAGAGTATCATTTTTAATTTTTGTTAAAATATAATCACATTATTCTAAGATTTTTAATTTCTATCATCCCTCGAGATCACTGGTACAATTTTTCATTGTTAGTTATGCTAAATTATAATTTGCTTGTAAAGTTAAAATAATGATTTTGGAATAAATCCATTAAATCGACTATCTGTACATTATATCATATTAATATTTCAATAAAACATATTAAAATATTATATTTTATAGATATTTCTTCTACAAAAGGTCTTCTAACTACAACATGGGCTATTCAAGACCAGTTTCAAATGAAGTACCTGGGCAACAGACCACAGCAGAAACCTTACTCTAATTTTTTAATACTTTATTTTATAAATAGATGATTTTTGATATGGGTCATAATCTGGTTATGAATAATAAAATTGTTAATGATAAGAATAAATTCAATAACTTGAAATCACAATCAATACATAGCCTCAATTATTATATTTTTCCATTAATCCACTGAATTTGGATTTTATTCTATTCACATAATAATGATTTATAAATGAAGTAACCATGGTAGAAGATAGATAAAACAGTGAATAAAGTTAGAGATCCACATTGTTATTGAACACATTCAGGGTTTTCAAAGTGTAGATAAATTTTTATATTTTATAATATACGCTATTTTACAAATATAGTGTTCTTCCTTTTTTTATCCTGAATGTATTCCTAATTTGTATTTTCCTTCTCTTACTTATATTGATTTGTTTTCCTTCTTTCGACAATACATGGTTTCCAGAATAGACTCTGCCATGCCTTTAAATTCAGGCTGCTGTTCTGAGTTTTGCTTTATACTGGTATGGTCATCCTTCATCGCCATGGTTGAAATGGTTTGGGGTCACTGATGTTTTCCATTCAGATGAAATTCTGGTAGTTTTCTTTGGCTAACAACTTTGGTAATTTGTTTTCTTTTAGCCCATTACATGCTATATGTATCGGCTCTCCGGCTGATGTCTTGAATCCTCAGTTACTGAGAAATACTGTCATACGAAATTGACATGAATAGGTTTAAACATCTTATTTCTCAGGAGGCATTCTTCCATAACTGCTAGGTAGATGGGAACCACTTACAGATCAGGCAATCTGCCTTGGATGTAGCTTTGGTGTGTCTATACATAACAAACTAGGTGTGGGGAACATCCATCCAGTCATCTCAACTGTGGTCAGTCAACTCTTCTAGAGGCATAATTTTTATCATAAAGGATTCTTCGTTTGTATCTGATCTGGTTTCATCCCTGAAACGTGACCAGCTAACTGGAGTTGACCAACTGATGATTCTCAAGATGTTGGGGTTCTTGTATAGGTCACACAGTTCTGCGTTGCTTTGGATCCTCTATACGCCATTACTGGAGAAGGGTTTCCTGGGCTCTGTTTATAGTCTAACACTCTGATCCAAAACCACGGTATACATCAGGGTTTTATAGATGCATATTTTTGGTGAACGGGAGACTACTCTTTTTTTTAAGTTCTTATGGATACCAAAGTAGCATTTATTGGCCACCAGAAGTCATCTCTGAACCTCGCCCAAAAATTATTGTCGGAATTCATCTAGGAGCCCAATTAGATTCACTTTTCAACCCTGTTAAAAGTTTTACTGCCTTTACTTCCGACTACATTACCTGTGGAGGAATTTGGAAAGCATCCTTATGTCCTTCAAGCATATATTTAGTCTTATCCTCATTCACAGCTAGCCAAAACCTAGCTGCTGTTCTCCTAAGAACGAAAAGTGTTCTGGCAATAATCTCAACCTCATCTGCGTAAACCAGGATCATCACCGATTTATTTAAAATCGTGCCTTTTATCAGAATGTCTGATCTCCTCACCGCATATTCAAGAGCCGAGTCAAACCGTACGCATACAAGGCAGTAAGTACCCTTGTCTCAGTTCTTTATTCATTTGTAAACTCTCAGACGATTCTTAACATATACCTTCTTTTATGGTTAACTTAATCAGTCGTACGCTGATTTAGCTGGTTTTCCCATCTGAAGCTAAGCTTGGTACACTTCTTCTGTTATGATGTTATCGTAAGATTTCTTGAAATCAACAAATAAGTAGTAGGTATTTATCGTGTTCCCTGGCTTTCTCGAGGATAATCCATACCGAGAATATTTGGCCATTCTTAGATCAACCCTTCATAAATACTTTCTGGTACAATATAATTTCTCGTCCCGCAAAAAGGAGGAGCTGTTTGTAGATTACCCTTGAGAATATCTTGTATGTACAGGATAACAGAAAGATACCGCAGTAGTTATTTCGATCAAGCACATTACATTTCTTGCGTGTTGAAAACATTAGTGTCTTATACTATTCGTAGGGGATTATTTAATTATAACATATGCTCTTAACAATGTTGTAGCGGATCCTTCTCAACTCTTCGCACTCATACTTGATTAGTTCACTTGGAAGCTCATCAGCACCAGAAGCCTTATTATTTTGTAATATTTCGATAGCTTCCTCGATTTTTTTCAGAACAGGTGGTTGCATCCATTGTTCGAGACGTCGAGGAAGGAACTGTTTCCGACACGTCTTTTATTACCTTCTCACCGCTTGTCCAACAATGATCGATATCCTGTTTTCAGTCATTTTCTCTTATTTCAACTTTTCTACATTCAATCTGTTATGTGGTGTTCCTTTTTCATTTCTGACGAAGGAGAAATTTGGCGATAGTTAGGTAATGATCCGAATCCCCATCAGCAACTGGGTATATTCTCACATCCATCATGTTTGATCTATATCTCTAACTCACCAATAGATGATCAATTTGATGGATCCCTAGACTATTATGTGACAAAATGTACTCATTTGTAGTGGAACATTATACTTTACGAAATAAAACCAGCCCTCCTTAGGCCATTATCATTAGTATGTTCGTGTAAGCTGTGCATGTTAATGGTGGGTAAGTATTCACGCTCCTTTCCTATTTGTGCACTAAATTTTTTGTTAAAAATAAATTAAAAATATACCTAAACAAATGCATAAAATATTGGGTAAGGAAGTGTGAAAAAATGGGTATCCCACTAAAGGACCTATTGTTTGCTGGTGACCAGGTGCAAGTAGCTCAAAATGAAGAAGGCATCAGCTACATGTTATGGAAGATAGTTGACAATTATGAACAAGGAGGAGATCTTAAAATTAATTATAACAAGACTATACTTGTGAATGGAGAGTGAAGAATACACCGGCCCTGACGAGTGGAAATTCTGCTACCAGGGTTCCATAATACAAAATGTAAGATTTAAGATATAGAAATACGTTAAATCATTTTTTAGAAAAACATGTATTACATTATAATGACAACAAATTGTTATATCATAAACTTAAATCCTACACTTCCCCCCCTTTCCCCCAAGGGTTTCTATGTTTCTATATCCAGCACCTGTTGGAGAGCTAGTGTTGTACTCAGACCCTCTTTTTTGCATAAAATGTATCTTCTTTTGAATGTCTTCACTAATCTCTTAAGTAATCCGTTTGTTTTGGGGTGGTAAGGAGCGCCAGTTACATGTCGGATGTTGTTTTCTTTAAGGAAATCAGTGAGCTCCTTTGACCGAAACTGAGGACCATGTCAGATACGATCTGTTTTGGTACCCCATCTCGAGCGAACCATCCCCGAAGCTGATTTATTATGGCTAATGTTGATGTTATATCAAATAAAGAAATACGTTAAATCATTTTTTACCATAATGCGACACTACAACCACATTTTTTTTATGTTTTGAAAAAATATGTGTTACATTATAATGACAACAAATTGTTATATAATGAACTTAAATCCTACCCAAAGTAACTAATGGTATGGCATTACAAATAAATACAAAGTAATGGTAGAACAAATGCAAAAATTGAAAAAAGGATCCCAAATGGCATGAAAGCTGTGTGATTGCTTAATTCTATATTATTGAGAAGTAATATCTTACCAAAAACTTATCTGCAAGGCATTATTAAAGATTGTAATGTAATGTGAATGGTAACACTGAATGACAACACTGCTCATGAGATAACCCGAGGGAACCTCCAGATAGATTATGTGACTATTATTAAAAGTGCATATAGTTATGTTACAGGTTGTATATTGTATATTTGCTAGTTACGAAATACACGTTGTTAAATGAATCAACTTTTATCTTATTCATCACCACGCTAAATACATAATAGTGGCGACGAGGAATTGCGGAAAAGAAGAGAAATCAAATTTTATTCATAATGCCACCAAAGTTAACTGGAAATGAAAATGGAGGAATGGAACCAACCAAATCAAGTAAGATCAATTTTTACCACATAGGCCCATTTGATTTTAGTATCATTAAGTGGAATACGTGGAGAATTAAATTTCAGGCTTCCTTTCAAATTTCTAACATTGAAGATGAAAAACTTAAAGTAGCCTTATTAATTAGTAATTTGAATCGGCAGGCATTGGAAATACTAATTAACATATGTAAACCTCAAACTCCTTCTGATTTTAAGATTGAGGAGTTACTTGTTAAATTAGATGAAAATTTCAAAGGTGTGTCGTATACAATTTCTGAGCGATGTAAGTTTTTTAAAATGACACAGGACTCAGTTAATCTAATAACATTTTCATTAAAGTTAAAACAAAAGACGGAAAAGGGTCAATTTCCTACTGATTTCTACGAAAAAGCTTTAATTACTTCCTTCGTTATGAATATTTCAAGCTCTGAGGTACGTAGGGTTCTACTACAAAAAGAATTTAAGACGTTAAATGAGGCTGTAGAGTTGGCTAAAACACTGACTGGAGCCCTAGAAATTTCTATAGTTAAACCAACACTACTGTCTGATGTAAATAAAATTTCTCAGAATAGAACTAAAGAAAAAAATTTTCAGTCTAATTCAAAAAAGTTTAAATGCCGGAATTGTGGTATGGTACATGGATTGAACGAATGTGCCGCATATGGGAAAGAGTGCCACTTTTGTATGAAATTAAATCATTTTTCGAAATGCTGCCGAAGTAAACAATCAAATTTGAAAGACAATGATACTAGTCATTACGTCACAGATATTTTTAACATTTGTGATGAGCAGGCAGAACGAATCAGACTTTTCGTAAATATCAATGGTCAAAGTAAACCTACAGAATTTGAATTAGATTGTGGTTCAAAAAATACAATATTGTCAAAAAGTTCTTGGATTTCTTATGGTAAATTTCCTCTACAAAAGACAAACGTAATATTACACAGTTACTCTGGCCACAAAATCAAGGTTTTAGGAGAAGCAGAAGTTGAGGCTTCCTGGAGAGTTTTTTTTTTTAACTTTAAATCTTTATTCACACCTGTAAATAATACAATGAACAATCAGTGAATGTGCGGTCAATTTTAAGAAACATGGCGTGATAGGCATGAGGGAGAGCAGCACCCAGCGGTGTCTACTCCTGGCATGAAATTAGTGTATATTACTAAAGGAGAAGGTCTCTCATCCAACTCCTCTTCAGCCTTCTGTAGGCATTTCCTGGCATGAGTGTTGTGGCATGTCATTGATTAGTGTGTTAGGGTGACCTTGTAGTTTGTCGTGGAAACGTTTGTAGTGTGTCCGTATGTGCTCATTGACGGTTGGCATCTTAAGGTCAGTATGTAAAGTTATGTTGCTAACGTACCACGGTGCTTTTGTAATTGTTCTAAACGTTTTAGCCTGAAAGATTTGAAGTTTGTTAATGTGAGTCTTTTTAGCTGTCCCATATAGCTGTGATGCGTAAGTCCAAATAGGTTTCAGTAGGTAAGTATAGGTGTTTAATTTCTGTCGAAGTTTTAGTTTCGAGTGTTTTGAAAAGAGTGAGTAAAGAAGTCTCAGTCTTTGGTTAAGGGTTTTCTTTTTTTGGTTAATATGCGGGCCCCAAGTCATTCTTCTGTCAAACGTCAAACCAAGATAATGTACAGTGTCCGTCTGTGGAATTTGTGTGTTGTCTAAGAAAACGGGAGGACTCGTGTCATGTCGAAGAGTAAAGGTGATATGGTGTGTGATTTGTCATTATTCAATCGGATTTTCCAGAGTTTGAACCAGTCATGTAATTTTATTAGATGTTGTTGTAGGATCTCTGAGGCGTGGGTTGCAATTTTATGTTTTGTTAAGATCGCTGTGTCGTCGGCATAAGTCGCTGTTAGAATATTGGGGCTGTAAGGTATGTCATGAGTGTAAAGAATGTAGAGTAACGGAGCGAGCACTGCACCTTGGGGTACTCCTGCTGCGATAGATCTCATGGCAGATAGCTCTGATCCCTGTCGAACGGAGAAAAATCTGTGAGAAAGGAAAGAATGAATAATGAGGTAGTAAGTAGGCGGAAGGATAGTCTTGAGTTTGAAGAGAAGCCCCTGGTGCCAAACTCTGTCGAAGGCTTGAGCAACGTCGAGAAATACGCCAGTAGTGTATAACTTCTGCTCTAGTGCGGTGGATATGTAGTCCGTCACTCTGTGTAGTTGGTGCAACGTCGAGTGATGTTTTCTAAATCCAAATTGATGATCTGGTACGATGTCGTTGTTAGTTAGTACATCAAGAAGTCTTTTATGTAGTAGATGTTCGAAAATTTTGGAGCATAGCGGAAGTAAGCTTATTGGTCGGTATGATGAGGGAGTATTTTTGTCCTTGTTGGTCTTGTGAATCATTGTAATATGTGAGTATTTCCATTGAAGCGGGAATTTGGTTGTCCTCAGTATCGCGTTATAGATTGAAGTCAGAAACACTAGAGCTTTCCTGGGCATTTGCTGGAGTACCTCAGCGTTAATTAAGTCGTGTCCAATGGCTTTCTTTTTAGGCAACTTTCTGATTTGTTCAGCGACTTGAGCAGGTGTAAAGGAAGGAGGAGGTAATGTCAGTTGTAAAGGTTCATCCAGAGTTTTAAGTACAATTTTATCATGTTCGATGTTGTTGAATTCTGTGTGTGGTGTAAAGATAGAAGATAGATATTCGGCGAACAGTTCGGATTTTTCTCCGTCAGCCATGGCCCAGGAACCATCTTCTTTTCGGAGGGGTGCAGGCACTTCCCGATGCTTAGTAAGGTTTTTAGTATGCCTCCACAAGCTGCCATCATCAGTCGAAAGGTTACTAATGTAGTTATCATAAGTTGTTCTTTTAAATTTTGCAATTTGTCGTTTGAGTTCGTTGTTGAGTCGGTTGTAAATTTGTTTGTCTGATGGAAGTCGGTCTGTCTGCCATATTTTCCGGGCTCTTCTTTTTGCTCTGATCAAATCCCTTATGTACTGTGGATAAATTGGTAGCTTTTCATGTTTTCTTCGTCTAGGAATTGATGAGGACCATGCAGCGTCTTGTAGCTTCTGTGTGAAGCATTCTACAGCATCCTCAAGCTCTTCTTCATTTTTAATAGCCAAAGGAATGGAGAGAGCAGTATTTAGACAGTTTCTGAACGCATCCCAATCCATTATGCCATTTGTGAGAGATGTGTGTTTCTTAGCTACAAGTGGTTCTTCAAATAGTTCTAAATGCAAAAGATAATGATCAGAGCAAAGATCTGTGCTCGTACTTATTGTGTGAGGTGTAGTGCGGAGTCCTTTAGTTATGAAAAAATCAAGTAAATCTGGTGTCTTACGTCTAGATGTTGGCCAGTAAGTAGGTGAGTGTGGTGATATCGTGTCTAATGAAAGTTCGTGAAGGACATACCTGAGATTTCTTCCTCTTGGGGTTGATAATCTAGATCCCCAAGTCGGGTCTTTAGCATTATAATCGCCACCTGCGACAAAGCATCTGCCGAGACGTTTGAAGAAGTTACTAAACATCGTGGAAGTCAGGACATATCTCGGAGGGCAATAAACAGCAGCAAGAGTAATGTTGTGATGTTCAGAGAATAGTGAAATGGCTGTAGCTTGTATGTCAGGTGATATGGGTAATTGCAAAGGATGGTGTTTTAGTGTTGATCTGATGAGAATAGCAGTGCCTCCGTGTGAAGTATTGTCTGGATGGTCAGTTCTATAGATTTTGTAATCATGAATGTAAAATTTGGATTTTGGTGTAAAATGTGTTTCAGTGATTAGTGCTATGTCAATTCGTTTCTCGTGTAAATATATGTCTAGTTCTGTCCTATGTTGATTAAGTCCGTTTGCGTTCCATAGTATGATAGACATGGAGCCTACAGTCATCTGATTAATGAGCATATAATTGTCTAAGGGCAAGGGTAGTTTGAGAGAGTTGTTGAAGAAGACCGAAGAGGGGCTGAATGAGATTGTTTAAGTTATTGATAATATTGTATAACTGGCCAGAGGAGTTATCTACCGGCGGGACCGGTAGGGTAGTGCCCCCACTCATACCTGTATATCTGTGTCGTTGGTGTGGCGCTTGAGCTGGTAGCTGTTGGTGTGGGGCTTGCGATGGTTGTTGCGGCTGTCTCTGGTGCTTTTGGTACTGGGCTTGAGCTGGTTGTTGTGGCTGTCTCTGATCTTGATGGTCTGGTGCTAGAGCTGGTTGATTCAACTGCCTCTGATGCTCCCGGTCAGTTCTTGGATGAGGTGGCTGAGGTGGATTTAGTTGTGGAAGAGGTGGAAACTCATTGAGGGCAGGCGGTGCATGTCTTACTGTTGGAGGTCGCTGAGGAGCGTACTGCTTCGAGCGATGTTTTCGAAGTTCTTTCAAAGTTTGGCAGCCCCTATAGTTGGCGGGATGAGCGCCATTACAGTTGGCGCAGGTTGCAGCTGTTTCTCTTGGTTTTGTGCAAGCACTGCTTTCGTGGCCCAGTCCACATCTTACACATTTTGGTGGGTAGTTGCAGTACGTTTTTGTGTGTCCGTACTGCTGGCATCGAATACATTGAGGAATCATTTTTCTTTTGCGCGGTTCCTCTATTTTTATGTGGGTATAGTACAAAAATTCAATGTCAAAGATTTTGTCATTGAATGTTGCTTTTGAGATGTCCACGAAAAACATGGGAAGGGGTGTTTTAAATCGTGAAATGACGTTGACAATACTTGTTGCCTCATATCCATATTTGGCCAGTTCTTCTTTTATGGTGGTTAGTGGTGTGCCGTAGTGCAGGTTTTTGATAACAACTCGTGGACTTTTTTCCTCTGGTAGTTGATATGTGTGGAAGTACGCACCTCCCTTTCTTAAACTAGACACTAACTTTCGGTAAACATCTGAGTTTTCAGGGTATACGGTTACTCCCCTGACAGATGTCTTGAGCCTGAAACTGTTTGCCCCTCCCTCATTATGAAGGAATGTTATGAGTGCAGGGTAATCTTTAACGTCAGATAAATGTATGGGTGGCGGTTTGGTGTTGGTAGGTTGATTAGTTGATGGCTCAGGTTCATCTATTGAGGGTGATAACGGTTCGAACCTGTTCTGAGTATTTGTAGGTGGACTAACCTTCATAATTTTCCTGGGGTCTCTTTCTGCAGTTAATTGTCTTTTTCTTCCTGACACAAGCTCCCAGGAGATATTTTCGTGCTCGATAGCATTATTGGAAATGTCTAAGCCACTGGTTGGAGCACTTGAAGTTGAGGCTTCCGTCATTTTTTCAGTGGGAGAACCCACTTCACTAAATAAATTTTACTTCTCTTCTTGTTTGCTTGTTCAGCACACAGTTAGGAAGCAAGTTTGTTTGTAAACACTAAATTTTTTCACTTAAAACATAACAAAAATCGGAAAAAACTAGAGAGCAAACTTATCACAGTTATAACCTTCCGCGTCCAAAAACTTCCTGGAGAGTTAAAAAAAAATTACCTGTTAGTGTAGATCAAGCACCTAATGAAAAGAATTTATTGGGACTCAAGTGGAATAAACCACTATTAGATCTGAACTTGGAAAAATAAAACTGTCTTTCTGTTTCAGATGAACAGGAAAAAGAAATAAAGACGCCAACAAATGATGCGAAACTTCAACAAATACTACAAAAGTTTTCAAAACTATTCCAAGATGGAATTGGCCATTGTAAAGACATGGAAGTAAAACTTCGACTAAAATAAAACGTCACTCCAGTATTTTGTAGAGCAAGAGTGGTCCCATTCGCCTTACGAGAACCACTAAAATGTGAACTTGATCGACTAGAATCTCTGGACATAATAAAACCTATTAGGTACTCTGAGTATGCTGCACCGATTGTTGTTGTCAGGAAACCAAACAATAAAATTCGTATATGTGCTGCTTTTTCAACTGGACTAAATGAAAGGTTAGAAGTGTATCAATATCCACTTCATGTAATAGAAGACCTGTTCACAAAAGTTAACGGGGCTGAGGTGTTTTCAAAATTGAACATCTCAGAAGCATACTATTCATTCCCAATAGATGAAGAAAAGCAAAAATTACTTGTAGTTTACACCCCATTTGGACTTTATAGCTACAAACGGCTCGCTTTTGGAATAAACTCAGGTGCAATGATTTATCAAGAGAAGATGGAAATGATTCTTCATTTGATGCATATCCTACGTTCAAAGAAGGGAATACTTCACACTGTAGCAAATAGACTTCAGAGGTGGAGCCTTGTACTCATGAATTATTCATTTACGGTGGAATATGTACCTACAGCTAAATTTGGGAAAGTGGATGGCTTAAGCCGTCTGCCGATAGCACAATTCGAACAAACTGATTTTGCATTTGAGGAAGTGGTTTCCAAAATATTCGACGATAATATCAATTCCTTGCCAATTCAAAGCAAAGAGATTGCCAAGGGGACCCTCTCCTTCTAAAGGTTTATAATTTCATATTGACAGGATGGCCTGAAAAATGCTCTGAACAATTTCTACCATATTTCCGAATTAGGGATGAACTAACTACATATGATGGATGTATCATCTGGGGAATTAGAGTCGTCATACCCCCCACCTTCATAAAGAAATTAATTTCATCACTTCATAAAACACACATCGGAATTGTGAGATCAAAAGCATAGGCGCGTGGAAAGTTTTGGTGGCCCAAGTTGGACCAAGACATCGAAGAAAACATAAAGTCCTGTGAAATATGCAATAAATACGCCAATCAAGAACCTAAGGAGTGCATACCCTGGCCAACATTGGGACATCCTTGGGATAGAATTCTTCTAGATTTTGCGGGCCCATTTAAAGGAAAAATATTATTGTTGGTAGTAGATGCTTTCTCCAAATGAATTGAGGTATTCGTGGTAAAAAAATATGACCACAGAGACAGTAATTTACTTGTTAAAAGCACAGTTAATGACTCGAAACGGTCTTCCTAGAACCATTGTAACAGATAATCAAACTACCTTCACGTCGTTGGAGTGCCAACAATTTTGCGTCAATTTTGGAATTAAACATATCTTAACTCCAAGTTATCACCCTTCTTCCAGAGGAGTTTCCAGATCAGTCCTCGCCTAACCTACCGCCACGAGTTCGCAAGGCTCCCAAGAGGCTCACCTACTCGCCATTCTGAAGGGAAAAAGTAATGTGAATGGTAACACTGAATGACGACACTGCTCATGAGATAACCCGAGGGAACCTCCAGATAGATAATGTGATTATTATTAAAAGTGCATATGTTCATGTTACAGGTTGTATATTGTATATTTGCTAGTTGCGAAATACACGTTGTTAAATGAATCAACTTTTGTCTTACTCATCACCACGCTAAACACATAATATAATGCTATATGGATTGGCGGTCATTATTGTTCTGGACTTGGCACTAAGGAGAGCCAAGCCTATAATGAGGAAATTCCAGCTAGGGCACAGAAACCTCCACCCCACCAGATATTCCCTATTAGCCTTCGCTGACGACCTCATCCTGCTAACTGACAATGATCGAGACCTCCAACATAACATAAATGTCCTACAAGAGGAATTATCTAAAATAAATATGAAGATTAATCCGGGGAAGACTAAATGCATGTGAATTGGAAAGAAACCCCGAAGGATAATGAGGATATTAAGAGCTGGAGGACAGAGATTAGAGCAAGTCGAAAATTTCAAATATCTGGGAGCTCATTTCAATGAGAATGGCTACATAGACGAAGAAGTGGCCCAGAGAATTGGAGCGGCAGGGAGGATGTTTTGTATGGTAAGGCGAGGTTTTCTGGGGAGAAGAGAGGTATCAAAACAGACCAAATTAGCCGTATATAAATCGACATTTCTTCCTATCCTATCGTACTCCTCAGAATCTTGGACTCTTACCTCAAAACATAGGAGCCAAATCCAGGCCATGGAAATGAGGTATCTCCGAAAAATAGAGAGAAAGACACAGAGAGATAGGATACGGAACGCCACTATACGGGCTAACCTTGAAGTCAAACCGGCGGAGACCATTCTAGAGGAACACAAACTGAGGTGGTTTGGACATCTTCTTAGGATGGATCCGGAGAGAAGTGCCAGGAAGACGTATGAGACCCTCACAGAGGGATAAAGGCCCAGAGGAAGACCCCGCATCTCCTGGGAGGCCGGTGTAAAGGAAGCATGCAGGAGGCGTGGGATAGACTGGAGTAGGAGAATGGAGTTGGCCCAGGAAAGAGACATATGGTCCAGACTCTACAGGCAGGATCCTCACACCGAACAGCGGTAGAAGAGGAAACGATTATGATGATGATGATGATGATGATGGATTGGCGGTATGGCCCATTAATGGAAACAAATCTTGCGGTAAAAATGGAATTTTGAGAAGAGCAGTAAGGATTGAAAAGGACAGAAACAGCATTTTGAGGGAAAAAAGGATGTAAACAATTATATCCTAGAAGCCATTGAAGATCGATGCCTCAGATGGTTTGGGTACATGAAAAGAAATGGTGACGACAAAATTACGCCCGAAAAGGACTAATTTTATTATCTCAAAAGATATGCCCGAATTTCATATTTTAAGGACTGTTTTAATTTTTTTTATTTATTTTTATTCCATGTTATAGTCTTCATTTATTGTAACCAGGAAAGACAAGGAACCGTTTCAATAATCAACTTCAATTTCATAAAAATTACAAAATAAAAATATATTTATCAAAATAATATACAAACGGGTTTTAAAATATACAGAATTGCTAGGAATATATTGTAAAACAATATCGATCTCCCTAAACGTCTTAATAATTGATAAATTAAATTTTTAAAACACCCATAAGTCGATTGTTCATCTTATCTTCGCATTGAACAGGTCAGCACTAAAGCTTTAACAATAACAGGGCCTCTCAGCTAGACTTTAGTTTGTCTTCGATATGTCTAAAGTCAAAATTGGGGTAATCATCCAACAAAATGGAGCACAGGTGGTTATTCCCTCCAAGTGTCGAACCATCGGAACCCTCGCATACGACAGACTAAACTAGGCGGGGAAAAAAGACCGAACAATCACCCGAAATTATATGTCCTTGTGTAAGGACATTTGACAAATTATTGTTTTTTTTCTATATTTTTATTTTCGTTCGCGCGACCCAACATAAAATTATACATTGAAAATAAACTGGTTTGACTTTTTAATATTGAAAAATGAGTGAATTGGATTATGAGTGAAATATTGTATTGATTATTGGTTTACAATAATCAATACAACTATATTTTCTATGAAAATAAATCTTCAATAAGTTACTGAATAAGTTAACTGACTATGGACCATCCAGTAATGATTGTGACATGATAAATAGACGTAATGGTAAAGTGTTTTGCATAGTTTTCGACATTAATAATGGTTATTTTTTTATCTATTGACTAAAGGAATATTATTAAAATATGTGAAGTAATTAGGTTACTAAGAGTATATAAAGGAAATTGTACTTTTCTTTTTTTTTAATACAGGCGGTAGGTATATAATAAATTTGAAAAAAAAATTTCAATTTTTTCAAATTTCGCTCAGCCCCCAGTTTTTCGCCAATTTTGGGTAACCTCTTTAAAGAGGATTGGTCTGCCCCAGGGTTGTCCGTCTCCCCGCTGAATTAACAAAACAAATAATATTCTGCCGGGATTCGTACCCAGGACCCGAAGAACAGTATATTAGTGCTGTATCCACTAGACCACGCCGCTCCCTAATGAATCACATTTGTTTTGCCGCATAATTAGCTTACTACTGACAGCCAGCAGAAAATGTCGCCAGCATTTTTAAGCATCTATGTCACTGTGTTCACGCCTTTAATCTGTGAACATTTTGGGTACACAATAGTTAAAAGATGTTATCAAAAGTATCAGGTATGTGAAGCAATGGATAGGAACACACCTGGCACTGGTAAAACTAACGCGAACCGCAACCCGCCAGTAATTGATAAAAATATTTCTTACCATTTTTGCTTTAAAAGAAAATAGTTACAGAGAGTGTACAAGTTTATGGAACCCGTAGTTTTTAATTTAATAAACATTTTTCACTACTATTACTTTAGATCATTCATTTTAGGTATTAATTGGTTAAAGGAGATTCCTATAAAGTCAAATCACTTGCCAATAACCGAAAAGTATTTTGTTTTCATAACGTTTCCAATTAAGAACGTATAAGATCATGCAGTGTTAAAAGTATTTGGAAATCATTATATCCTGTAGTTTACTAGTTTCAAATCTTCATATTTCCATTACTACTAATCATAATTTTATGTTCTAAATCATTTTCCTTCCCCATGCAACTGTTACCAAAACTATAAAAACAAAAGTTTTTAAAATAAGACGTAAAAATAAAAGGTTAACTATCAAACAGCGGCTTTGAATAATTTTTTAAGAGAAATGGGTGAAATGATAAAGAAAAATGGTGAGGATATATGTACATATTATTACTGTATTATTATAACAAGGAAATTACATAATTCCTAATACTTTTGACACTTATAGTATATTTTAATTTGTTCGTAAATTTAGGTTCAAAATATTGAAGAAAAAAAAAGATTAATTTTCTTGTGATTTTTCGTTTTAGCTAGTGTCTTTACCGATCTTCCATATTACAAAAACAAATGAATTACAGAATCTTTTTAACACTCGCTGTATTTGATGAAAAAATTGATGAAGCGAAATTTTAATGTTTTAATTGAAAATTTATTTATTTTTTATTTGAATTGTTTTCATAATCAAAATTTAAAAGTTAATTAAATAAAATCGTTTTTTAACATCAAACAATGAATGATCTAGCGTACCCCAAAGCGGGTGAAACGAATATATATATATATATATATATATATATATATATATATATATATATTATTAAAAACAAGAAATTAATTCATCGACCCTTTTTTTATATTATAATTTTGTTTTAAATAATTCGGGTTTTGGGTCATTAAACTAATACTCCTTCTTAATTTTCTTTATTTTGACGTTTCGATCCTCCGTCCATGAATACTGACACAGGGCACTGTGTTAGCCTGAGTGGTGTGCCGGTGCTCAATAAAATTCTTTGTGTTGAAAAGGATCCTATGTGTATTCATGGACGGAGGATCGAAACGTCAAAATAAAGAAAATTAAGAAGGAGTATTAGTTTAATGACCCAAAACCCGAATTATTTAAAACAAAATTATACATAAATATATATATATATATATATATATATATTAATATATATATATATATATATATATATATATATATATATTAATATATATATATATATATATATAAATATATATATATATATATATATATATATATATATATATATATCTTTTAAAATATATTATTATTAACACTCATTGTTATTAATTTTACTTCTTTATCAAGGAACATCTCACTCAGAATCCTGACTTATATATAACATTGAGTTTATGGCATTAACACATCAACAAACTTAAGGGACTTGACGTCTTAAAATTAGTAAAATAAATTTCCTAACATTTTATTAATAGACTTAATAGTGTATCATTTAAAGTTACGAGAAAATAGAGGTTTTCTGAAATACGTTTTTTGAAAAGATAGATTCAAAAATCCCTCCTTTTGCAGCATTGCCTTTCTAATCTGAACTTTTGAATTAGGATTTCTAATGTTATTCTATGGATATTTTGTAATTAATCATTTACCAATTTAATTTTCCATCTCAGTTTTAGCTATTCGGTTAAAATTAATGCACTTGGTAATATAAATATGGTAATTGATAAATAACTTTTACATTGACAGATGAAAGACATTTGTCAACGATATTGGCAACAGTTCTTCACTTAAAATACTGGCTCGCTCGCATCATGCTCCCAAGCTCTAGTTCGGCACGTGTTTAAGTCAAATGTGACTTCGTAGGGTTGATTGTGATAACTGTGGAAACCCAAGTTACATAGCAGTTAATCAAAAGCTTATTTGTTATATACTTCAATTAGATGCGCCTGTATCTTCTTATGTTTTCCTTGTGAGAAATTGTAAATACTAATAGGGTTACAGTTGACAACCGGTTCATTACCTCGGTGCGTATTTACTTAGTTATTGCTTTTTAACAAATATCCTCTTTAATAATGAAAAATCACTGTGTACTTGAGGCACATTGTTTTACCTTGTTAATTTTACGTACATTTATGCCTTCAGTTAAGTGTGTGCTAATGTTTGAAAACTTATATTGATGTATGCAATTGTTTACATCTATAAATTTTCAATGAAAATTAAGTTATGTTTCCCCCTTCTTTAAGTACTATTTTAACTTTATACATCCCAATATTATGCATATTTGGAGTTAGTGCACTAGATTTTGTATCATCCCTTGCCCTAATTTAATTACTGCTTCAAATAAATTTGTTAAGCACCTAATTTCTTTCAGTACACATTTAAGGTTGTAATTTTCTAATACACATCTTATTTTAGACCACCAAAATGTATCCGTCAGAAAGCCAAGAAGAAATGGGATCTGTAAAAGTAAATACTCGAATCCATAGAAGTAATAAACGTAAGTTTCATTTATAATTATTATTTTTAGTGCATTTGTTATTTTGTCTATTTAAACAACTTTTGAAGTATAGTTTAGGCTACTAGTTTTATATTTTGCCTATTCTTACAAGTGTTGAACTCTTAAAATTAAATTACCTGTTTGATCTTTCTGGTTTCAGTTATGAAATTCATTTTAGTTACATTTATATATGCCTCATTTAAAAAAATTAAAGATTTATATTGCTCTTTGCCAATTGCATGTGATCATTTGGCATATATCATATTTAATGATTTAATACTTATTATTCATATCTAGAACTGTTTTTATTCTGGATGAATCATTTTTATACCTGACTTGTGTTTATTTATTTTGATTGTCCTACAGTTTTAAGGTTGTAATGTATATACAATCATCATTGAAAGCATTATTTATTTAGATATATGTATATATCAACTTAGGAATAACTGAATAGCAAACTATTTTAATCAAAAATCACTATTTCGCTCAGATGTGGGATCTATTATTTCTAATCTTGACCATTAATTCTGGTTGGGTCCGGTAATTGGAGTGATCTGTATTGAGGGGAGAGTGTCAAGGTAAAATACATTTGTGCATAACAAAGTATTGATATTTAATAATTATAAATCTTGGTCAAAGTACATTGACAGTTTATTTATTTTTATACTTCAATGAGTACTACTTTTGTGACCAATTGACCCCATTACGTTCTGATATCTGGGCAAACTTTTAAAATCTTTTATCCTTACTTAGTACATTCCAGTATATTATTATTATCCTATTATGGTGTACATTGTATATGTTTATATTAGTTACATGAGTAACTAGCTTAAGAGATGGTTGTAGAAGGGTAAAAATATTACTGTATTATACAAACAATTAATGGATAGCCTTTTCCCCCCAGAAGTTGTAATAACCAGTATAACTGTAGAATAGTATTACTTACTTATTATTGTTGAAGAATATAATTAATATTACTGCTATACTTTGTGGATAAAAAAATGCTCTGTATTATTTGGAAAACTTTTACGAATTTACTGAAGCAGCTGAGATATATAAAGAAAATTGTCTTACTACCAAATTGAACTACATTAAAAGGAATAATTCATTTAAATCAGAGAAGGCATGTATTTAGCTATATTTTACTAAAATTCTAATATCAATAAAACTATTTAAATAAATAAATCTTTTTCATTCAAAAAATCTCTAAAGGGAAAATAATTTATGGAAAACTAAATTTTATTTCTCAATAAATATTATTTTTAAAACTTAATTAAAAAATAATTATATTCAACTCAGAAAATTCTTATGTCTAATTGTAAAATTAGATGTTGCAGTGGCAATTTCCCTTAAGAAACTTTCACTTCATCACAAGATACGTAAAGCTTGACTGAAAGATATTTTGTTACAATCCTGAAGACAAATCCCGATCAATAACTTTTATTTATTAAAAAAAAATATAGATTTATCTACTTACTGTTATTTTGTATATTTTATTTAAACTAAAAATATTAGTCTTATTTTAGCATATATTTTTTTTAAATGTTCTTAGGTAAACCATTTTTTTTTTCCACATACATATTTCTATTTCTCTGGAAACCTGATCATTATGTGTGTGCTATAAGGATTTGAAATTTTATTTTTTATCCATCTTGCCAACTTCAATAAAAAAATATTTTATTCATAGAACTATAGGTTTTTTTTTTCAATCAACTACAATATTATAAGATTGACTTAAGTTGTTTTAATTTCTGAAAAATCTGTCTTAATAGTCTTAGACCAGTTTCCATTAGAAATTGTGGTATATTTCCCAAAGTCTCCAATAATTAGAAATGGATAAAGGGGAACATTATCATCCTAGATGTTAGTTCATAGAATTCAAACTTAAAATGAATTTTATAAATCACCTTCAACTACTGTACTTGATTATAAAAGGAAACTTTATATTTTATATCAATGGCTGTCTCATCTATATTTATTTTGTGAAAATTTAAAATTTTTATTGAACTTAAGTTTTTCTTAAACACAATGGGAATGACAATAGCACCTCTTTAGCCACCTTCTCTGCTAACTCTAACAATATTTTCTTATTTGGTTTTATTATTTGTTAGGCTTTAGGACTTTTTAAGAAATTATACTTATAATATTTGTTGAGAGGAGAATTTCGATTTCTTATTTAAGATATTTTTGATAAGAATTCTCCTTTTGTTTTACAAGCATAAGAAAAAGTTGATGATAATCCAATCTAATGTAAATAGGTGTTCTTTGTGTCTTTTTAAAATTTCTATATATTTTTTTCTGTATGTTTAAAATTAATTCATTTCTTGGCTTGTGCTTTTATAAATTTTAAAACACACTTTGCTTCTAATATCAGAAATTAGGTACCTGATTGGCTCTTTAGAAAATTTCAAAATGGATTGGGTGAGCTTAAATTAATGTGCCTGTATGCTCTTGAACTATCCATAATCAGTTGTGTCTAGAGACGAATCTTACTGTTGTCATTTCAAACATTGCCAGTGCCTTTTCTGTTTACTAGATTGATCTGTATTTTATCATCAAGTTCATTTTTATATTACCATTGTTTAAAGCAAATCATGGTTGTCAATTTTTGGTCACTCCAAAGATCAAAGAATCCTTATCAGTTGAGATGAGAGCCTTCACTATCATCACTTTTCTCCTCTCTAATTCCTAAAACTTATACATGCTCTAAGAATTTTAATCAAAGAATATTTAGTTTCTCTAATTAAACTTGTCATTCTTTTTCTACATAAACTTGTCGTTACAAACAATTTTTTTTTTTTCATTTTTTAATAATAATTTATTTTTTGTCTTTTACGAGCATGTATTTATTTACAAGTTGTCTACATTCTGTCAAATCTAACTCTATAAAAGTAAGGGCTTGGTTTCTTTTTTTTTTATTAACTTTACCCTTCACAACAAAGGTGGTACCTCTTGTTTCCTATTTAGTGCTCTATTTCCAATAATTAGCACTATTCTTTAAATATTATGGTATTAATAAAAAAATATTTAACATATTGGTACATTGGTTTTGAGATAGTAATTGAATAATGTAATGTTTCATGATAATTCATGAACTGTTTGAACTTAGTTATAAGGTGATGTATGTCAACATTACTGAATATCTATTTCAATATTTTTTTTTTTTTTAGATTGGAAAAATGATTTATCTTACGATCTCTCAAGTAGCGAAACATCCGATGCTGACTATGAAAATAGCTTCCCTAAAGTTAGCAATGGAGGTAGTGTTCGAAAACGAAGAGTGAATCTTCCAATAGAATCTGTAAGGATTTTAAAACGTTGGCTCTTTGAACATCGATATAATGCTTATCCCAATGACTTAGAAAAATGTTTTCTAAGTCAAGAAGCTAACTTAACTGTTCTTCAGGTACTTAATTTGTTACTATTTAGTGTTTATTTCATGATATTAATGTTGTATGCACTTATCACAATAATTTTAGTGAATTTATTTATTATACTGTAATAGTTTTTAGTAATATTTTAATCACAAATGTTTAAATTAAATATTTTAATTAACAAAAGCTTTTTAAATGTCACGTTTAATGACATTTAACAGCATTTAAAAAGGCTTGAAGTCAATATTAATTTTATTAATCAGATTTTAATCTGACATCATGAATCTTAATTTTAGTATGAACTAAACTATAGATGACTCACCACTAACTGTGATGAATCAGCTCTTTATATTCCCATAGCTAAAATAAATAACCGGTAGCAGGGAAGATTTAATTTTTATTTTTCTCCCACTATTCACTGAATTGATATCTAGAACTCGTCTGTTCTCTTATTTAGGTCCATGAATTTGAAATAGTTACCGAGCAGATTGATAGTGCATTTTGTTATGTGCTCAGTAGAATTTAAAAAATTCCCAGTTCCTTAAGAGTTTCTGATAGTTAAAAATCAGGGTAGCTCCTTTTTCTGCATCAGTTGCCCAAAACTATCATAGGAGGTGATCATTAAATCTTTCAACCCTAAAACCCAATAATAAATTTAGCTGATTACACTTTCCCAAGATAGCAGATCAGTTGAAAATCCCAACTACAGCATTCAATGCTATTTCATCTCTTGAATTGGGATCAACTAATTTTAGCTGGTGTCATTAATTGTAAATACTGATATTTAAAAAACAAAGAATTAAACCGCTTATTGTGCGTTCATTTTTTTCCCTCCATGGTATCAGAACTTGATTATAAGCAATGTCAAGGCCAGAAGTCGATGGATTGTTTTTCATCTGCTAAGTCTATCAGGTAAGCTCTTCCTCTTCGATGCCCAACCCATTTCTGGGTCAAGGCCTCCTGGATCAGTCTCCTTCAGTTCTTCTGATCCTCTGCTGCAATCATCCGATTCCGAACGCCAAGAAGGGCTCATCTTAAGCCACTCTGACCATCCAACGGAGTTTTGTTCTGTCTTGTCTTCTTGTCCCATGCACTGTTTTTGTCATTGTCTTCCTCGGTTGTCTGTACAGCTCATACGAGCTATATGACCAGCCCATCTTAACCTCCCCACATAGATGAAATGAGCAACATTCGGTCCTTTGAACTTCTTATACAGCTCTTGGTTTGATCTGCATCTCCATACTTGGTCTATGCAATCTCTCCCTGAAATAGAACACAAAATTTTTCTCTCATGAATCAAGAGAGAACCCTGCTTATCTAATTTAGAGATAGTCCAAGTCTCTGAACCATGTTTAAACTGGCCATATGAGGGTTTTATAAGCTAATGCCTGATTTTTAAGTGAATTGATTTATTTTTCTGGTAACTTTGAGTATGATGTATTTTTAATTTTTTTTTTTTTAACTTCTTTATTTGAATCAAAACACAGACTATTCATTAAGATAATAATGATCCAGAAGTTAGAAACTTGATTGACTAAACTGTTAAGAAAAAAAAAAAAAAAAAAGGTTACTTCATTTTTTAGGCAAAGCAATGATAAATATGCTTATCATGAATTTTCTACTACCACCCATTTTACAGACTTAATAAATTGAGAGATTGGTCAAAAGAAATTTGAGTGTGTTGTAGTTTTAGATTCATTTTGCTCCTGTTCCCTTTTGGAATAAGGGGAACAACCTTAAGCCATATTTGTCTGGGGTTCTCTTTGATTATTCCTAAAGTATTTAAGTTCCAGATCTTTCCTCTTCTGTCCTTTTTAACTGTTATAAATTCACTTAAAATTCCAGCAACTTAGTAATGCCAACTAAGGTATCCCTAATTGTGAGGTAGTTATCCTTAACCAGTCTATGCAACTTAATTGCTGTTCTGCAATTTCATGTAACTCTCATAATCCATTTCCCATGATTACTTTTAAATTATATTAAGATAATAGGTAAAAACCTTAAATTTTAGTACTTCAACTGAGTTATATCTGGACCCAAGGATACTAGGTTCAATTACTTGGAACCAATGTTAGTTTTATGACTTACAACTTTTATTCCAGAGATTTTGCTGAAAAAACGATTTCTGAGAAACTAGAAGTTGATAATGCCTGAAAAATATTTTTTACTCTAACATTAGATTTTTTACTATAGCTCCTTAACTATGCATTTTCGGATGCATCTCCATAGGACTTTTTTTTCTTGTTTTGAGGTCCTTTCAAATTTCGAATTCAGTCCTGGAGTCTAGCCACTTAACCCTAAAATACCCTGTATAATTATTTATTGCAATTTAAATGTATTTCCTTTTCTTGTCCCCAATCGGTAGTAAGATTAATATTTTACTACCTGTAACTGCTAATTCCTTTTTAAAACTAATCTATGAATACCACTTGGTTCGAACCACAAATTTACAAAACAAATAAAATTAGGAAATTATATCAGTTTTTAGAAGGAATAGGACTTTCCATCAAATAACATAAGATTGTTGATTTCTGTTTGGGTCCACTTTTTTCGATTTCATAAAGTTTTGTTATGGAATTTAATTATTATTTAAATGAAACTTACATTAGTTCACTTTATGAAGATAATCACACTGTGAAACCATGTTCTTTTTTTTTTTTCTTTTCTCTTTTTTGAAACATCATATAAGAGAACTTCGTTTTAGAAATTAAGGTACTTATTCATTTTTAACTGGATGAAAAATATTTTGAAATCAGGGTTTACATCTTAAGTCCCTAAAATGTCGAATAAATAGTTTAGAAATAGGGTCAGCTATTGTTCTACTGCAGGTTCTGGGATGTACATTTTTTTATCATTATAGAACAAATTATTGCAATTTGTATTGTATTGTATTGGTTTATTGTAGTTAGATATCTAAAAGGTTTTGAATAACACTTTTTAACTTATACTCATTTTATAATATGTTTTTTGGATAGCAATATATGTATGTTTGGTTGTGGAGGTACTGAATTAATTATTTAATTTACTTCTCTTTTATTGATCTATTCTTTAAAAGCTTTCAGATCAATGAAAATTGTCAACTCATATGTTCTTCTTTGTTGGGTTCATTATTTAGTTTTTGTAATTAGGGATTTCCAACCAGTAAAATTAAATATGGTATAACTACCTGATTGATCTATCAATACCATCATAGTAATTGCTTATATTTTATTATCAGAAGGTATATGTGTATGAATATGTAATACATTATTTTCAAACCCTAAGATTAGTATACTTCTTAATATTTTCTTGTTATAGTGGATCTTCAGATTGTTTATTTAATTGCTTGCTGTTCTCTTCTCCCAAGTACCACATCTCCCTTAAGACTCCTGAACCTGTCTCTCAGTTAGCCTAATGATAAATTAAAATCGTGCCTACTGTTTTAGTTTTAAAATCAACTAATTGTTAAAGTAATAGAAATATTAATCCTAATTAATATATAATTAAGAACCATTTGACGGTTAAAAACTAATTAGATTTTTCTATTCCTATTTATTAATTACTAAATTAGATAAATGAAAAGCCATTATAAGAGTGATTAAGTTTTGATTTATATTTAATTATCTAGAGACAATCCGTTTCAGTTAACTTGGATTGAAGTATCATATCTATATTTATGTTCATAAGTTATTTACAAGACTTAGTTTAGTTTTATATTTTACAGTTTCCTTGTGACTATCTTTTATTGTTTATGGTTAAATTATTTGATCATTGTTTAAATATCTATCTAGTGAATAAACAAATTATTTCATTTTTAGTTGTTTGTTTATGTGCTCTTGTATTAGTTATTGAGGTAATCTTTTAAATTGATGGTTTCAAAAGCCTAGTTGAGTAGTTAAACTTATTTTTTAATATTTATTTCATCACAGGCTCTGAAACCCAGTTTGGGGCTTTGCCGCATCAAGGCATTGCCTCCAATTCTCTCTGTTTTGAGCTACTGTTTGCTAAGCTCTTGTTCCAATGATGCTGCTTGCATCTCTCTTGGCCAAAAGATTTTTTAATCAGTTTGAATCAACCTGCATTTTTAAAATTGTGGGTATAGTATTTAAAATCTTAATGTGTGCTTACCAAATTTTGAAGTAAACTGATGGTGGATCTTTATTTGTAAAATTATTAGTTTAGCTATTTATCATTATTTCTGTATTTAATTTTACATATTCTTTTATGGACTTTTCATATTGGTTTTCATGAATAGTGACAAAAGGTGTTAAATACATCAATACGTGATTCTTTTATTGCTAATTTATTTTTGTGAATATATAATATAACTACCTTAAGACAAAATCATGTGGCCCTTTTCCAAGAAATGGCATACAAAACTGCAAACTAAGAAACTGCTTACAAAACTGGGCCCTTTTTCAGACCTTAACATCTTAATGATCTTGAGATCGATAAAAATATTTGTAAAGCCTATTTCTTTAACCATGTTATTACCTTTAATACATGTTGCAGAAAATTGTATTTTAAATACATATTTTATAGTTTGTTATTAATTTCTAAAAATAACTATAGATCACTTTAATTTTCTAAAGGGTGTTCCAAAATTTAGGCAAGTTTTCAATTAAGTTGAAACACAGTTCTTTCTTCTTTTCTTTTTTTTTTTTTTTTTGTCGTTTATACAGCTGATAGGTTAGAAGTTTGTAAAAATGGGGGATTAGGAGCAAATATGTTTTCATTGTAGAACACTGTTTTAAAAATAATGAAAGTGTTGCGGCCACAGTTCAGAAAATTCATGCACAAATTTTTTCCTATAGTAGACTTGCAAAGATATTTTATTCATAATAGGTTTATGAGACGTATCTCAAACAACAAAAATGTTTGGAGTATTTTTATATTTCAAGATCTTTGTTTACACATATAAAATAATTCTTTTCAATTTTTTTTATTAAAGACATATTTTATTTGTTCCATATTTAAGATAAAACATCAAAATTATAAACAAAATTTCCAGACCCAGTATAACATTACACTCCTCAAAAATTCAATGTTGTTTTTTTTTACTGTTGTATGTGTACATGTCATGCAAATTTACATTGCTTTAAATTGAAGTTCTTCTGTAAATAAATTTTTCGTTGTGTGTACTTATAGAGTTAGTATTATTCCATTTAATTTATATTGTTCTTAATAGTTTTTAAATCCAACATAGGGGGATAATATGAGTTATAAGTTTATTTTTTGTTTTTACTTTTGATATAAGAGATCAAATAATATGTTAGTGTGTCATCATCAAGTAAAAGTGAATAACATCAAATTCATATAAGTTTGTTTTGAAAAAGTATTGTAAATTAATGAGGTCTTTAGTTGGCCATTTTAAATCAATTTACTTAGGTTCGTTTTACTCATATAAAATTTATTAGCTTAAATTAAATGATGATTAGTGAAAATTTGAAAGAAAAAAAATCATTCCCTGGTCACTTTGTAAGGGTGGGAAGCAGCTTTTTCCGACTAGCTTGACACAATGCTTCGTCCTGTAACGTCTGCTCCTCCCTTTACAGAAAATTAAGTGAACCTGTGGACTCACATAGTTCTTCTACCTCAGAATAAATAATTGTTCTGGGACCCTCAATACAATCATGGTAGTCCTTCCTCATCTCTCCACCATTCAAAGTCAAGGTAATTACAGCAATTTAACATTTAATTTATATGTTGTAAAACATGTACACACAATTATTTTATTATTTATATAGTTTAGTAGTGGTGCTTATTGGTTTATTTTCTCTTTAGTGATCTTATTTAAGTAATTTTAATATTTTCTCATTCTTGATGAATATATAATAACAATAACATCTGTATAAAAAGAAAATTTGGAAAACGCATTAGCTGGGTTTAAAACAAAGTACCTAATGAATAAGTGAGAATCAGAAATTAGGTCAAACCTAACATTTAGGAACCAAGCCAAAATAAAATTTAAGGAAAAAGTTGAAAAGGAAACTAAAAAGAGTTGGGGGAAAACAACTTTTTTTTTTTTTTTTTTTTTGTATAAGATTTGTAAAATAACTTGACAAGAGTTAGCAAAAATATTGAAAATAAAAAAGGAAGATATAATGTTAATGTTATTTAAAGAACTAAATAAAAGTGGTAAAATAAAGGGAGAGAAAGTTACATCAACAAACTTGGTTAAGTATTTCTGTGAATATGATTGTTGAGGAAGCATAAAAATGAGGATGAAAATTAACCTGTGCTAACTTAACTGTAAGGCAAGTGATTTGTAAAACTTGTTAAAGAGCCCTGATGGTGACCTATAATTGAAGCATTGGCAAAATAATAAATAGTTAATGACTATTCTATTGTTTTTGTTTGTTCATTTAACGTCACTTTATGCTACTGTGAGAGTCCCAAGTTTTGCTAATCTAGGTTTGATTAGGATCTTTAATGAGTAACCGATAGATATCACCTTGGCTAGGGACCACCATCTTAATGTCCATTCTAAAGGATGGCATAACCAAAGATTTGTATTCCCTAATAAATCCTAGGGCCATCTGCCGAGTTTGAATCTGCAACCTTGGGCATATCAGGCTCAGGCTGTTGGCTAGCCTCTACACTACAGGTGACCCTATTGTTTCTATTTTTAACTACCAATCAGAATTTTTTCCTCCTGTTTTCATTTATCTTGTACTCTTAATTGAAGAATAGATAGTGTTCTATTACTTTATTGTATCCTTATTTGTTTCCAATTAAAAAAAAAATATCTTAATTATATTTTTATTTATAATATCACGTTTATAGTAATAATTATATATAAATAATTATTATTATTATTACGATTATTCCCCCTGAGGAGAGCGATTGAATTTGAAACACGACCTCATTTTTTTCTTTCTAGCCTCCTAATATCTCTTCATATGCTCAGAATGCTCCTTTTTCCTATCGTCTGATATATATATATATATATATATATATAATATATATATATATTATTATAATATATAATTGCAATGCATGCAGAAGGGAAATTTTGTGAATTTAAGTAGTTAACAATTATGCTTAATGCTTCTTAATATTTATTTTTGGTTTAAAAATCTGTTGTAAACCAGTGGCAATCATTAAATGAAAAAATTTAGTTTAAACTGATTAATTGGTTTATTCATGCCACCCCTTTAGAGTCCTAGTTGAGAGCTCTCTTAATGTTACATAAGAAGAATTAATTTGTTATAACCAGCAGATTATTCTTTTTTTTTTTTTTTTTTTTTAGATCTGATTCAAAGTTAATTATCAATTAGTGTACTTTGAACTTTTGAATACCCTTATTACACCTATAAATTCATTTTTGTTTTTCCATAGTTAGCAATATAGTCACATCTTTATTATATTAAAATATATTTTTGCTCTTTAGTTCTTGATTATAAACGGTTTATTTTATACATTTTAACTTTGCTTAAAGTGTTATATGTGTGATTTTTTTTCTTCTGAAAAGCCTATTAATTAAGGTGATTTTTTTTTGTTTGATAAGAAATAATAGATATTAATGTAAACAATTAATACCTATTTGTTTCGTCACCAACACTTTTATATTTCCCTTCAAGTAATTGACAATAATTTAAGTCTGAGTGAGTGTCCAAACACTCACTATGTCATGATGGCTGTCAGCATAATAATATTTCTTGGCCTTCCATTTACCTTATGCACCTGTAAAAATGATTTTTCATTTTATTTGATAATCACTTTATAATTATCTTCAGGGTTTGTAAGTAAGTTTGAGTTTGACTCAACAGTAAAATGTTTTACCCTCATAAGGTATTGTATTATTGATTCATAGTCATAGTATCATAGTATATAAATAAATCTAATTATCTTCTAAATTATGATTAGTTGTACCATTGCCTTACTGTGATAAAGGACATGCATAATAATTATCTTTCGTTTAAATTTACAAATATTAATGATGGGTTCTTATTTGATTCTATAAACCTGTAGAAAGTATTCCTGAAATGCATAAAAAATAAATCTTATCTTTACTCTTCTCCTCAGTACAATACCTTAGTGTTTTAATTTTTTTTTTACTATGTGCTACTGGCGTAAACTTTTGTGATCAATTAAGTTACTTAAAATTAACTTGTTATCAAATATAAAGAAAAATTAATACTGCAGGAGCTTATTGGTAGAAAAGACACAGAAACATTACATTATTGACAGCTATCATGGTGTGGGGAGCTATTTAGTATGATTTTAGATCTTAAAAATGTTTGTCCTTTAGTCATAGAAAAATCTCGTTAAATGAATGTGGCATGAAAAATATTTTCATAACAATTTAGAGTATATAATTTGTGAATAATAACCTAATTAAGTTCTGTGAATTTTTTAAATAGATTTAATAATCCATTGTTGCATTACTATCTTTGTTATTTGCCATAATTATAAATTCAGATTTGTTTCTTCACTCACACAGTGATGTTTTAAAAAGCTCAAAATTAAAAAGAAATTTTTAATTTTTTTATTTGTATATGGTCCATTTTTTTTAATTTTCTTTTTTTTTTTTTTTTGGTTGCTTTTAATCATGTTTATTGTTATCTCTGTTTTATACTTTTAAAACATAAGTATTATTTAGTTGCATTCTTATTAATTAATCATACCTATATGATAGTCCTTATGCTACCTTTTATTTTTCCCATATTGTTTGGTTATTTTTTATTTTATTTTGCTGAGAAAGAAAATAGCTGTTATCATCCTTGCCCTTTGACCTATCCACTTCATTTATTAGCTTATCAGTTCTTATGATAAAGATCTTTTGTCATATACTATGTGTAATATGTAATTTCTTGAAATTGTGCTGACCTAAGAAATAATGATGCCTGTGCTCCATATATTATTTTTGTATTAAATGGCTAAGCTAATCTCTAATATGAACAATAGCAAATGGAAGAATAGTCTCAAGACAATAGTCTACCTCGGTGTATCTATTCCTTATTTCCATTATCATTAAAAATCAATCTATTTAAATGTGAAAATTTATTTCTCCCTAGTCTATAGTCATTACCAAATGAATGTTAAGTAATTATTAACATATGGTAATAGTGCTGTTAAAATAAAAGGTCCTAGCCGGATAAGCATGTGAAATCTGCCCCCGCGTGTATTGGAACCAAATTTATACCATTGAGTCACACCTGTGAGAAACTACCTTATGCTAATTTTTAGCCCCTTAATCCTAATGGGAGAAAAGTTATGGAGGGTGAAAGAAAAAACAATAAAAATTGTTTTCTCCTGAACAGCTCAACCGATTTTCACGAAAAAAATATATGTTATGGATTTTACAAATAGGTCTCAAAAAAATTTTTTTTTCCAATATTGGCCAAAACATTTTTTGAATTTTTCATATGGTTTGGTACACCTCCAATTTATCGCTACTTTATTTCGTTGGAGGGTCCTTCATAACATATAGTTTTTTCAATTTTATAGCAAGTGTACCCCATGGTGAGAAATTAAAAAAACAATTTTTTCTCTTGAATGGATCAACCGACTTTCACGAAAAAATATATGTTAATGGTTTTATAAAAGAGTTTCAACAACCATTTTTTTATTTCGAAAACTTGTGTCCAAATTTTTATTTTTAATTTTTTAGTTAATTTTTTAAGTTATGATGGATTGGTACACCAACAATTTTTTGCTAATTTAATTTATTGAAGGGTCCTGCACAATATATATATATTTTTTTTTTTTCAAGTTGATCTAAAATGTACCCAATAGTGAAAAAAACAAAACAGCATTTTTCAACTCTGAGTAGTAAATGTTCACGCATGAAGAGTAGGGATAGAGCTGTAGGATGGTAATGTCATTAGATATTACTTATACACTAAGCACATGCATACTATTTATTGTGCCTATTATTATAAATATCTTATATTGGATGGAATATATATATTTTTTTATTATAATTTTTGTTTTTGACTTGGATAACTACAACATAGTACTATATGCTATATTTATATAAAACATAATTACGAAGATTTTTTTAATATATATTTTTTTATATTACTATATGTTAATCAAAAAAGTTATGATGACAGACTTGCATGAAATGTTCGAGAAAAAACCACTATTTTCGTCTCCCAGTGGAACTATTCTGTTTTTCATGAACATTAAAAATTATTTTTTCTTTAAATATCACCTGTCTATCTCAATATCACGAAGTAGCGAAAAATACTGTTATCATTAGATATATCTTCTATTACATGTAATTTTTTTTTTTGGATAACAGCATAGCACTATATGCTCTATTTATATAAGAATTTAAATAAGTAACTTCGAAAACATTTTTATGTATATTTTCTATCCTTAAGATAAAACTGTAAAACCAACTAAAATGTTAGTCTATAAAGTTATGATGATGTATGGAATGATTGTTCAAAAAATAAATAAAAATACCAGTATTTTACGCTACTTCAGGATACTTAGATAGACAGGAAATATTTGAAGAATGAATATTTTTTAATGTTCGTAAAAAACGGAATAGTTCCACCCACTACTGGTAAACGAAGATAGTGGTTTTTTTTTTTGGCGTAATAACCTAGAAATTTATCGCCCTAAAACACCTTACCTACCTAGTGGTTTTTTTCTCGAACATTCCATTCAAGTCTGACATCATAGCTTTTTAGATTAACAAATAATTTTAGATGAAAAAATATATATTTAAAAATTTTTGTAGTTACGTTTTATATTAATATAGCATATATATTATGTAGTAGTTATCCAAGTCAAAAAAAAAAAATAATAATTTAAAAATATATATATTCCATCCAATATAAGATATTTAGAATAATAGGCATAATAAATAGTATGCATGTGCTTAGTGTATAAGTAATATCTAATGACATTACCATCCTACAGCTCTATCCCTACTCTTCATGCGTGAACAGCTACTACTCAGAGAGCTGAAAAAATGCTGTTAATTTTTTCACTATTGGGTACATCTTAGATCAGCTTGAAAAAATATGTATATTGTGCAGGACCCTCCAATTAATTAAATTAGCAAAAAATTGTTGGTGTACCAATCCAACATAACTTAAAAAATAAACTAAAAATTTAAAAATAAAAATTTTGACCTAAGTTTTTGAAATAAAAAATTAAAAAAAAAAAATATGTTGAAACTCTTTTAGAAAACCATTAACATATTTTTTTTTACTGTGAGTAAATGTAATCGTCATTTTGTATTATGGCAATAGCTTTGTATGTAGTGAAGTTTTCTTATATTAGTATATATAGAAGATTATCTCAATTTTTTGTAATATAAGGTTTGTTGTAATATTAGTCCGCTTTTTGTTTTGTTTTGGAGTTAAGGTTTACAGTGGGGATCTTTTTCAAATGTTAGTTGTCCATTTGTTGATTCATCATAATGATCACGGGAAGTACAACCCCGATACAGGTCTTTGCCGCATCAAGAGTTTGTCTCCATTGATCCCTATCCTGCACCAGGGTCCACCAAGCTCTGGTGTTTCGAAGCTTTTCTGCACCGGCTTCGACCTCATCAGCCTATCTCAGTCGTGGTCGTCCTCTCTTCTTCCATTTACAAAACCGGAGAGTATTTTCTTGATTGGCGAGTCTCGGTCCATTCTTGCTACTTGCCCAGCCTATCGTAACCTTGAGAGCCTTATTAATTGCACCACATCCGGTTTTCAGTAAATTTGGTACAGCTGTGCTTTGTGCCTAAGCCTGTACTGTGTCCCATTCTTTACTGGGCCAAACATTCTCCTTAATATCTTAATTTTGAAAGCTAGTTTTATGGCTTCTGCACGTGATAGAGGCCAAGTCTCTGATGCATATGTTAGAACAGGTCTTATTAAAGTTTTATATATTATGTTGATTATTAGAATTAATAACAATTTTGTTAGGTGAGACATACTTAAGTTTTTATGATATTATAAGTAACATCTTTAACAAGACAGGGTGGGGATAAAGTAGGTTTTTATGAAGAGTAAAAATAATTCTATTGAATTTATCTTAGTCCCCCTATTCTGACACCATTCTTTAAAATTATTGATAATTGTTTTCTTATAACATTCATCTGTCATAGGCATTTGTTATGAGGCCAGTGCTAAGATGTCCACCATGCTATTAATGAAATTCTGTGCTAAAATGGAAGTCAGCTGTATAAAAAATGTTAAGGCTAGTTCCTTGAGATATTCCAGCAAAATAAGAAAAAAGGATTGTTCGGCAGATTCAGAAAATACTTGATGTTAAATAGTGTATCTGTGAGGTAGGAGGTCAATTATTGGAATTTTTAAGACAATATCGCGTGCCGCAGTCTATTATAAGTATGAACTACATAAGGGATGACATGGTATTTCCATATTATTATTAGGATTAAAAATTATGGGTATGAGGATTGATCATATTGTAATGATGCTGACCTGTCATAATTCATTTTAATGTTCGGTAATTAAGAGGGAGAAATTACCACTCTTGAAGTGTTTTAGATACGGGAATAGTGTCCATTAAACAATGGTTACTGAAGTAAGGAGTTGTTAACAATTATTCTCAGGTGTAAAGTTTTTTCCTCAGCCTTATAAAATTTTTCCCACTTTCACGAAAGCTGTATGTACTCCTCCAGGTGGTTAGGATCTTCCACTCTGGGTTATATGCATTTTCAGTCATTTAATGGATATCTGATTCTATGTCACTTCATCTTACCTTGGCATATTTTTTATTTTTTGTTTATTTGATGTTTACAGGGCTAGTACTAAGGATTTTTTATTCAGTATTTTCTGAATAAAGAACTAATGTCTTTTGTGCTGATCCATATTTTTTACTTTTTGCAGCCTAGAATAAATTTAGACCATTGAAGGCATTTTGTTTCACATTTTAGATCGCTTTTTAATGGTTAATTGTCTAGAAAAATTTCCAGGTATTCATTGGATTCAGATGCGCACAAAGTTTAGTATCTGCAATGCCCCAGTCATTGCCAAAATGAATTAATGATGTTTTATAATGTGTACATACTCTAGCCAAGCCCAGGCCTATCTAGAGCTGGGGGGGACAATTTAACAAGGCTTGCTGTTAAATTATATTGGAGGCCAACCCATTTGTTTCAGCCAAGCAGAACATAAGCACTTGTGTCGTGTATCATATTTGTGTATTGATCTTGTTGTTTTACTTTTTAATTTGTTTAAATGTATTTTACTTGTATTTTTTAAAATAAACATTATTTAAACCGATGTGCTCAAAAAAGAAAGTTGACAATTGCCTTTTTTCAATTTGACTTAGATTAGAAATAGGCTCTAAGGGTTATTAACTATATGCCAAGTATATGATGGCTCTGCACTTAAGCTAATTCCAGACATGGTATCAGGTATTAAAATGTTTTTGTATATTAAAATATATGTAAAAATATGTAATCTTTAAGGTATTGGAGTGAATAGTAAGTAGATCTTATGATTCAGTTGATTAGCTAAGCGAAGATGACTGATTTAGGAGCCCATCACATAATTGATGTATGTGATGAAGTGTTTCTGTGAAGAATCACGAGAAAATACAAATTAAAAAAATATCAAAAAGACTAAGACCTAATTGGATTCTGTTTTAAAAGAAACATGGTAATATTCATAATCAATCAATTAATTGTAGAGATACCAAAATATATTATTAAGTGCACTTAATGATTGAAGATGAATTCGTAAGATAATATTTTAAGTTTTATGTCAACCAATTATATATATTTATATTATAGATATAGATATTCTCTAAAGCTGAACACAACTAAAGGAATATTGGATTTCCACTAGACTGACTTAATAATTATTATTATTTCTTTAATATTTTCTTATAGGGTTAGTATTTATTTATAGTTCTGTTTTAATTTGGCCCCTAATAAAATATCTTTATATTAAGTAGTTATTAAAAGGAACTCACCTTGATGTTTTTATCATTTAATTAATATGCTAATTTATAGAGTAATTTTAATCTAATTTCTAAATTTTTTGGGATCCACTTTTTAATTCAAAGCTATGTGTCAAAAGGGAAAATTAAAACATTTATGAACCATTTGTATTATATATAAGTAATGTTTCTACATTTACTGGTGTAAATATTTACCTAATATGGAAATTTTTCATATGTATTTTTAAAATTTCAATCATAACGTCTATCTTTTATAAATTGTCATTTAACTTAAAATTTGCTTTTTAGGTTTGTAACTGGTTTATAAACGCAAGAAGGCGTATTTTACCGCAAATGATAAGACAAGATGGTCAAGATCCTCAACATTTCACCATATCCCGTCGAGGAAAGAGAACAAAAAGTTCTACAGGCAATATCAACACGAGTGACAATATTGAGAATAATACATCTTATGAAAATAGCTTGAGTTGTGAAGAAGTTGTATGGTCTTCTGATCAAACGACAGATAATGCCCGGACTGATGATACGAAACGATACCAAGAAGGCTCACCTTGTGAATTGTAAGTGTTTCTTTGCAATTATAATGATATGATACTGAAAGTATGTTTCATGAAATTCTTGAACTTTTTTTTTTTAAATTAGTAATTATAGCTTCATTTAATTTTATGTAATTAATTTCCAAGGTGTTTTTATTTAGAGAGATGGGCTCATCTGCAAACCCACACAACATATTTAGTCCAATATCATTGGTCCTTGTTATGTTACTTTGATAGATGTGTTATGGGTGTTTTGTGATGATGAATCAATAAATAAAAACTAGTCACCTTTTTTGGGACAAACAAGAAATAAAATAAAGAACTGGATATGTCAAAATGTATGATGTAAATAAGAACTATTGGGTTGTTCAGAATGTTTGTAGAGAAATTTGGACAACAATTAAAATTAATGAACAGCTAAAAATTTATTTATTTAATCTACAAAATAGTTACCACGGCTTGGAAGGTCCATTATCCCTTTTTTCCAAAAATCAATGTTCTTATTCTTGGAGAACAATAAAAGGTCCGATGTCATCTTCTGAAGAATAAGATTTCCCTTGTAGAATATTTTTGAGGGAACAGAAAATATGGAAATTCTAAGGAGCAATGTCAGGAGAGTATGGCGGGTGAGGTAAAACCTCCCATCTGAAGCTTAATAACTTTTGCCGAGTCCTTAAAGACACATGGGGTCTAGCATTGTCTTGGTGGAATAGCACTCCTTTCCGATTTGCCTACTCTGGCTGTTTCTCTTATATTGATCTAACTGGGCGCAGTAAAAGTCCGTACTTATAGTTTAGCTTTGTAGAAGGAGCTCAAAATGTTTGTCCCTTCTAATCCCACCAAATACTGAGCATCGTCTTTCTTGGATGCAAGCCAGCCTTGGTTTTTTGAGTGGCGTAGTTCCATGCAATCCCTAAGATTTTTTTTGGCTGCTGTTGATATTGAGAATCCATTTTTCGTCACCAGTAACAACTCGTTTTAAAAATGGATCCTCCACATTTTTTTAGCAGAAAATCACAACATGAAATCCTTTCAATAAGGTTCCTTTTACTGAGCTCATGGGGAATCCAAACGTCGTAACAACAGACGTACCCGGCCTTCTTTAGATGATCAAAAACGGTCGATTTCCAGGCTCTTAACTCAGCAGCTATCTCACAGACAGTAATTCGTGGATTGTTTGTGATGACTGTCATAATATCCTCGATGTCATGAGTTGAACTCCGGCCAGCCTGGGTTTGGTCTTTCAAATTAAAATCTCCTGATCTCTAAACCATGAAAACCACTTCTGAACCGTGCTATTAGCAATTGAATCGCTGCCATACACGGCACAAATCTTTCTTGCAGTTTATGCTGAATTTTTCCTTTTTTTTAAAAAGAACAGCATAATATGCCGAAAATGAACTGAATTGCCATTCATGTTGGTTTGCAATAAACTACACTACTGAGCCTTAATGAAGACAAATTCAGTGTGTGAACATAGTTAATTCCATGAGGATTAAAGGCATATAAATAAACATTAGCTTTGTGATTAATGTTTAGTTAAAAAATAAAAGGTAAGTTTTATTTTAAAAATCTCTATAAACTTTTCGGACAATCCAATATTTATTTGAAATTTAAAAAAAATATATAACGAAAGTATTAGCCAAAAGCAGAATGTACAACTCAATAATTAATTCAATTGATAGTACATTTCTTATTCAGTTCACTGTAAGTCTCTTTCTTTTTTTTTTTTTTTTTTTGCAAAATGCAAAATCAATAGGCAATGTATGTTGTTTGAGGTTAATTAACTTTACTATAAATAAACTCATCTGCTCAATAAATTTTTATCTATTAGGAAGCCTCATTATACCCTCTTTCCAAAATTGTTGAGACTAACTTCCAAAATATTCGAAGAGGAAAAACTTGTGAAACACACTAATATTCAAGCCTACTTTCAATAGTTATAAACAAAGAAGCGTTAAATATAATAATAATAATAATAAATACCTGATTTGACCATGAGAACAATAGTTCTATAAAATAGGATGAATTTCCAAATAAATTGCACTTTGTTTCACAGTTAATGTAGTGACTATTGGAATATATTTGATGTTTACATTTAATAGGGCATTATATACGAATTATGCGCTTATTTATGCCAACAATATAATCTAAAATATATAAATAAATTAAAAAGATAGAGGTGAGTGTATACATCCTTGAATTAACCAAAGAATCCTTTTTTTATCAATACATTTTATTACATTGTTTAAATAATTCAAAAAGTGCATATTTTCTATTAATTATTATGCACTATTAATCAATTATGGACATTTTCTATATTCCAACTATAACTTTACCTGTGCAATGTTCTACTTGATAATTTATCACCCTTTTTACAAATTGCAACCTTACAAGGTTTTACAGACATATTTTAAGTTTAAGACTGTCTAAGAATACTTAAAAACAATTTAATAACACAGAAAACAAATTCTAAACACCCCAGTAGCGCATTGACTTACTACCCAGACCAAGCACGGCCATAAACAAAATAATAGACCAGTGATGTCATCAGGACTGTCCGCCGAACAACTCGTCTGGGACGAGCCCACTTTTATGTTAAAACCTTGATTAATTTCAGGTTGTTTGGCTGAATAATCACCAAAGCTTCCTGGAATATAATAATATATATTGTAACTATTAGTGATATGAAAAGTTTGTTTTAAAATTTATACATTATAAATATTTCATTTCTTAGTTTTTATTTGTATTTTGCATTGTTTTAACCTTCTTATGTGTATTTTTTTTTTTAGTGTTGATGATATCAATGAGCAATTCGTTAATGATGTTAGTAATGAATCCTGTATTGATTCTGAAAGGAACTGGTCTGAAAGTGATGATCATATTGAATCTAACAGACATACCCATCCTAGTGAAGATCCTTTCAAATGCCTCCATGTACTTGTTGAAGCTGCCATGGTTGTTCGTCAAAGAGAAATGGAAGCTGGTGTTTAGTATTTGGTTTTTAATTAGATCAATTTGATATTTTGTAGTTACAAACTATTGATTGTCATTGAATGAATTTTTTTAAACTAGTAATTTAATGTAATACCGAATTTTGTTAAACATTACTGGAAAATTGTTATAATTTATGCTGGTTCTAACCTGAAATCGTAATATGAATTAGTAAAAACGTTTGTTTTAGTTGTTTTAATCTTTGTTTTGTTTATGTATTTGTAAAAAAAAAATATATATTTATATATATATATATATATATATATTTTTTTTTTTTTTTCGAAAAATCTTTGCGAGAATTGGATATCAGTTTTTCTTTTTTTTTAATTTGTTGTTAGGCCAACAACTAATTTTTATACTCAAATGAAGTGATAGAAGTTAGTTCATTGTAAAAATTTGTCATTCTACAATGGACTCTTAGTAATAAGAATTGCTAAAATATTGATTTTATGTAATAAATTACAAAAAATAAAAATCAATTTATTTTTATGTTGTTTTTTTTTTTTAATATAAATTTTATAGTTATGACTAAATCCATATTATTTTTGATCCATAGTTGTTTAGGTAAAAAACTTTAGAGAAAGAACTCTTGAGTGTTCTTATGTTAAACAATAACATTTATATATTAATATGACAATCACTTGATGAATAAGAAACATGATTGAAATAATGTAAACAGGCCTGAAATTATGCCGAGAGAGAAGGCTTTCCGTTGTAGAGTTAACTTGCGGCCTGTGTTCAGACCAGTTTCTTCTTCTTTTTTACTCTTGCTTTAGCATAACATAATTAACCCTTTCGAGACCGGTTGTACACCGTGTGTGCAATGACGGTAATGTGCAATAATCAATTATTCTGAGTAAACTAGTTGTACTGTTGTAGTGTAAAGAACAGGAAAACAAAATTTGGTATTGGTTTTACTGTTTACCGTAAAAATCTGAAGATAAAGAAGAAAGAAAATAAACTTCATTTACATATTTACAAATTGACAAAATATTTACAGATGATTTTGGATGATACATCCTTACAATCAGCATAATGTTTTGTTCATTTGGTAATTATAATCTATTAGCCTAATGACTAAATAAGTGGTAAAATTAAATTGATATTAACTATTGTAGTAGGAAAAATTATACAAAAAACCTACTTATATAAAAAAATAATAAAATACAAATAGAATAAAATAAATAAATAATAATAATAAAAATAAACGGACAAAATAATTGAAGATATGAAATTTAGAATTTAAAACAAAACTAGCTTAAGTTAGCAACACATGTTTAGTTCTTTTATGAGTGTAGCATTTCAGTAAAGTTTTATTATAATTGCCGATTTCCTTTATTAATGGATTTTTGGAGACTGGTGTTTTACAGAAGTATGAAGCTGTTTAAGTGTGGACAAATTGCTTGACTGTTGAAAGCTGCAAGTCCTGCAGCATAGATGATATTTTAGCGTAGCGGGGGTAATTGTTAATTATCCACATTGATAGATTTTGAATTCTTTCAAGTTTTTGATAATTCAAATAAATCTAAAAATTATCTGAAGTCTTTCCTACAAAGAAAAAAAAAATTAAATTTTTCGTCTCGAATAGGTTAATCAGTTTTGTTTTATTTTTCATTAATATTAATAGTACTTTTCAGGTCATAAGTATAAAAAGTGGGAGCCTGTGGCTGAGTGGCTAGCGCGTTAGTCTCTCCTGCCAAAGGTTGTGAATTTGAATCCCAGTCAGTCAGAGGGACTTTTTCAAGCATTTAAACAAATAGGGATTCAATCACAGCCTCTCCCCTGTGGGTATGTGAGACCCCTCAGCCAACTGGTGGCCACAAAAATATGAGATTGAGTAACGTGATTGTATTCTCCCAGGAGTTTACACTGCACGGCCAAGGGACTACACAGCTTGGCACACCACTGGAAAAAATAGATAAAATGTAGTATAAATAGTTCATCCAATTTTATTCAATGATATCTTTTTTATTTATTTCAAAATTATAGCTATTAGGCCATTTTCAAGGATATCTTATGAAAACATTTTTTCAACTTACATATTTTATAATTTAAAATTTTTTAACATACCCAATGAAGTCCTTCTCATATTTTTGGTCAATTATGGAAACAAATTTTTGCTGGCTGTTTTGTCCAAGTCGACAATGGTTACTAGGTTACGACTAGCAATTTTATTAGAAGTCAAAATAAAACAAAGTTTTTGGTTAAAACGATATTTTATTAAAATCTTATAAGTTTTAAAATTCAATACCCTCATTCAAAAAAATGGGAAAAATATTAACGAGAACAGAAAAGAACAAATGGACAAATATAAATTGAATTTAAAATGTTATGGTAAATATTAAAAACATATAATAGAGCTAATATAGATGAAGAATTGATGAAAACATTTTTCTCCTATAATAATATTGTTCAAAAATTTAAATTCTATCCTAAATCAACTGAATTTGAAATAATTAAAATGTTTGAAAATTTACATGTAATCGTTTTAGTAGAAGACCAAGAATTGTAGAAATGCCAAAGAATATGTTAATGTCTTAACTCTAAGTGAAGATATTCATTTATTTCTCAAAGACATTCAATAACTAATCATTACTTTGATTACAAATATAACGACAGTTTTAAGATACATGAACACTTGTATTAAAAATAATAAAAGTTTAAGAAATAATATGTGTAATAGTTTAAGAAATAATATGTGTAATAGTTTAAGCAATAATATCTGTAATAGTTTAAGAAATAAAAAGTTAGTAATAATATAGATATCCTGATAAAGACCATACAATATTTGGAAATATGAAGATTTGGAAGGATTATTGTTATTTAATCTATTATTGGGAGCAGTGTGGTATAGTGGATAGAGGATTAATCTACTATTCTCTGGGTCCCGGGTTCAAACCCCGGCAGAGGCAGAACCCTTAGGTGATATAATTTGTGAGATGGAACTTACTCTTTAAAGAGAAAACTCAGAACATATCCATTGCCAGAAGAGAGAAAAATCCTTTATTTAGCATTATGCTGCCGAGATACACTGGGTTGCTGTACTATACACAGCTACAATGATCACTCTTAATTAGAAAAATAAAAATCTCTGTAGAAAAATTAAATAAAAGTAAAATAATTTCAGGGTTTTAAGAGATAGATTTTGCAAATGTAATGTATGTCAAAAATGAACTTGGTACAATAAAAATTGATAATGTGGTATCACTTTTTACTAATTGTCCCCAAACTTGGTATATAAAAGATTTAAAAAGAAATGGTAAACAATTAGGTTAGATACTGATATAAAGAATAAGAATTTGTTTTTTGAAAATATATAAAGTATAAAAATGGAACTTTTTAATACAATGGATGGAGTATTATCTGTGTGTTTATCAGTTTTAGTGTGAAATAATGTTTGACAATATTTGTTAATAAAATTGTTGGTTAGATAAGTGGATCATATTCTACATATTAAAAAGGAATGGAATCGGTTATTTCCTAAAATATTTTCCATTAAATTAGATTAAAATTTACTATGGAGATAGAAAAGGAAGGGAAATTAAAATTTCTCTGTATAATCATGATGAGAAAAGGTGACGTATTGTCAAAAAATGGACTGAAAAGGAAACATGAAGCAATATATTTAATTATTACTCATGTCATACATACAACATGAAATACAATATAATTTTTTTTAAGGGACGATAGTAATAATTGGTGATAAAAGTTTAAGAGGTGATAACGAGTGTAAAACGGCTTAAAGTAATAAGAAATAAATTATTTCAAATTGTCTTCAAAACGTTTTCACAAAAAATCAAATTGAAAATGTATATGGATCTAATGTCAATAATTCTAAAAATATATGTAAAAAGAACAGTAAAACGATTTTATCTCATTAAACAATTCTATTGCTGCATTTATTTAAAACAGTGATCAGAAAGGGGAAAGAAAATGATGTTTATAAAATAAGATCAAGGAATAAAATTAAAAATTATTAGAGTAATGTAAAAGAGGAAAGCTTTTGATCAGGGATAACATATAACATTCTTTGTATAAATTGCCTGGCAATCTATGTAGACAGTACCTAAATGATAGAATCAAATAAAAATGCAATTAATAAACCAAAGGACACTGCTTTATTTCGTCATGTGTTCTAAAAAGAACATGATGTTGATTTTGATAAAACACAAATTAGCCTGAGGAAACCTTTGGAATTAATTTACTTTTCAGAAAACATTAATTTTGCATTTTACGGGCAAAACCTTTGAAATAATTGTACAAATTTACTTTTAAATATAATCTCAGGTTACGTAATATTAATTATTACAGGAACATTACACTATACTATGTCATAAAACTGCAATTTAAGTCGTTTATATTTAAGTATAATTGGTAAAGGTTAAACTATATAATATGAGAAAACTAGGTTTTATTAGTTCTGGTCAAACACTAAAAAGATGACAAATAAATATAGAAGTGATGTTTACTCAAATATGTAGGTGATGTAATATTGAAATAATTTTGTACGTAAATATTAACAAAAAGAAATATAAAAATAATATTTAGATGACTAGATTGGGTTTATTTATAAAAAGGAGCAATTTGTGATACATGTTACATTTGAAGAATAAATGGAGAATGGAAAAAATACATAAAATTTAGGTTTTTGATTTTTGAATGAGAGAGAAATCGTGGGAATGCTGTAACTCAGGAAATCTGTTACCTGTATGCATCAATTTGTAGATAGGCCTACACTTTATACAGTTGGGTTTGAGATGAAATAGCAAATAATTTTAGAAACCTAGGGGAGAATTGAGTAACATGGGAATTTAACAGAAAAAGTAGATAAGGAGAGTCGATCAATTTTGTTTTAGGGTCTATTAAGAATCTGAAAAGGTCAAAATAAAGTCTTCTGTGTTCCCATGCCATTAGATTAAAGTTGTCTCTGATAGAAGCACATACAGCAATAAAAATATCTATAAATGGACGTTTTATTCATTTAGCGTCAGTTTATACTATTGTGGCTGATCGGATGGAAATAAGTTCTCCAGTAAATACAAATTATCAACTTCAGAAACCTCGCTAATCACCGTGAATAAATAAACTTCAGTCACTTCTTAGATTAATGGATCCCTGAAATTTAAAAAAATGTTATAATGGAAAGGAGTACCAATATGTATATATAAGGAGTACCAATTTGAATACCAATTCTTGGATTCCATGCTCTCTTCAAGTCTTGAAGTAGAAATTTGTGGCTTAAGGTATTTGGAATCTATTGAATTAGCTCGAGCGAAAGTTTTCAGACTCTTGCCAAGGTCAACTCCTAATTACATTTTTCAATTGGAAATAGACGTAAACCAGTTTAAAAAAAAAAAAAAAAAAAAAAAAAAAATATATATATATATATATATATATATATATATATATATATATATATATATATATATATATATATAAATTTGTGCATTAAAATATCATTGCCAGACCATCAGCTTGCTCGAAAATGCTTGCAGAAACTAGTAAAATAGTGGCTGCGTATACCAGTAAGCTAAATCTCGATTTCACTTAAGCTTCACAATTCTGCTTCCAGTGATGGAGAGTATTTTAACGATCTTTCTCATCCAGAAATGGTAATTAGGAACAAAAATATCAAACAACTTACAAGGGCGTAAGCTAGATTGTCGTTTGGAAGAGAGGAGAGCAAGTAGGTTAAAAATCGTTAGAGAGGGGCCTAGTTGGTTGAAAATTTAAGTATTTTATTATTAATTTTTATAGTATCATCAGTGATCTATTGAACAAAAAAATGTCCAAATCATTTAAAAAATCATAATTTTTATTAATATATATTTTTTAAAAATAAATAAATATAATATTTATGAATCAACGGTAGAAATAGAAAAGTCACATTTGTAATAAAAGAGTTTTAATCGAAATGAAAAAGATTCAACGATATAAGCCAAAAATCTCAGATTTGTTTTTATTTTAATTTATTTTTAATAGACTTTCGAAAATAATGCAATTGCCATTTATTATTTTTGGTGTTTAGAATTCATTAATGTTTGTTTACTCAATTTTGTTTTACCAAAAAATATTATATTTTAATGTCAATGTTTTTCTTTTAAAATTTTCAGAATAACAAACATTTTGCTGGTAAAACCATGTCGTAATCAATCTCTAAACAAAATATATAAAATAAATTATTATCAATTTATTTTTGCGTTCCAAATGCCCATAGGTCGACGGTTGAATATTTATCGATTTATTCAGTATTAAATCACCCAAAAAGTATGATCGAAATTCTTACTCGTCGTAGGTCATTTCAACCCTATGTTCCTCAAATAATAAAATAACCGATACCCTGGACTATAAACAACTTTTCAAACGTCACGTAGACAATAAAATAAATAGTGCCCGTAAATTATTATATAAAATGTACCCCTACTTTAATAAACATTCAAAATTAGCACAAAAAAACAAACTAATTTTATATAAATCTGTTATCAGACCTATAATTACACATGCATGCCCAGCCTGGAGTCTTACAAGCAAAACACATATTAAAAAATTGCAAGTCCTACACAATAGATGCCTAAGAATAATTAATAATTATCCACCATTCTCAAAAATAACCACCATGCACAAAAATCTTGACATCCCTACAATACAAGAATTTATTCACGAACAAACACAATCATTTTTCACAAAATGCCAACTGCCCGACGATACCCTTATAAAATAAATTTGTAATTATACTAAACTATCAACCTCTAAATATAGACATAAGAGAACTAAACATATACTGTTATAAAATTCTATTTAATCAATTCCATTATTTTAATAACTATAATTTTGTTTAATTATTTATTTTAATTTTTATTTCTATCTGATTATTTCTTTTTTTTTTTTGTTTAGTTTCTCTTTTTTTGTTTCTTTTCTTAGTTGTTTTTTTTTTTTAAATTTTTACCAACAATAAAAACAATTGATGTACAAAATAAATTTTAGCAAATAAGTAGCGCATTGTAATGGATTTCCAAACAATGTTTTCAAAACTGTGCAGATGTATTTTATACAAATAAAGATTGATATTGTTGTAAAAAAAATAAATAAATAAATAACCGTTGTTTGAGTAAGATTCAAGAATCCTCCTAGATGAGGACATCAATGATTTTTTTTCTTGTAAGATTATTGAAAACAAAAAGTTTTGAAGCATTTTACAAATATCAACAGATGTAAATTTTATAAATGCATAATTGAAACCCAGTAACTTTTGTTGATATCTTTGTATTATATCATTGTTATTTTTCTTCCATTGAGGGTGAAATGCATCCAAGAACGTTTAGCCTAGGACCTTAAGGGAGAAACAAAACTTTGCCTTAATGATTGATTCTAGATTCGTAAATACTTTTATTATAGTTTTGATGGCTGAAGTGACGGAGAGCCGTCTAGGTTGCTCAACCCTTGGCAACTGTTGTTACGGAAAACAACAAAGGTGGGATAACCTTGGCTCATGGCTTTTGGACGGTACGTAGTATTATAAAATTTGATTTTGATTGCATTGAAAACATGTAACAGTTTGATTTCCATTACGTAAATATACTGTATGCTTTCTTTACACTTATCATTTTTTGCTTGATTAAATATACAATATTGAAATAAATGCATTTTTATTCCAACTATGTGTGTGACATATACATATTTTGACAAAGTACGCAAAATTCCATTTTTTAAGGTATTAGTATTACCGGTTTCATTCTAAATACAATTTTATACTAAAAACTCTATTAATGTTAAATTAAAAACGATTTAATATTAACTAAGTATCTGAAATTTAGGTTACCTATGTGGTGAAATCAGTAGAATAAACAAAACAAATTTATGGTTGTTTTAATATTATTTAAATTTAATATTAAAAAAAAAAAATGAAACTATATATATTAATTTTTTATTCTTGGTCCTATCAATGGATTTTTCAAAGGCTCTTAGAGCAGAAAATATGTCAACACCAATCACTGATTTTTTCTAAAAAACGAAGTAAGTTGTTGATATATTTTTGTCATTTTAGAGCTATTTATGAACAAACCACCTTCGCCTTTTCCATAATTCTTGTCAGTCGAAATGCACCACTTATCAACCGCCTTACTCTTTCTGCATAAACTTCGTATTTTCTTTTTAAATTTTCCTCTCTTCTAGTTTTTGGGGATTCAATGTTCTTTGTTCCTTTTAACTTTCTGTCCATAGTCTCGAGACGATTTTCTCTTTTTATTTAAAAGTGAGGAGGGTAAATATGATTGGATACGGCTTTAAATATTTATTTGTTTACGATTTACAAAATCGAAAATAGAAAAAAAAATACAAACCGTAACACATAGAAACAATAGCCTTGGTTTTACCCAAGAGATCTTCCTCACTCAAAAGAATTACGAGTTTAGAGCTTTGATATGTTCAAATTCAAGTTATACAAAGTAAACACTGTTTTCTAAACTCCGTTTTCCTGCATGATAATGTTTAAAAAAAAGCTCGCAGTGTTTGTTATTTCGAACAGAAGTTGAATCGCCCTAGAGTTTAAAAAAATATTAGAAAGGCTTTTCTCAACGTTAGTACAGATGCAAAACCATAATATCGGGGAACAGTTACGAAACATTTTACTGCTCAATTTCAGTCAAATTGATTCGTGATGCAATAACAGTATCAATCACTTGGTTGAGAAGTAAACGAATATGGTGTTCAGTCATCGTTTGTTTCGCCTTGATTTAGGAACTCTTATCTCAAATATATTCCACAGCTTTCTTTAAATCAGTGCTATCAGTTTAGCGCCTTTTGAGAATTAATTTGGTCTCTTAATTCTTCACTATTCCTTTCTCGAGTCGAGAGCGACCGTCCTTTGAAGAAGTCCTTATTTCTTCTCGGGTTAAAATATTGCCAGATTATTTAAATTATATATTACTATTTGTTTAACTCTTTTATGTAAATATAATTGAAATGTAATTTTCAGAGCAAAACAACAAACACCATGGATAGAAGCCTTTACAGATACAAGAGCAGATCTGCAGACCTTATGCTCATGTTTGGCATTAGGTGATCTCAATGCTGATAATGACTACAAACTTATTATAGCTGATTTCGGAAATGGAATTCAATTGAAACTTAAGGTATGTACATTAATTTTCTCAAAACTCTGAAAACATTTAACAGATGTACTCGCAGCCTTTGGTAAATCATATTTTTTATGTTAATCATCGAATGCAAACAGTATTTAACTCCTCAATTAAAGGCTCAGTTTGACAAACCTGATTTTCTGTTGTTTATTTGGTGCGCCAAAAGTTCAGGGCGTTCGATTGTTCCTGTATATCAAAACATATTAACATTAAAATTACATTAAAGCTATATCTTATTTTTGTTATATCTTGAACTTAGTTTTGCTCTCATTCATCATGTGAAATAATAAATGCAATTCCAAATTATGGGGATTGGTAAGGAATTTATTTATTTATTTTTTAATGTTTATTGAAATTAACATTGGTACAACAAGTAAATATATACTAGTCAGGTTGTAATTATTATAGCTATTATAATAACTTTTTAACATAAGTACAATTTATAAATATCAAAAATGTATAATATTTTATTCCTTGACATATTTTCTATTTGATTGAATTTGTTTCATTAAATTGTTTTCATTTTTTAAAATATTGTAAAAAATCCTCACAAGAATTAGTCAAATTATATTTGACACATAAAATGGCTTTCAAAGTATAAACACTTAATTTTGATTTTTCTGATGTCCACATTTGATTTACTGTAGAAAAACTTATAATTATATGTTTTGATTCTTAAAGATAAATTCAAATTTTAAATTAATTTGTGATTATCTAACTGTTCTTTAGTAAATTAAAATATTATATGTCTATGAGAATTTAAAATGTTATAAACACATACAGTACAAATATGCGTTTCACATCGGCAAAATTTCGCCGAATTATTTGCCTTAAACATAATTTATATGAAAATATTTTATAGTTGTTTATAACGAAATTAGTTTGATTGACTTTAAATACTGACAACATTTTACATTTATAAAATTTCTTTTAAGGTTAAGGTCGGTGATATAATTTTTGTCATCAATATAAAATATGAAGACTACTAGTATTTTAAGACAGTTTATGTATTTATGAAATATATAAATAAATTAATTACCTTAATTTTCTATGGTAAGTAGCAGGTTTGTAATATTTATTTGTTTAATTAGCTTGTTAGCATGCTGTACGTAAACGAAGTGTATCATATGAGAGACAAATACAATGTAACTGGGTAGCAAAAGCAAAATGTTAGTCGTCGTAACCCGTAGGATTCTTAGAACGCAAAACAATGATTTTCATGAATATAGAATTTAACTTAAATGTAAAAGTCGGGACGCCCAAAAAACGTCGCGGTACGCGGGACAAATTTTGAAAAATCAGGACTGTTCCGCCAAAAGCAGGACGTCTGATCACAGCGATGACAGCGCCGTCAAGCGGCCAAGCGGTGAAAGAATTGCATAAAGAATTATTTTGGGTCTTTTCTCCTTTAGTTGTTAATCAAATTCGCTCAATATTTAGGCGCTATTTATCAATTCTAATAAGATGATGGGCCTAAATTCTTTAAATCTACAAAATTAAAGATACTTTAGAGGAAGAAAATGTAAAATATTTGCATTTAAGCTCCATCAGACTATTTCAAGAAGAATTAAAACCTACATGATATTAAAGCCCATTAAATTGTACATCGATATAGGGAGTTTAATCAAAATAGAGCCGTTTTTGAGAAAATCGTAAAAAGGTGCTAAATGCATGGGATAAAGTAGGACTTCCGGTCAGCCGATTTTAGTGAAAAAGTTGCTGTAACATCTCGAGCGTATAGTTATCTTAAATATGAAATTTCAGTTCCTTACGACTAATGGTTTTTGCGCTAGACTTACCACACACACACAGACAGATACCACGGAACCACACACAGACCTTTCTTCTGGACTTGGTCATTTGGACTAAGAAGACCCTAAAAATGAAAGATAAAATAAGGGTATGTGGAAGTAATCGAAACAACATTTATATGATTTATAATGGATTTGGTCATTGATTGTTTCTTATCAATATGTTACTAACAGTATTGTAACCTTTTAAGTTGTATAAAAATGATATACTATTATTTGTATTTTACATCTTCGTTGGTTTATACACCTTGTATTTACATCGTTCTTTTCACTTGTGTATTATATTGGCTTTATATGTCCAGCATAGTTGTGTATTTTAGTCTAATTACACATTTTCTTCAAATTTAGATTATTTTTACCACGAATCTATTTATTCTTAAATAATTATACACATGCAGCTAAATGGTAAATCGTAACTTACGTACCCAATTTGATTCAGTTTTTAGAATTTGTTTAAAATCTGTGTTAAATTGTTATTTAATATATATAATAAATAATAAGTTAAAGTCTCACTTTCCTATTAGCTATATTTCCGAAAACAAACCTTCTTTTACTTTCACTTACTATATATATTAAGGGAAAGTATTGCGATCGTGAACATTTTCGAATTCCAGTTTTCGACGGAAATACACGTTTTAGGGTCTTCTGAGTCCAAATGACCAAGTCCAGAAGAAAGGTATGTGTGTGGTTCCGTGTGTGTGTGGTAAGTCTAGCGCAAAAACCATTAGTCATATGGAACTGAAATTTTATATTTAATACTACTATGCGCTCGAGATGTTACAGCAACTTTTTCACTAAAATCGGCTGACCGGAAGTCCTACTTTATCCCATGCATTTAGCATATTTTTACGATTTTCTCAAAAACGGCTCTAACGATTTTGATTAAACTACCTATATCGATGTAAAATTTAATGGGCTTTAATATCATGAAGGTTTTATTCTGATTGAGATAGTCTGACAGGGCTTAAATGCCGATATTTTAAATTTTCTTCTTCTAAACTACCTTTAATTTTGTACATTCCAAAAGTACCATATCGTCTTAATGGCACTGATGAAGAACGGCTAAATATCAAAGTTGAGCAAATTTGATAAACAACTAAAGCAGAACAGTGCAAACATATTTTTGTATGGAATTTTTTAGTTTTTGAACAAAAGAATAGTGATATAGATGTATAATACACCGTTGGATAGCTAAAAAATTTAGGAAAAATATTATCTGATACACGGAATTGTTAAGGGTAATGGAGAGTGATAAAAAGCCGATAAAACTAACAGTTTCTGGAAAAGGGAAATTCATGTTGACCGTGCTGCCACCTGGCAGAATAGCCAACGGCATAGAAGCAGAGCCCCTAGTTGTGATCATATTGACAATTGAGTTGGAGGTGATTACCCCAAACACTAACTGATTGTTCTAGATAAAATAATAATAGATTATTTAATAAAACACATGTTTCTATTGAAATTTAATTTAATTAATTCTTTAACATTTTATTTTTATATCTAAATGTATTTGAAAATTCTTAAATTCATTTTAATAGCGAAGGTAAGTGAAAGTCGTGTGTTGCGCCCACCAGTTTTTTTGGGCTAAGGAATTTAACGTCTTAAGCGATCTGATATTTTCCGAGCTGCCTTTTCTTAAGGAGGTGAATTACATTTAGTATAATTATCTCACCAAACTAAACAATTTTAATTTATCATAATTTTTATTCAACTCAACAACTTTGTTTACTTTTTAAGTAAAACCCTTTTTATAAGCGTACTAAAAATAATTTTAATTTGGCTACTCATTTTTCGTAATCCATAAATTTCTATTCTTATGTTTTCTATCAAGATAAACTTTCTTTACCTGTCTATCTTCATCCATTCTGTAGACATGGCCTACCATTTCAGCCTACTAATTTCCATAATACACTTGGCAAGTGAAGATCGTTTTTAAAGTCTTAAGCTCGATTTTTCCTACTTCTCCGTTTTGATGTACACCTCCGAAAAATTCTCGAAGCTCTTTTCTTTCGAACCTGTCAAGCTTATCGCACGTGGACTAACTCATGTTCCAGGTTTTGCCTCCATATGTTACAACTGGCCTGACCGATGTTTTGAAAACCTGAACTTAGTTTTTTCTTTTGTGAACAAATATCTGCCATTTTGTCTTGATCGACTTATGCAATAATGATGTCTTTAAAGAAATCTCTCGTCTTTGTAAAATCCAAAAAATAAAAATATTAAACAAATATTGGTGTGGAACCTTACTAACGATGAACTTTGGCCAACGGAGCTTTGATAATCCTGAGTTCGTCATGAAAAAGGTCTTGCTCGTTTTAGTTTTTTTACTTTAATTTTAAATTAAATAAATAAATAGCCATATTTTATTTCGAAATTTATATTATTTCTTTTCAATTTTAGGTTTACAAAGGAACTACAATGGTGGCCGACTTGCCATTACTTTCACAACCTGCCGGTATTCTGTGTATTTACACTGACAGGAATGAACCGAAAATACCAGGTAAGAAATTAATAAAATACCAGGAAAATAAAATTATTGTTATATCGTAGTGTAAGTAGCATACTTATCTATCTAAAGTTATACATACACAAACAACATAATGAGTATCAATATCAAACATATTGCCAATCTTCATATCCTGGGATGTAGGAAAATTCACTAGGCTTCTACCATTATCTCTAGATTCTGGGTGAAAACTGTGTCTTCTTACCACGAGACTAAGAGCAGATTCTCTTCCGTTAACATAGCTTAGTCATCATACTACTTGCTCTAAAAAATTTGATCTTGAGAACATATAGCCCAATAGAGATAGGATTTTTCCTAGAAAAGGGTGAGGTAATTTTGATTGTTTGGTATGAATGCATGTTTCTGATCCCTTCTTAAACAGCCCACATTTTCACACACTCACACGTGCTTTTTTTGCCATCTTGAAAAAAAAAAAAAACGTTGAAAAATTCCCCTTTTTTACGTTTTTCTTAAATATTGGGTTGTGTCACATGAAATGTCCGTTTTAAAGGTAAAGGATTTTTATTAAAAATACGATATGACAACAAGATAATTTTATTCGAAGTATTTACCTTCTTTTTCTACACATTTTTTCCAACGTGACTCCAACTTTTTTATCCCCGAACTGAAAAACTCTGAGCTTTGAAGTGAACAAAATCTGAAAACGCACTTTTCACTTGATCATCATTTTCAAAAAGTTTTCCTTTGTCGAAGTTGTCTAAATTCTTGAACTGGTGGTAATCTGTTGGAGACAAGTCGGGAGAATATGGTGGGTGCGGAAGAACTTCGTAGCCCAGTTCTTTCAATTTTTGCACGGTATGTTTTGAAACATGGGGTCTTACTGCCGCTCAGGGAGATCATGAGGTACCCATGTATCGAGCTTTTTTACTTTCCCAATACCCTTTAAATATCTTGGAAACGGTAGATGCACTTGCATTTAGTTGTGCCGAGAGTCCTTTAACTGTTTGAGGACATCGTTGTCTATTACGGACGGAGGTCTTCCTCGGGGCAAGTTTTCCAAGTTGGTATCCCCAGCTGAAAACTTAGCAAACCAACGGCGGATGGTCCGTTCATTAACACTCCTTTCCCCAAAAACCTTGCAAATATTTCTAGCGGTCTCAGCTGCTGAATGGCCGAGTTTAAAATCGTACAAAAATATTACTCGAAAACCACGGTGTTTCTATGTTCATATTTGGAGGCATACTAAAAAGTGGGTAATTGATTGGGAAGCTAATGTTTATAATACAAAGGCAGAGGATTAGTAACTATTTACTTTAAATATGTAAACATTTGGAAGAAAATAACAGAGACCTGCAAAATCCTTTATGTATCTCAGAAACTAAAAACAGACATTTCGTGTGAAACGACCCGATTATTCACTTCGTGTGCATTTTATGAAAAACATTGTCGCTAGCTATTTCAAATACTATTAAATTAACTGAACGTTCTATACTTGACATTTTGAAGTAATTAAAACAGCATCTGAGAAATGGGGCTGCCAAAATCTGTCATAATGACAAAAAACCGTAAAAAGCCAGTTATGTTAGCAATTTAGCCCTAGCAACTTTTATTTAGTGCAGTTTATAGTGAAATGCATAATAACAAATCTTGTATAAGATTAAATTTCCTATAAGAAATATACGAAGCATTTGTAAATACTGACAAAAATCTAGAGGAAATTTGTAAGTAAAAATTTTTGAGGACGTGAACAGAAAACTTATAATTCCAATTTGTGTCCAAATTAGTGTTTTTGAATGAATTAAAAGAAAATCATCTTATAAGCGAAAATATGTACTAACATTTTACTTTTTTTTTCTCCAAATTTAAGGATCCGGTGGGGGTAAACTCCCCAATAATGTTCATCTGGGAAAAATTATATGAAGTCTAATTTAAAATAATGCAGCATAAATCTAGAACGAGTATTGGCGAATCGCTTTAATATAGTAGGCCTGTTTGGATTGATTGAAGTTAGTCAGTAATTAAGAGGGGGTCTCTCCAAATCAAAGCTCCTCCTCTTGAAACAAAAATTTTCTCCCCAAAGAAACTGCCTCTGGATCTGCAACTGTCATAGGGTATAGGGTCTCTTTAGAAAAGTATTTTCATTTTTATCTTAAATGTTTTTTTTTTTAATGCTTTATATTATTTTGTAAGTTAATTAGCTTACTTATCAATTATCAAATATTTAAATACAATTAATTGGCGCACCTCCATTATGTACCTCTTCTTACAATTCCTCTGAAAGCTATATGTTGGTGATTCTATGATAATTATTGTGTATATAAATTTATATTAGTTCATTTAAGGTTTATTTGTCGTTAAAAAATACGAAGTAATAGTTCTGATAAACTTACGCGGTTACCAGAAGGGCGCGCATGCGCATTACCGAGAATTGCAGTGCCGGGAATAAAATATTGCAGTCTAGTCGCAGTCGAGTCGTAAGTGAGTGCGTACGTACTACAGGACTTCCATCCAGTCACACAGGGTGACCATCTAGTCCCACAGGGGGACAGCAGAGACTCAATCGAGAAGAAGACAAGTCCCACAGGGGAACAGCAGATAAGCTTACCTTAAATATTAATAAAACATTGAAGGACCACTAATTTAACAATTATAGTATTTAATTTCAATCAGAACTATTACTTTACCACATTAGAATTGGGCATTCATTTTATTATTTTATTCTGTATTATTAATTTTAATTAAACATTTCCTTTTATACATAGTCTGGCGTATTTATTTCACATGCAATATATAACCAACGCACATACCCAATTTATTAACATTATTTACCAAACACTATAATTTTTCAATAAATCAGAATAATAATTTGAATCTACATAAAAATTGTATTACTTCTAATTGTTTAATTTGTTATGATGTTTAGGAATAGGTGTTGCAACTGGATCAAATTTGCTCGTCTATAGGAACTGTCGACCTTATTTTAAATTTACATTAACACCAGAGCATTGTCTGAGCTTGGAATCTGATATTTGGGGTCAGTATCAAGATGAGGATTTGTTAATACATCAATTAAAAGAACTTAGTGTGGGCGTTGGTTTTTCAAATTTAAGCACGATTTCACAGAATCTTCTACTCATGGAACCGTCTTCACGAGAAAGTTTCTTAAAAACAAGTAATCACTTTTCGGTTAAAAAACAGGTGATGAATGTATTTATTGTTAATTGTATGTTTAAATGCATGGTTTCTTCTGTTATCAATAATTTGGGTTTTATATTTATATTTTAGATGGTGATTACATGTGTCTGTGCTTTAAGCAAGTACACAAGTAATAATCGAGATGTTTCGTGTATCTTAATGGCCAGTGAAAATGCACACCTTTTTGTAATGGACCCTGAAACATTTACTCTACTCAATGATTTTACAGTAAAATTATTTGTTAATCCTTAATTATTCTAGATTATTTTATATAATCATTTTAATAGTTTAAAATTTTGTTTTGTTGAATAATTTAAAAATAAAATAAATGGAGCATTATCGTTTAATTATTTAAACATCTTATCAAATTGAGAAATATGACAGAAAAATGTTCTTTATAATTACAGCTTTTAGCTATCATAATGTATAATCAGTTCTGATAGTTATTAATCATGATTAATAATTAATGATTAGTTATGTTATGATATAAACATTCATATAAATATTTTTCTTCTTAATTTTTGACTAACTTCAAACCATTCCTAAATTATAATTAAAAAAAAAGTATTGTAATATTCTGTTTCAAAGTTTTTAACTTTTGAGATATTTAAGTGATCAGCATAAAAACAACTAATAAAATTATTGTATTTTTTGTAGTACTAATTTGTTATTGGTTCTAAATATAAGCTTTCTTATCAATTTCGGTATGACATTTGTCCAAATAAATGGAGATATGTTAAGTATAAAAGTAGAACTAACAACTTTTACATGTTAAATTAATGAATCTATGGTATCATAATTTACATAAAAGTTAATGTTTTTTTTAGATATTTAAGATGTATTGATCTCAAATTAATTTAAAAAATCTATGGGTTCATCTAATTGTTGTGTACTTCAATTTTAGATACCAGATATTATTTGCTGTCTTGCTGCCACTGGCATCTACTTTGTCGAGTTCACTATTTTAATGGCATGTAGAAATGGAAGTTTATATTACTTAAATGGAGGAAATATTCACTTTATTACTCAATTGTGTTCTCTTCCAGTTTCTCTGATATTAAACCATCCAAAGATAATTACTGCCAATATGGATAATACCTTGAACTGCTTCAACTTACAAGTAAATAAACTTAAAAGTAGAAAATTTTCATTGCATGCTTAGAGGAATGTTGATTTTATATCTATATATCTCATTTTATATATTTTATATCTCAATATCAAATAGAAGAAAAAAAAAGAAAAAAATATCCGTAAAACGTTGCCTGATAATATCACCATGGGAGGAGTTAGATCCAACAGGAGTCGCCTTAGTAAAAGTATAATGTGTTTCAGCAATGTTGAAACACATTATACTCACCACACCTGAATTAATGTATTGCATGAGGCCTGATCTCCTCTTTATATAAGCATATTAATCAAGAACAAAAATTTTTAGTCCCTAGAATTTTTTAAAGGGAGTAAAAATTTATATTGAATTGATCATATTGATTATATTGAAGGGGACATAAAATGGTATCCCGAGCCTGTGCGATGTCAGGTACTCGTTGAAGATACCTATCCTTATTAAATCTGGATAGTAAAAATGTAGTACTCCCACTGTACTATCGTCTGATTACAGCCACAGTAGCATGAAGTGATGGAGTGATCAGTCTTTTACGTCTCATATCAAACTTCTCAGACAGCCCGCCATAAAAGAGGCAACCTTAGTCAAACTGGGGGAAAATGAGAGAAGAGACCAGTTGAGAAAATTGAGAGAATCACGAAGTCTTAGGAATTGTTTTAGGATAGCGATCGATTTGAGAGATATGGTCACTCCAGGTAAGATTTTGATCCAAAATGACTCCAAGGTTTTTTACTGAGGTTTGAAAATGGATAGGCAGTTTGTTAAGGTAAAGTAGAGGATAATACGGCAGATAATTTAAAAGGTTCTTCGAACCGATGAGGATGACTTTGGTTTTTCCAGCATTAAGCTTAAAATCAATGGTCGTAGCCCATGCATTGATGTTATCAATATCTTGTTGTAATTTTTGGATAGCCTCGAGCATTTCGTAAGGATGCAAAGAAAGGTAGATATGCAGATCATCTGCATATAGGTTTTTTTTTCAATATCATATTGATATGTATTTATCATATTATTATTATTTGTGTATAAAATATTTTTGTATATTTGTATTTTTTTTATATGTTTTCTATGTCAATACATTCTTAACTTTTCATTATAATATTGATATGTTTTTTTTTCCGTTCTGATGTGAATAAACACACAACAATAAACAAACTATTTTTCACTTGAATTAAATCCCTCCTCGGGATCACAGTCGGAGACTCATTCCCAGTGAGCTAAGGGCTGAGACAAGGGGATTCATTAGCACCTTCACTGTTCAACATAGTCCTAAATACGGTTATAAAAAGATCAGGATTGATGTCACTAGGAACTATCTTTAATAAAATGACACATGTCATGGCATATGAAGACGATATTGTCATAGCAGGAAGGACTCAAAAATGCATAAAAGAGGTATTTACAGTGCTTGAGACAGAAGGAAGAAGAATGGGCCTTCAGATTAATGAGGACAAAACAAAAATCTTAATTTTGAGGAAGAAAAAGCCAGCTCGCCCACAGAGACACTACATAGTTGGGAACTATAGTTTGAATGTGTCAACAGTTTTAAATACTTGGGATCGATATCAATGCTGTCTTGGATGAGGAAGAAGGAATAAAGCACAGTATAATGGCAGCAAATCGTTCCTATTTCAGCCTATCTAAACTTTTTAAAAGTAGACTGCTCAGTCGAACAACCAAGATCAGACTGTATAGAACACTCGTCCCACCCATGTTAACATATGCATCTGAAACTTGAACTTTGAGCAGAGATCAGCTGACCGCATTGACAGGTTCGAAAGAACGAAAGATTCTTAGGCGTATTTACGGGCCTGTAGAGGAGAATGTTGTGTTCCGACTTCGAAAAAACAGAGAGCTGTACAGACTTTATTATGAGATGAGTGTTTCCCAGTTTGTAAGGTTGCAAAGGATTAGTTGGTTGGGCCACATAATCAGAATGGGTGAAGAAAGGATAGTAAGAAAACTGTATTATGGAAAGCCCGACGGAAGAAGGCCTCGTGGAAGACCGAAGGGGTGGTGGAAGGACAGCGTCTCCGAGGATCTGAAGAAAGCGGGAGTATCTGTGAGGCGTGCTACCGACAGAGAGGATTGGGGAAAAGCAGTTGAGCTGGCCAGGGACCGCTTTATGCGTCTGTCGCGCCAATAATGAATGATTGAACTCCCTCCTATTATTGTACACCCAGAATGGAAGCACAAGAACTATGAAATATGGGGGTAAAAATTAAACATGAAGGTAATGGGATTAGTGATTTGAAAATATTTACCTATAACATTTGTTTTAATTTTTAATTCTTAATTTATTCTGATGCGCTCGATGATAACAGTCATACGTTACTTCGTCTCTCAGATTTTTGCTTTTTTCAGTAGGAATTCGCTTGAGTTCAATCTGGAAAACATCACTAGACCTCAGAAATACTACAGCAGTGAATATTGGAGAAATTTCGGTAAGCAAAGTTATAATTTACTTTGTACAATCACGAAAAAGTGAAAGGAGGGTCACTGATCAGCTGATTGCCGCTAGCTCGGCAAGCTCGGGCTTGCTTTTCTTTTCCTTATCTTTCTTTTATTTATTTTTTTTTCCTTCTTATTCTTATTCCATTATATATTTATTTCTATTTATTTTTTTTAATCAATGCGATATTTTCACCAAGTGATGTCCTCGAAAGTTACAAGTAAAAGATCTAGATCTGCAGGTTCAAACTCGTCTCCCACAAAACAGAGACCTCGCCGTGATAATAATAAAAAAATGATTCCACCAGCGACTGCTTCAGCTACCTCTTTAGGATCTGAACCACAGCCTAGCACATCATCACAAGGATCAACTGAAGAATCGCCGTTTTTTACACCGAACCCATTTCAGATCCTTCAAATTGAAAAAGAAACAATGGAATCTTCTCCTATACCAAAAGAACCACAACCTCCACCAATATTTGTTAAAAATATTAAAAACTTTCAACTTCTGTGTGCGCATCTAAACAAATTAACCGATCCTAACAGTTATTATTGTATAAGTAGAACCAGTGATACTAAAATATCCCCGACTACCGCCGAAACCTACAGAAAAATAGTAGAATATCTGACGGAGACCAAAGCTGATTTTCATACATATCAGTTACGCCAGGAGAGAGCTTTAAGGGTTGTAATTAGAAACCTACACCCTTCGACACCAGCAGCAGCTATCCAAGAAGAACTGACGGAGATAGGCTATAAAGTGCGACAAGTCACCAACGTCCTAAAAGATAAAATTCCTCTGCCTCTATTCTTTGTGGACTTGGAACCATCAGCAGGAGTTGAAAAAATTTATGACCTCAATAGATTATACTATAGTTATATTATACTGAAATAGTTCAGTGCCACAATTGTCAGGCATATGGTCATACCAGAAGTTATTGTCACCACATACCACGCTGTGTGAAATGCGGTGAACAACATAAGTCAGAAGAATGTACAAGACCAAGATCAACACCCGCTGTTTGTGCTCTGTGCCTCAAGGACCACCCGGCTAGCTACAAGGGATGTCAAGTCTACAAGAACCTCAAAAGCAGATACCAAAAACCTCAGAATCTGGATGAAACAGCTGAACCGATCAGAAGCAGAAGACAACCTTCAAAAACAATTGATTCCAATGTAACATTTGCCCATCTACTTGGAGGTGGGAACCAGAACAAAGAGGCCGAGGCCCTGCCGGAACAACGCACACTTCAAAATCCTCAAACCGTTCCACAACCAACTATTCCTCAAAATTTACCCAACCCTCAAAAACCTCATCCGCATCAAATTTCTCATATTCCTCCTCCATCAAATGTCTCAGACCTTACAAGTTTGATGACATCCTTCATCACTGAAATCAAATCCCTCGTTATGCCGCTAATATCACTACTTACTAATCTTGTATCAAACTTAATCCCTTCCTTAAAAAATCCTTAAATGACTTCACCTAACTCCTTATCCATTCTCCTATGGAATGCGAATGGTGTTAGAAATCATACTGACGAACTTACAGCTTTATTGCAAGACAAAACCGTTGACGTAGCACTTATTACTGAAACTAGACTAACCACTAAACAGTATTTTAAAATACCTCAATACGTAACATACCGTACGGACCACCCAGACGGCAAAGCCCATGCCGGTACTGCTGTCATTGTGCACCAGTCCCTCTCTCATCACTTACTCTCACTTCCTACCTATGATTTCCTACAAACCACAGCCATAGTAATCATAACTTTTTCCTTTCCGGTAACCTTTACATCAGCATATTGCCCTCCCAAACATTCCATTTCCAACACCGAATTTGTATCCTTTCTAAATTCCTTAGGAAATCATTTCATTCTGGGTGCAGACTTAAATGCCAAGCATCAACAGTGGGGTTCGAGAATCACGAATTCTCGTGGACGAAATTTGCTGTCTGCACTCAACTCCCGTCATTTCAATCTCCTGCCTCCTGATTCCCCTACCTACTGGCCAACCGATCCCAACCGTAATCCTGACATCCTTGACTTCTTCATTCACAGCGGATTAGGCTCCCTCAACTATTCCGTAACTCGCCTTGATGAACTATCCTCTGACCATAGTCCACTGATCCTTAAAGTATCCCTAACTCCTATTCCGAAACCCATTCCACCTTCATTTATCCGAGGCCCTGTCAACTGGAACCTCTTCCGCCAAATCCTTACCGATAATATTGACCTCAGTGTGACCCTCAAAACACCGGATGACCTTGATGATTCCGTCTACTCCTTTACTACCGCCATTCAGCAAGCTGTCTGGACTGCCTCCTCTCCTAAGCACTCCAATAGAACTCCTCAGCAAAACCATTTACCTCAACACCTAGCTGACCTCATCCATGCAAAACGCCGAGCCAGATCATTATGGCAAAGAACCCAACACCCAACAGATCGCCGCTCCTATAACTTTTATTGTAGGCAATTAAAGCGGGAGTTGGCGACCTTCCGTTCTCAGTCCTTTAATTCCTACCTCTCCTCTCTATCAGCTCGAGATAATTCCTTGTGGAATGTGACCAAAAAGATCCTAAAATACCACAAAGTTTCCCATCCTCTCCGGCGTGGTGATGACTCCTGGGCTGCGTCTGATGAAGATAAAGCCGAGGAATTCGCCACACACCTCTCCAACGTATTCACTCCTCACCCGGAATCCAACAGAAATCATACCACAACAGTTGAAGAATTCCTTTCCTCACCAATACCTCTTTCCCTACCTCCTAAAGCTATTAATCCATCTGAGGTGAAATATCTTCTTCAAAAACTGACCCTTCGTAAATCTCCTGGACACGATCTCCTTACCCCCCAGATCCTGCGACAACATCCCAGAAAGCCATTATTTTTCTTACATACATCTACAACTGCATCCTTCGCACCACCTATTTTCCTCTCTTATGGAAACATTCCACAATCTTTCTATTCCTAAAACCAGGTAAACCTTCCAGTAACACTTCATCCTACAGACCTATTAGTCTACTCCCCATCCTCTCAAAAGTCTTTGAAAAACTCCTTCTAAAACGAATCCTGCCTATATTTGAATCACAAAATCTTCCTTCCCATCAGTTTGGTTTCCGTGCTCATCATTCTACTGTTCAACAAGGACTCCGAGTTGTAGACCATATTTCCTCAGCCCTTGAATGCAAAGAGTATTGTTCTGGTGCGTTTCTGGACATAGCGCAAGCTTTTGACCGGGTATGGCACACCGGATTACTCTTCAAGCTTAAAACGCATTTACCCCAGTCTCTATACCTTATTCTACGATCCTATCTCTCAAACCGCTCCTTCCGAGTTCGCTGTGGTGTAGAATTTTCTAACTTTTATCCCATTGAGGCCGGTGTTCCTCAAGGCAGCGTCTTGGGACCCGTCCTCTACGTCCTTTACACTGCTGATATTCCTATTCATCCTGACACCTTTCTGGCAACATTTGCAGATGACACCGCCATCCTATCATCCAATTCCGATCCTGAAATAGCATCCTTAATCCTGCAAAGACACCTTTGTCTTATCGAGGACTGGTGTAATGCTTGGCGTATTAAGGTTAATGAAAGCAAATGCACCCACGTCACCTTCACCCTTCGACGCAAATCCTGTCCAATGGTTCATTTCAATTCCATACCGCTTCCTTCCTCAGACACAGTCCGGTATCTTGGCTTACTACTAGACAAAAGATTGACCTGGAACCCACATACAAGACTTAAACGAAAAGAACTCAACAGACGATTCGGACAGTTATACAGACTACTAAACAGAAAATCTAAGCTTACAGTTGACAACAAATTATTACTTTACCAATACTGAAACCAATGTGGACCTACGGACTTGAACTATGGGGGACAGCCAAACGTTCTAACATCAAACGCATTCAATCCTTTCAATCCAAAGTCCTCCGAACAATAGTAAATGCTCCTTATTATGTCTCCAACTATACCTTACACCACGACCTTAATGTTCCATTTATTTCAGACCTGATTCCATCTAAATTTTCCAAATTCCACCAGAACCTCATTCATCATCCTAACCTCTAGCACAATCCCTATCCAGCTCCACTCATCCATACAACCCTCCTAGAAGGTTGAAACGGCAGTGGCCCCGAGACATATTGTAAACATCTATTCTGGAGTTCTGACACTGGTCAGATTCTCCTCTCATGTGCGGTGTGATTGTGGCTGTGGCGCCCTCACTTAGCTTCCGCTGACCACTCACCAGTGATGCGGCTGAGAGGGAGGCGCTGGGATCCTTTTGACTCTGCTTGTCCTTCCACAAGTGGGGGGACAAGCCCCGTCTGGGGTTCCCGAGCTGATTGTAAATATTGTACATAGGTATGAATGTGACATGTTTTGTTTATTTATTTGTTAACTTCATTTATTTGTATTTATTTTGTCTATAAATTTTGTTATTGTATACGTTTATTTATTTTGATTTTATTTTATGTAATTTGACTTTCCTTTTGTTTATATTGTAAATATTGTATGAATGAGATCCTGTAGCACTATTATTATTGTCTATTATGACAAATTGTAATATATACGAATAAAAAAAAAAAAAAAAAAAAAAAAAAATTATTCTAAAATGATATTTAATGAAATTATTACATTAAAGGGAAGAAGGTATTGGACAATATCTTTACAATCAGATCCGCTGAGTATGATTGGAATACCCATAGCCGGCCTTGCCCTTGATTTGATTGCAGTTTCTCTTTCTGATGGTAGTATACTTTTTTACAATGGAGCTAATTTGGTTCACACAATTACAACCACTGATCCTATCTCATCAATGATCTTCGGAAGATATGGACAAGAAGAGCATGCTTTAATTTCTATTTCTTCAAGTAAGTTCCATTCTAGTTCCACTTTAGAAAAAAAAAATCTTTAAACCATTAAATATATTTACTAACTATTTTTCTATTGCAGGTGGTATGCTTGATATTAGACTTCTTAAAAGAACAGCACAATTTAATAAGCAAAGTAAAGTTTCTTCCCAACTAGAGTACCGTCCTTCTGATATTAAACTACTAGTTCCTAAAAAAAACAAATTATTTCTTGGACAAACAGTGAGGGAAATCCAAAATTGCAAAGGTATAAAACTTTGATCCAGAATACTACCTTTGTACAATAGTAATTTTATGTCTAATCCAAATTTGAAAATTTAATTGAAGGATGGTTTATGTCCACATTTCTACTTGGTAACTTCAGTAGGATTTTCAAGACAAGAGTAACTTTTTAAAAATGTCAGTTTTCCAACTAAGGATGGATGATTTCACCTTTCTTTCTCTATACCTTTTCCTTCTTAATTTTAATCTTTCCTACAAATCTTTAAAAACTAATTGTATTCTTCTCTGTTTCCATTGTATACTTTTCTATTACAAAGGGTAACTTTTTCCATTTCAATAAAAACCCTAGTCCCTGTTGAACCGATCCTGATATTAATTCTTGGGCTCCATCTTGTCTCACTTGGAATTCTCATACAAGACTAAAACGACTAGACGTTTTCGGCTACTTCAACACTTACTAGACAAACTTTCTAATCTCCCACTAAAATACAAACGGCTCATTTAAATGACAATTATAAGGCCAAACTGGATGTATGGAATTGAGCTTTGGGGCACAACCATCAAATTTCTCTCGAATCCAATCCTTACAATCCAAAATCCTTTGTAAAATCCTCATCGCTCCCTACTTTGTCAGGAACAAACTCATCCATAATGACCTTTATGTTCTTTATGTTACTGATTTGGCACGAACCAGATACCTCTCCTTCCATGACCAACTCCATTCCCACTCTAAACCATTAGTTTCAATCTTTTCTTCATCTTTAATACCTGATAAGTAGACGTCTGAAAAGAACATGGCCTGGCGACCATCTATTTGACAATATTTTTAGAGTGCTACCAATGGGTAGCTTCTCTACAAGTCTTGTTCATGTCCATTTTCTTTTAGCCTATTTATTAGTTGTGTTGTATAACATAGTTGTAAATATCATTAAATAAATACAATTAAAAAAATAAAATTAGAACCCTTCTATGTGAATTAATTTGTAAATTTTCGAGCAGGAAGGGCAAGTAGGCTGAAAATGTAAATCATTTTTTCCAAACACTGTCTATGTAAACATAAATTTTAAAATGAACTACATTCTTAAGAGTAGAAAAAGTCTCAATTACATATTTTATCGAAATACCTTATTTTATTTTTGATCCTTTATTTGTATTTATATTTCATAGAGACCCCCCTCCCTCCCTATCTTCGTTAGCACAGGTTACAATTTTATTTATTTTTCCTGTGGAATAAAAATTAGTTTGATTAAAATTTCGAATTTTGAAATAATAATCGTTTTAATTACTGAGAACTTGGAAATAGTCCTTTGAAAATTCATATTTAAAACAAGGACAGTGCTTACACGATCGAAATTTCTACAAGTAGTGCAACAAGTCTCTACAAGAAAAAATAAATTAAGCGTGAGACTCATTTCTAACCTTCCTTGTTATAGCCTGCTATAAGTTTCAGTTGATTTAAATTTTCGTGAATTTTTTAAACGATTTTCTCGGCTACTTAGGTAATATACAGTAAGGAAGAAAACTATATAAAGTACTCACCTCAACACTCTAGTTTTTGTTTCGTTCTGAAATATGAACAATTACAGGAGTTAATAATTTTCAAAGAAAACGTTATTTTAGCAGCGAAGAGAATTTTATAACGTCGTATAGATGTGTATACTGTGTTAGTTTCATATTTTTTCACTCTATCCCTTTTGAGATATTTTCGTGTAAACTTCTAGAAAAACGAGTTTTGACCATTTTTGAAAATTCATATATAAAAGGGCTTTGTTCTCAAGATCGAAATTTTTATAGCAAGTAGCGATGTAAGTAAGCTACACTGGGTCAAAAAAGTATTGGCACACCCGGTTTTTTCTATTTAATTCTTAAAGCATGTAACTTATTAGTGATTAATAAACTTTATTTATGAATAGACATCAATAAGCATTGATATAGCCAAAAGAAAATTGAAATAATTAAGGTAGAAATGAATGAGGAAAATAAATTATAAATATAAATAAATAAGTAAAAAAAGTATTGGCACACTCATTTATTAATAATAAAAAATACCTATTTAAGTAAATAAAATTCATTAATAATTTGTTATCATTCCTTTGGCATCAATTATAGCTTGTAATCTTCTTTGCATCGTAGAAACAAGATTTTCCGTGACTCAGGTCCAATTTTTCCTTTTCCTCTAACAACACATCTTTTAACACATTTTTAAAAGAAATTTTGTGTTTTCTTACCTTCAAATCCAAAACATACCATAAATGTTCAATGGGATTTATATCCGGAGACTGAGGGGGTGTTTTAAATTTCCTCCGTACATTGTACAATAACTTTTCCTTCGTTTTACTGGATGTGTGTTTAGGATCGTTGTCTTTCTGAAATATAAACGTATCCTCCAGTCCTTATTTTTAAGCATTGGAAAGCAGATTATGTCGCAACATGTCTACATATTTACCTTTCAGCATTCATTACACTTTCAACGAAGCATAACTTTCCAACACCATTCGATGCCATGCAGCCCCAAACCAATACATTGCCGAATGTAAAAGGCTTGAATTTGCAAATAAACCAATGGACTTTTGGAAAAAACGTTTTATTTTCTGATGAGAGCAAATACAACATTTTTGGTTCAGATGGATAGCAGTTTGTGTGGAGAAAACCGAATACAGAGTTTCAAACAAGAAATGTTAGACCTACGGTAAATGTGATGGTTTGGGAGCTGCATGGCATCGAATGGTGTTGGAAAGTTTTGCTTCGTTGAAAGTTTAATGAATGCTGAAAGGTATGTAGACATGTTGCAACATAATCTGCTTTCCAGTGCTAAAAAATAAGTCTCATTTTGTATTAATTTTCGAGAATTTCTTTTAACCCATTTTTTTTTTCTTTTAAGGTAATAAGTTGTTAGGACAAAACATATAAAGCATGTCCTCATCTTATTGTTACTTTTTGTTTTGACTCGATGTCTGCAAAATTAGCAGAAACAGAGAGATTTTCCCGACACATGTTCTCAGTCGGGAAGCTGACTTGAAACGGCTACAACATTAAAAGTATTTGCCAGAAAAAAATTTTATCCGTGGATTTTTATTCTTAAAAGGATAGAGAATAACTGGAGATTAATCAAAATGGTTAACCGCAACATTAAAATATTAGGACGAATTTCAAATGGCATTGAAAACATTATTCGGACTTCACACCATGATACAATTTACTTCGTTTTACTTATATATTATATGTTTCAAAAGTTATTAACCACTAATTTCGTAATGTAGGGTTAAACTATTTATAGCTCGAACAAAACAAACATTACGACGATAATCATTTTATTTTCAACGTTTTTAACGTTTAATTACGAAAAAAATTAAAAAGTAGTGTACGTCAATGGTGCCAAAAGTATTCGGAATTACGTGGTTTCCTAATTGTATTAATGCAATGATCATAAATAAACATCAAGTATAATTATACAAAAGTTGGTAAAACTTTTTGTATAATTATACATTTTAGCCTAATAGGAATTGATCTTACTAATTAATTGATTCTTTGATGAGAAATAATATCCCGCTCAAGCATTTATTGTTTCTTGAGGCATTTTAATTTTGAATATAGTACTTCTTGATTTCTTTTTTATTAGGACCAACAAATAGTTAATTAAATTTGAAAGAAATAATCGAAGAGAGATTTCGAGAACTTTTGGATAATTTTGCAGCCACTAAATCTGAATAGAAAACGTATATATGTCCTAGAGTCATGGTCGCGCTATGTATTTTGTTTTACGTCATTTTTCTTCTACTTTTAATTCTAGCTTTTCATACTTATAAAATACACAAACCTATCAATAATTTTCTCCATGAATCCAATGTTATTAAACTTTTTCAAAGAAAAACATACGTAACTATCACTGACCGCTCATGGTGTTTTACTAAGGCATACTAAATTCTTTATTTGGTTTCCTCCAAACCATAATTTTTTATAAGAACCATGTATTTACATAACCATGTTTATGTATCTCATATATAAACATTTTAATTCACCAACCTTCTCTTTAAAAAATGTTACAAACATTCAGCCTATTCTCTTATTGCCTTGCCTACTGAAAGACTTTTTCCTGACTTCTTGTACCATGTTTTTCTTTTCGTCATATTTTTGTCAGAACCCGGCGAACAGTTATGTGTATCCAGAACTTCTGAAAAATTCAGAAATAAGATAAGGTTTACTCATTTGATGTATTGTTTTCTTATTAGATGAATTATCAGTTTTTCAGTTTTAACATTCTAATATTTTTTGGACGCTCACCTTTTTGCTTTTATATTTTATGATTATATTATCTACATTTTGCATAGCCATCCACATATTCTCATATTTTTTCTCTAAAATTTCAACTATTTCTCTTAAAACAATTATTTGAAACAGTTGTTCGATCGTTGCGTTTTTATTTTAGGTCCTTATTAAAAAAAAAAATTCTTTCCAAGATTAGGTGTATTTTACATAAGAGAGAAGAATTGTTTATAACATAAAACGTGTCAAATATTAGTGAGAAAATGAATATTTGAAACCATTAAACAACCATTAAGGGGATCCCGTAGCTGAGTGGCTAGCGCGCTAGTCTCTCAAGCTACGGGTACTGAGTTCGAATCCCAGTCCCGGCGGGGCTTTTATAAGGATGTAAAAAAATGGGGATTCACTCACAACCTCTCCCCCGGGTATGTGAGACCCGTCAGCCAAAGGGTGGCCACTCACAAAATTAGTCGTAGGGAGTGATGACCCTACACTAAAAATAGCATCATGAAACGTGAGTGTAAACTCGGAGGAGTTTACGCCGCGAGGCCCAGGGCCTACACGGCCTGTCGCGCCACTGAAAGAAAGAAAGAAGAAACAACAGAATATTACGATTTCCGAATACTTTTGACACTAACTGATCTTGTAATTTTACATTATTAATCGGATATTTTTAAAAACAATAAACTTTTCGATTATCTGTTCAGTAATTTTCCTTTATCGGAGTCTCTTTTAAATATTTATGAGTGAAAAAGAATTATATACATTCATAGTTGGGTAATATACTAATTAAATGAAAAGAAATACGAATTCCGAATACTTTTGACACTCACTGTATATGAAATGAGATCGCGATTCTTGGTTTCCGCTAACTTTATTTCAACTACGCGTCGGATTTCGATATATAGTTCATTATTTCCTGAAGGTTTATTAGTAAACTACATTGTAATTAAGCTTTTCTTTAAACGGAAAAATAAATTTTCTGTAACCAAGTCATCAAAAAATTATTCCTGAAATATAAATAGTTATATAGGCGTATAATATACTGTTCGAAAACGCAAGATTTTAAAAAAGTAATTATGCAGAAAAAAAATCTTACAAGTTATAAAGTTGTTGTAAGGCCATAAACTTATGAACATATGTTATTGATAAAGTGGGAGGTAATGATAGTTAAATGTGGCCACCGTTGTACAGGATCGTGTAAGTTATATTCTTCCATTTAGTTCGCAAGATTTTTAAAGCAATTATTAAACGTACCGAATAGTAACTAAGTTGTTAACATAAATAGTAATTTGTTTTAAATCTATAATATAACATTGTTATTGATTATTTCAAATATATTGCTATATCATGAAAACTAAATGTTTCACTGTAAACTAAATGGGGATCCTATGGAAACTTAATTTAACTTTAAAAATGCAATTTGAATAGTTTATTTGAAGTATAAAATAGTAATTAACCGAACAAAATAGGAACCATTGTTATTTCTATAGTTTGTGAATATATACATAGCAATCAAGTTTTCTTTGTATAGGAAAATTAAATTTTCCGTTATCTGTACTTCACTTTAAAATAACAACGAATAAACTTAACCAATTTTGTTTTGTGTGTTTCATTTCTGCCGATGATAAAATATAATAATGAATAGAAGTTATAAAATAAACACATTTTCTAGTTTTTCGTTACGAGATACTAAAACAGAGATTTTGTAAACATAAATGAAAGTTCATTCAAATAGCACACTTGCGAAGCCACTAGTTCTATAATAAATTAAATTCTTCTAGTGTTTTTAAAGCAATGTTTATTTTATCAATAAATCATTCCATTGAAAAGGGATTATTTATGGCGTTTTTATGCTATAGTTAATGTCAAGAGGTGCTGCACGTGATCAAAAAGGAAGAAAATAAAGTGAATTTTCAATTTTTTTTTTTTTTTAAATATTTTTATTGAAATTTACAACTGTATTTTGTAATACAACAAGTAAATATGTTGGTAATGATAAAATACATGAAAAAAAAAAACATGAAGAGAAAATGCCCATTGGCATTACTCCACTAAGCAACTAAACCAGAAGGTCTCGAGGCCATCTTATTTTTAGGCGCCTCGTAGGATTGTCAGGAATTGAAGAGGAAGCAAGAATTGAAACTAGAGGATTAGAGTGGGAGTGGAGTTTGTCATGGAAGGATTGATACCTGGTTCGGGCCAAATCAGCAACATATGGGATGTTTAGGTCTTTATGGATGAGTTTATTTGTGACAAAGTAAGGAGCATTGAGGATTTTTCGAAGGATTTTGGATTGTAAGGATTGAATACGGGAAGAATTTGATGGTTTCGTAGAGCCCCAAAGCTCAACTCCGTACGTCCAGATAGACCTTATGATGGTGATATAGATGAGCCTTTTGTAGATAAGTGGAAGGCTGGAGCGTCTGTCCAGTAAGTGTTGTAGTAAGCGAAAGCGACGGGCAGTTTCTTGTCGTTTCAGTCTTATGTGGGGATTCCATGTCAGACGTTTGTCAAGTAGAAGTCCTAGGTAGCGGATCTGTTCAACTGGAACAAGCGGAATATTATTAAAGGAAACTGTAGGGCAGGATGTCATAGGTTTACGACGAAGGGTAAAGGTAATTTGGTGGGATTTGTTGGAATTGATTTTGATTCTCCAATTCTGACACCATATCTCAAGCTCTCTGATATGGGATTGAAGAGTTTGAGAGGCAATAGTAGGATCGTTATTGACTGATAACACACAAGTGTCATCAGCATAGGTAGAAAGGAAGGTGTTGGGATGGGTTGGGATATCAGCTGTATAGACTGTGTAGAGGATGGGTCCAAGGATACTAACTTGAGGGACACCAGCAGACTGAGTAAAAAGGGATGAATAGGAACTATTGTGGTTTATTTTGAAGGATCTTTCAGAGAGGTAAGGCTGGATGATGAGGTAGTATGTAGGTGGAAGGAATTTGCGGAGCTTGTAAAGCAATCCTGGGTGCCAAACTCGGTCAAAGGCCTGTTCTACGTCGAGGAAGGCTCCCGTGCAGTACAATCCGCGCTTCAATGTTGAAGAGACAACATCCACCACACGATGACATTTTCAATATTTAATGTTTCTTTTTGATTTACGTAAAGGATAAGCTAGCTCACAAATAAACCATATAAGCAACAAAGATATAAACAATTGACCCAAGGTCTATTTCACCTACAATTATTTTCATTTTGTGATGGGTGTGCTTGAACGAGAGATTAAGATTGAAATCACACAGTTGGCGTTATGCAAAATAGATTTGGACTGTTTAAAACATTTTTATATAGGTATACATATTATCTTTATTTCTTTTTGTGTTACATATTTTTATCTTTATCATTTATCAACTTTCTCGGCTTCCTCTATGTTTCTTCTTACTTTCTATAAATTCGTATTCATATAGGTTATTTATTTTTTACTTTCTTCCATCGTTCTTGATGTGGAACATTATGGACTTCAACTAAAAATGTTATTATTTATTTATTTATTTTATACGATTCCAAATGGAAGAGAACCACCATTTTTTACTCGATTCTTCTTTTAAAAGGACACGAATTGAAATAACTCACTGATAACTAGGATTACCACACTAAAAAGGACGCTTTTTAATATAGAAACTCTCTTCTCGATGCAAGAAGCGATACGAAATAACTTAAGCCTAAATGTCTATATTAGGGTGGGTGAGGTGCGTTACGCCCGAAAAGGACTAATTTTCATATTTCAAAGGATATGCCAGATTTTCATATTTTAAGGACTGTTGTTTTAATTTGATTTTTTTATTCTAAGTTAAAGTCACCATTCCCGTTGAAATGATTAATAACAATTGACATTTATTGTAACCAGGATACGGTTCAAAATGGAAGAGAGCCACCATTTTTGACTCGATTCTCCTTTTAAAAGGATACGAATCGAAATAATTCACTGGTAACTAGGATTACCATACTAAAAAGGACGCTTTTTAATGTAGAAACTCCCTTCTCGATGCAAGAAGCGATACGAAATAACTTAAGCCTAAATGTCTATATTAGGGTGGGTGAGGTGCGTTACGCCCGAAAAGGACTAATTTTCATATTTCAAAGGATATGCCAGATTTTCATATTTTAAGGACTGTTGTTTTAATTTGATTTTTTTATTCTAAGTTAAAGTCACCATTCCCGTTGAAATGATTAATAACAATTGACATTTATTGTAACCAGGATACGGTTCAAAATGGAAGAGAGCCACCATTTTTGACTCGATTCTCCTTTTAAAAGGATACGAATCGAAATAATTCACTGGTAACTAGGATTACCACACTAAAAAGGACGCTTTTTAATGTAGAAACTCCCTTCTCGATGCAAGAAGCGGTACGAAATAACTTAAGCCTAACTGTCTATATTAGGGTGGGTGAGGTTGGTTACGCCCGAAAAGGACTAATTTTCATATTTCAAAGGATATGCCAGATTTTCATATTTTAAGGACTGTTGTTTTAATTTGATTTTTTTATTCTAAGTTAAAGTGACCATTCCCGTTGAAAGGATTCATAACAATTGACATTTATTGTAACCAGGATACGGTTCAAAATGGAAGAGAACTTTTATGTTAAATAACTACAACGAAAAGGAGCACGTTATACGAGCAATCATAATCTGAAAATATTTATTTAATATGCCCATTAATCATTACTAATGTATTAATTTTTAAAATAGATATGCATGTTTGGTTTCATCACTCTTGGCTTGGATTGAAAGTTTTAGCTTCTGAAGCATTTATAACAGCAATACACAATTTCACGGTTCTTCCTAAGGAGTCTCTCAAAATGATGATAAAGGTATAAAAGCTGAGATATAAAAATATAATAAGAATAATGTGTGTCTAAAACAGATAAAAATTTGTTCTAGGTTGTTGGATTAGGCCCTAGGATGAAAATTATGATAACTTTAGAAAATTTGTCACAAAATGTGATTCCGCAAGGACTAAAAATAACTTTTATCTTTGATCCAAAAATATACAACATTAACACACCTGTAATAAAGGTAAATTATTCAGTTAGTTTTGAGGAATTAAAATAAGAAATGTTAAGCATTATTTACAAAAATACTCCAAAATAACATTTTATATTTTTGGTGATTTTTTTTGGTTTTCAAAGTCAATGATATCAAATTTATTGTTGATATTTTTTCAAGCTCGTGCATTTATAAATAATTATAAAATTTTTTTTAATGATTCAATGGCTCTAATAAGGTTTGATAATATACTATTTCTGTATTTAAATATGGGATCGTCGATTGCAGATGCGCATTTTGATTTTCTGTTAAATTCTGAGCCCATCGTTTAAATTGAACTTTCGATCGCTTATGCTCATTTTAGATCACCGTTGTGTTAACAATGTTTCAGAATAGCTATCGTTGACAAGGCTTTTAGAAACGTAATTTGTATTTATCATAAATGCTATATTATCTATAAGATAAAGTTCATGATTCTGTTTATTTCTATAAAAACTTAATTTTTCTTAAGCCTTCATTTAATAAAATGAATTTATAACTTTATTTTAACACACATGCATTTGTGAATGATTAATATAATATTTGTTATAGGTTCCTGTTCTTAATTTTGGATTATCCTATTATTTTGAGACCCTTTTAACTTGCCTTATACCTATTTCATCAACACTCCAAGTAATGGTCATTTCTGCATCTTCAGTTCTTCTTTCAACTATAGCAAGCATGCCTAATAGTATGTATTTGTTTTCGTAAAAGTTTTTTTTTTTTATAATTTTCTTTTTTGTATTTATAAACCATCTATTTATAAATAATCTATCAAATACATGTAAATTATGCAAAATAATTGTCTAATATAAGATCATGCATATTTTTTTTATAAATCGTGTGAAGTATTTGTATTTAGTATTAATATATGTTATTATTATTTTAGTATTAATATCTGCTAGGTTTTCTTGAAATATATTTTATAGCGAATAGACAATTTTAAATTATTTGTTAAAGTTATTTTTATCGATTCACAATTTGATGAACCTTGCTTATTGGATTGTATTTTACAAAGTGGTTCTCTTATTTTCACTAAGAGCTTTCCCAAGTTTTCTGATGGACTATCGCTCTTTTCTCCGCCTGTTTTATCAGGTGTTAAACCAGAGGTCCCCTCAATTTTGGAACATTCAAGAAACATTACTAAGTTCGTTCTGGATTTATTCACCTATTCGCAATATCATTTCCATTCAATTAAATCTACCAAAAAGCATAATTAATTATAGATTTGCTTAATTGTCATTATTTTGCCCTCTCGTTAAAAAAAAGATCCTAACTTTCACCTAACCTAACCTTCACTTCTCCTCCTAGAACTATTTTCTTTAGCAAATTCTTCATTAATAATGGTAAAACTTTTTGGACTTTATACATTTAATCTGCCATTGTTTCTCTGCAGTGTCTTTCAAACACTACTTTTTTTTTTTTCTTCCACCCAAATGACATTGAGCATGATGATTCTAGTCAAGGTCCGATTCTCTCATTCATCAATCTCTCTGCTGGTTAGAGAAGTACCAGTAAGGAAACAAACTAAAAAAACTTCAAATCCTGTTCCAGGTTCCTTACGATAAAAGTTTTACAGATACTGCAGTAAACGGCATTAGCTTTAGTATTCTGCTTGTGGATTCCACTTTTGCCACCACATTCATCACCTATTCACTACAGACAGTCTGTGTATCCTGCTGAGACTACAGACTTGAAGTTTTGTTTTTTTGAGGAATCCATATTCACACCCTGAAGTCGCCCGGGGTAATCTGTTGCAATACGGTGTAATCAAATAGAAGAAACTGTACTACTACAAGAAGCTAGTTATTATTATTCATGATGTGACGTATTTACCTACGTGACTTGTTGTGAGTTGCTTACATTTGTGACGCTTCATTTGCAGATTGTGGTGATTTCATTCATTTAACAATGTAGAGAAGGAGCTAAGAACCACCTTGTTTTACTCCTGAGTTCTCCTATTTAGACGTAAAACATCCTGTTGAGTTTTAGATTATTTTGTCTTATAATAGTAGTTTCGTATTTTGTATATACCTTGGGCAGGTAGAATTCACAGCTGTTTCTTTTAATCATTTTTATAATTTAAAAATATAATAATAATAATAAATAATAATAAATTCTTTATTTATTCTGGGACAAGTCCCTTCAGAATAATGTTACAGACAAATCAAATTGGAACTTCAGTATCTTAGAGTAATAAAAAAAAAATAAAATAAACAAAAAACAACAGAAATAACAAAGAAAATGAATAATAGTAATAAATTAACTGGTAGCTTCTAATAATAATAATTTAAAAAAAATAAATAAATAAAACAAACTAGACAAAAAATAAAATATTTACATATTCATATATACAGGGCTAATTAAAATAAATTTACAATGCTTGTGAAAATTGTAACATAAAATACATAAATGTTTGAATACAATGCATAATAAGATATAGTAAATAACTGTTTTTCTCTGCTCTATTTGCTGATTTTTATTGAACTTTGCTGATTAATTGGGGTTATTTGAAAATTGGATCGACAAAAAGTGTTTGAACAAACGGGATTTGAAGGCCGGAAGAGTATTGGAGTGACGGATATGAGAAGGAATAGAATTCCATAAGGACGAGGATCGGATTAGGAAAGATCTGTCGAAAGCTGCGGTTCGATGAGGCGTTACATACAGGTCCGAAGGTCGCGAACGAGTGTTGCAGGTGTGGACGGAGGATTTAAATGAAAATATATCTGAGATGTAAGATGGACGTTGAGATCGGAGAACTTGGTAAAGGAAGGATGCCAGGAGGTATTTAGAACGGTAGGAAGGATAAAGCCACTTTAACTCATCGTAGAATCGGGTTACAGAGGTGTCCCTGGATATTCCAAAGATGAAACGTATAAGGCAGTTGAATAATCTTTTTAGTTTAGCTTCAAGATCTCCAGAGACACCCGCATACACCGCACAACAGTAGTCAAAGTGGGGGAATATTAATGAGCAAACCAAGAGCCTACGGGTTTCAAATGGAAGAAGGTGACGGTGGTAATTAAGGAGTTTCAGAATGGAAATTGTGCGTCGGGAAATTTCGGAAACATGGATTTTCCAGGAAAGAGATTGATCGACAGTTACTCCAAGGTTTTTGACGGTTTGGTGGAACTTTATTGGTTGATTATTTAAAAATAGAGTTGGGATTAGGGAAAGGGTTTTAAGGAGTGGATTGGAACCTATTACTATCGCTTTAGTTTTCTCAGCATTTAACTTTAGCTTGTTGTCAGCTGCCCAACAACTAATTCTGTTTAAATCTTCCTGAAGCTTTTCTGTTGCTAGTAATAGGTCCGACGGAGGAAAGGATAAATAAATTTGGAGGTCATCCGCATACATATGGAATTGTGAGTGATGGATATAGAAGGGAAGGTCGTTTACGTAGATAGCAAAGAGGGTAGGAGATAGTGATGATCCCTGGGGGACACCACATGACAATGGCAAAGGTCTAGAAGGAGGTTGGCCTGGAACTACCACATACTGTGAGCGATCGGAAAGGAAAGACTTGAACCAGTGCAGAGCGCTATTGGATAAAGGAAGGTTTCGTAGTTTGGTGAGGAGGATTGTATGGTCTACTGTGTCAAATGCCTTGGTAAAATCTAGCAAGACTAGAATGGTAAGTTTTTGGTGTTCTATTGCATATTGTAGGTCGTGAGTTATTTTTAGGAGAGCGGATTGCGTTGAGTGACCAGGTCGGAAGCCGGATTGGAGAGGATTGATAAGGGAACGTTCTTCCAGGAAATTCGATAATTGCTTTTGTACAATACGTTCTAGTGGTTTGGAAAGGTTAGAAAGAATGGAAATAGGGCGAAAGTCAGAAGGTGTTGTAGGATTTGGGATCTTATTAAGTGGTCTAACTAAAGCGGTTTTCCAAGAAGCAGGGAATATAGAGTTTTGCAAGGAAAAATTGTAAATATGATACAAAACTGGTATAAGGGCTGGAAGACAGGAGGTAATAATAGGAGGTAATAAGAAAAAGGTTACATTGTTATTTTTGTTATTGACGAGAGCGGATACTAAAGACTTTGCTTATCTTAATATTTCTTCTCTGGCTCCCGTCTTTAATGCTGTTGGTCTCACGACTCCGAGAAGGACGCATCGCTTGGTTCTTTTATGAAGAAGCTACCGGCGACGGCCCGTAAAATATCGCCATCAATGCTGGTAAATAGGTCAGCTAATGTTTATTTTTCTCTGCGCCCGCTGTTAAGCACTTAAGGCGCCAACCGTTTGATTTATGGACTATAGTTTAGTTTTAGTTATATTAATTTAGATTCACATTTCGTTTTTGTTGATTTAATTATTGTATACTGTTTCATTTTGTTTCTATTCAAATATTGAAAGGCCTTTATTTATGTTTTGTTCGATATATAGCTATACTTACTATCATTTTCATACTTTCACTTCAATAAATTTTGTATTTAGTTTTCTTTAAATTTTTTCATATATATATTATCCTCAATTTATTTTATATGTTTCATGATAATTTATTATGCTCTATTTACAGCACATTTTATTTGTATTATAATTTTACCTGCCCAGGTTCATTAATAGGGTCCCTTGTCTGGAGAACAGGTTTGATATAGTCCGTCGTTTTTTGTCCGGCGCAAATTTCAGTGTTTGGGGATTTCAGCAATAACTGCGCCCTAGCACGCTACACATCCTTTGGCATGACATAAGTTGATTTTATATGTAAAATGTATTGTAAATGTATTGTCTTTAAAATATTTATTGTTATTTTGGTTGCCATGGAAGACTTCTAAAGTTCATTATAGAGAACCGAATCCAAAGCTGCCTTCAGATCTAAGAAATCTAGAAAAATATTCTGGTCCCGATCCCAACACTTCTCTATCACTTTTTTTAGGGTGAAGATAAGCAAGGTGCTCATGACAGGTCTGTTTCCACCAATGGTATTAATTGGATCTTTAAATATAGTTATATACAACAGTTTCTAAAGCACGGGGCACAGGCGGATAGGTGAACAATATTTACATACTTTTGATATCTTATAAACAATTTGCAATGTCCTGTGGAAATATTAATTTATCATTGTTAATTTTTCCGTTCAGAGTTTATCTTTTTTATAACCAATATGATTAGCTTATTTTCGTCAATGTGTGAGATCTGTTTCTAGATGGTCATTAATAATAAACGAATATGGTGATATAGATGGGAAAAATGTTTTTACTATAAATAGTTGGATAAGTTATAAGTTTTAAAGTGTAGGATTTGTTGTAAGTGCCATTTAATTATTTTTTTCCAGCCCACAATATGTTTCTCATTATGGTCCAAGTAGTATAAAAGAACATAATTGTATTTTTTTCTATTCTGTTCAAATATTCTAATACATGTTTCTTTCTTTTTTCCAGCTGCTGGAATAATTGAGTAAAACTCAATTCCACTTCATGATTCTTAGCTTACAACTACCTTTATTTATTTATTTTTTGTTAATGGGTGGTTGTACACTTACCTTACTCATTAAGAGTATAAATTATTTTGAATGTTTTTACTTTACACTATTAGAAAAAAAGTCAGAAACTTATTCGTATATGTGTAAGATTTAAATCTATCAACCACAGAAATCACTTACTATTCTAAAAGATGGCATAGAGATATAAAGTTTTTTTTTTTTTTTTTTTTTTAATTTTTATTTGAATTTACAATTGTATAATGGAATACAATAAATAAATGAGATACGAACAATAAAGTAAATTAAAAATACGAACATTTTCCTTTTTTGCTTGTACTTACTTACATATGAAATATATAGTAAGGGAAACTATTGAAAATTTCCAAATTTCAGTTTTCACTGGAAATACAAGTTTAATTTTTAATTAATTTTATTTTCAGTTTTGAGTTATATCTCGAGGTATATATCAAAAACAGATTCCTTTATAAGGATTAAAGAACGTGAAATTCTACGTCAAAAGATCACCCATCATTTTGAATTTGGTCTAGAAATTTAGAAGTCTTTGACAAATCTTAATTGTAATATGTCGCGCCGAAAAATTCAATGCGATATTGTTGAGCATCACATTTTTGTTAAGTGAGTACATTTAATTTTAAAAGTCAATACGCCACCTTGTGCGGTTCACTGTTATTCATTTAGACAGTCTGTACTTTATAAATGAGCTATAAACTTTAATGTTGGCAAAAATATGGGTTTTAACGTGAAACTGACAGCTTCAGAAATGTAGATTATTCAATGTTTGACCTCAAAAAAAAAAAAAAAAAAAAAAAAAAAAATTAAAGGATATTTTCAACGAAAAGAGCCTACTATTACACTTGAAGCTATCCATATCTCGGATTTACAATTTAGTCCCATTAATCTTTGCCCTACCTCTTCCGGGATAGCATTTAGTCACAGCAAGCCTTGAAAATAGGCTTAAATTCAAAAGGATAAATTCATGGTCGAAATTTAGTGATTTATATTCAAATTTGGGACGTAAAAGCCCCGCAATGGATGATCAGTTCATCTTTTAGAACGGGAAGTAATTTCGATCTAAGCGGTTGATGGCTTTTCATCTACTGATTAATGTTGAAATGTTTATGAAATAACAAGATATATACATAGTACTTTGGGGTAGACTTTTATCCCCAATATTGTGCCAAAACATTACAACTGTTATAGAAAGGGGTATTAACCATGTATACAATTTAGTAGTGCATCTAAAAGTTTCCTCTAGAAAACTTCAGCCAAAATGTTTTTATATTGGCTTTAAATGTTTATGATTATATGGCAAGAATAATCATTTCATTTGAGAAGTTTGATTATTAATTATTTTTATAGTTATGTGGTAATTGTTACTAGTTATAAAATGTATATATTTAATATTACATAAATTAAGGTTTAAAAAAAAAATATTATCTGTGTTGTTAATTTATTATCTATTGAAAAATATTTTTAGATATATTTATATTTTTTTGGATCACTTAAAAAAAAGGAGGAGAAGACCTTGTTAAAAAGATGACAGACTTTATTGGTCAGCTCGATAAAAAATAGCTCAACACTATGTAGTAATAGATAAAATAGTAATATTTGTATTTAAATATATTTTTACTATACGTGATTTTTTAATTTCTTCAGAAATATGCAGATATGATTAAAGTCCTTTTTGGTATCATATTATTATTTTTGTTTTACTTGCACATTTAAATGGCGCTTTATTCCAGACTAGATCTTTATTTGTTAAATCCTATGAATAAATATATATATATATATATATATATATATATATATATATATATATTATATATATATATATATATATATATATATATATACTTACACACACACACACAAACCTGTGTCCAAGAGGAAAGAAGACCACAGAATGTAAAAATTATTTCGAAATAAGCCTGATGAATTCAGCATACAAGATATTTTTTTTTTTAAGAATCGTTTTCGGTACCTAGCGGCACTTTATGGGGACCCACCTCTAAGATGAGTTGGAGTAGGTCCACCCCTACACATGCAGAAACAATTTCCTTGGGTCGTTCCTTTACCAAACAAATAAATCTAGCATTCTTCCTATATCTATTTTTTTTTTCTCTGGCGCGACAGGCTGTGTAAGCCCTTTGCCGCGTGGTATAGACTCTTGGGAGAATAAACTCACGTTTCTCGATGAAATGTTTAGTGTAGGGTCATCACTTCTTACGTCTATTTTTGCGAGTTGCCACCAGTAGTCTGACGAGTCTCACTACCCGGGGGAGAGGCTGTGAGTGAATCTCCATTTAATTATATTTTTATAAAAGTCCCGCTAGGACTTGGACTCGAATTCACATTTCTGGCGTGGAAGACTAGCGCGCTAGCCACTCACCCACCGGCTCATCCTTCCAATATCTATAGTCTGCCTTAAATCCTCTGTCTAATTGCCCGAAGGAAGATTGCGCCATTCCGACCTTTATATCCTATCGCACAGACCTAAGCATTCCATTGATCCTTTCTTGCCCGTTCCACTGTATTCTGGAATTCTATTCCTTCTAATATACGTCATGCTTTTTACCCTGAATCTCTCTTTTTCCAACCCTTATAATGCCAAACGGCTCTCGTTGATTGTAAAATTTTTAATTAGATTTTTTACTAGAAGGACTAATTTTAATGACATAAACGCTTCCTTTTTTAGTTCAAAATTAGTAGTTTTTTATCTTATCATTCTATTGTATTTTCTTTCTTCCTCCTTTATCTTTATTATTAAGTCTATTTAATGTATTTTGTCCAGATATGCTGTCTTTGTAATATCCATGTTATTCTTAAGGGACTAAGTACCAGAATCAAACCATTTTCTATTCTTTTCTATTTTCTATTACTAAAACTGGTGATCGGGAAGATGTTAGTCTAAGATTCGAACTTGAAACGATCTGCACCGAGCTGATAATAGAATGAAACATATTTTATAACAAATTTAGTATATTAGGAAATATATTAAAAATGGGTTGCCTAAAAAAATCCTGGACAGACTATTATTAATTATTTTTAAAAAAAATATTTTTAATAAAAGATAATAAGGATAATAGAAAAAAAATATATACCAATATAAGCGTTGTTTTATTGCAAACACATTGATATAAGGCTGCCTGCAAAAAAACTTGGTCCTAATCTGAGTCGCCGAATTTAAAAGATTAAATTTTAACACGAGTGGAAATGCATGACAGAGAGATCCGAGTTGAGTATAGCGTGTAATAAATAATAAAGGACCCAACATTGCAGCCGCGCGTAATCGGACATTGAATATAAGAAAATTTGATTGACAGGACCTCAACAAATCAGAACCAAATATTTTGGACAAAGCCATAAAAATTAACGTTTCAAAGATGCTTTGGTACACTTCTTGACTGATTATTGGGAAAACAAAAATTTAAGTCAATATAGATTCTGACAGTTCGTGCATATTTCCAAGTAAAATTACAAGAACATCGGTATTAGAATCTATTTTTGGAATTCTGGAGCCTAGTGTTACTTTATGAGCGTGAAAAACAATCCTCGTGTCTGCCTCTTCAAGGTAGCATGCATAATCAACTTCTTCGACTTTTTAGTACATTTTCCTGAGCTTGGTACGAGTAACACAGATGTTCAACAGTTAAAAATATTTTTTTGTTTTCTATTAACGGCAGTAAATTTTTATTTTCCCTATAATCAGCCAAGAAGTGTACCAAAGCATCTTTGAAACGATAATTTTGGCTTTGCCCAAAATATTTGGTTCTGATCTGATTAAAGTCTAAGAAGTTGATTATGCATGCTACCATGAAGAGGCAGACACGAGAATTGTTTTTCACGCTCATAAAGTAACAATAGGCTCCAGAATTCCAAAAATAGATTCTAATACCGATGTTCTTGTAATTTTACTTGGAAATATGCACAAATTGTCAGAATCTATATTGACTTAAATTTTTGTTTTCCCAATAATCAGTCAAGAAGTGTACCAAAGCATCTTTGAAACGATAATTTTTATGGCTTTGTCCAAAATATTTGGTTCTGATTTGTTGAGGTCCTGTAATTTTATATGGAATATCAAACTGACATATATTCAATGTCTAATTAGGTGCGGCTGCAATGTTGGGTCCTTTATTATTACACGCTATACTCAACTCGGATCTCTCTGTCACGCATTTCCACTCGCGTTAAAATTTAATCTTTAAAATTCGGCGACCCAGATTAGGACCATGTTTTTTGCAGGCAGCCTTATATCAATGTGTTTGCAATAAAACAAGCTAATATTGTTAAAATTTTTTTTTCTATTATCACGATATTGCAACATTTAATTAAAAATCATTTTTTTTTAAATAATTAAAAATAGTCTGTTCAGGGTTTTTAGGCAACCCATTTTTAACATATTTCCTTATATACTAAATTTGTCATAAAATATGTTTCATTCTATTATCAGCTCGGTACAGATCGTTTCAAGTTCGGATCTTCCACTATGTACTGCGACTGATGTGGGCCAAGGATTATTTTATGCGTCAATTTATTTTTGAATAATGTTGCTTGATAGCGATAGTTTTTGGGAACCAATGTACATATATAGATGTGTTTATACGCTTATATATTTTTATTAAACAATAAAATAGTTATAACCACACAATAATACTTCATGTCCTTAATAGGGACACATGAGTCTAATCCTAAAATAAAATATAAGAGCTAAATTATCATTCCTGATCATTTAGTTTTATATATTTGTTTATTTGTAAAAAAAAAAAGTAAATTATCTCTACTGCAAAACATAAAACTTAAAAAAAAAAAAAATTAAAATCAGAACAATTATGTAGTTTTACTATCCAATTTTTGCTGGAACTTCAAAGCAGAGCAATTTGTCTCGTGTGGTATTACTCATTAAAGCCCAATGAATGGTCACTCTTATCTGAAACAATAAGAAAAATATCATTACTAATATTCATCAATAACGGTTCTTAATATAATTATCATGTTTTAAAAGTGGATTGTGATTAACAGGACGACTAAATATAATAAGTCAAGAATCGGTCATGTCTACTTAAAGATAAATAATTACATCATTAGCTGTTCTTTGGTGCTAGTTAATAATCGTTTATTATTTAATAGAATTTATGTATTTATTTCATCCTCTAACTTTCCATGGCAATTGAGCAAAGTATTGGAATAAATTATAAACATATTAATAATATACTTCATAAAAACCTTAAGTAATTCATTTTTATTATAGATTAAATAATTTAATGTGTGTTAAATATGAAAGACGAGATGATTCGGGTGGCGGACATAAAATATTAGAAGACAGTAATATTAGCGATTTATTAATCCACGTTTCGACCCATAACTGTTGTCGGTCTTCATCATTGCTAAAAACGTGTAGGTGTTTGAAAGCAGAAAATAACATATAAAAATAAAAACATAGGAACAGAAATAGAAAGTTATAAAAACTAAGAAAGAAAATAATTAATTGAATGTTGATAATGTAAGGTGAAAGGCAGAATTATAAAATAAATGACTGTCTTACTACTCAACCGCTTTATTTAAAGTTTCGGCAAATATGTCATCTTCAGGTGCAAAAAAAATTTTGTTTTTTGTATAGGTGATTGTAGACATGAGGTTTCATTGTAGCCTTTTATTTTGAAAATCATTAATATATCAACATATACGTATATATATGAATGTAGAGAAATGAATATGAATACTTTTTTTTTTCTTCTTTCTTTATATACATATATGTACATTTTCAGGAGTTTAAAGTCTTTAACGGTAACTACGGTAAATATATTGGGTTGTAAAATAAGTTAAGCGTTTTTTACTGGTGATTTCAATAACAACTTCAGATTATTGTAAATATTTTATATTGATTATATATGACCCATTTTGATATATTAAATGATGCCATCTTACAGGCATTTTTTTTAATTTGGACATCATCAAGAATTGAAGGAAGACCTGAGCGCTTTATGTTTTCCAAGTCAGAATTTCGGGTTCTGAACCGATCAAACCACTTACGGACGGTGATTTCACCTAAAGCATCATCAACATACACACTTAAAATTTTGTTAACCGTCTGTGCAACGGATTTTCTTTTTTGGAAATAAAAAAATCGTAAAATGAATTCTTTTTCTTCCATTTTGAGAAAGCAAAATACCACTTAAAGATGAGGAATATCAGTTGAAACTGATGCATAAAAGCACCTTAACTAAACCTTATTTAGAGTATGTAAACATTATGGACCAAGCAAACACGATTTTATACAGAGAGGATTAAATAGAAATATTGAAAAACGCTAATAATTTATTTTACAACCCAATATATTCATTTTTCATATCTCCGTTTATTCATGTTGATATATTTATTATTTTCTGCATTAGTTTTCATTACTTTCTTTTTCTGTTCTTGTGTTTTCATGTTTTCTCATTTTTTTAAATTTTTATTTCTGTTAATTTTGTATGTTTGTTGTTTTTTTTTTTCTGATATGTCAAACTCCTACACTGTATCTTGTTTTTTAGTCCCGATGAAGACCCCTTAAGGTGGGTAGAAATATCATTGATTAATTAATAGTTGTTTTATTTCCTCATCCTAATTTTACTTTTTCTTTTGGTTTAATAATTGTAAGATATATTTTTTTGGCCAGTCCTAAAAGAAGACATCTTTCTTTTAAATTCATTTATTGAAATTTACGACTGTACATTGTACAATAAGAAAATTGGCTTGAAAAAGTCTTGAGAAGAATCTACCCAGCGGTAGCACTTCAATGTTTATTTGACCAGCAGGTCTTGAGGCCACCGTCGATGTCGATGAGAAGTTACGGACAAGCGGGTTTGTATGGGCGGGTAATTTGGAATGAAAGGAGGTGAATCTTTTTTGAGCAATTTTTGCTACTAGTGGGATATTCAGGTCTCTATGGATGAGTTTGTTAGTAAAAAAATAGGGAGCTTCGAGCATTTGTCGAAGGATTTTGGATTGCAAGGATTGGATGCGGGAGAAATTCGATGGTCTAGTGGACCCCCATAGTTCAATTCCATATATCTAAATAGGCCTAAGTATGGTAATATAAATTAGTTTTTTGTAGTAGGTGGGAAGTTTTGAACGTTTGTTAAGTAAATGTTGTAATAAACGATATTTGCGAGCTGTTTCTTGTCGTTTCAGTCTAGTGTTAGGATTCCAAGTAAGCCATCTGTCAAGATGCAGTCCAAGGTACCGGATCTGTTCAACTGAGGTGAGTGGAATATTGCCAAAGGATAAGTCCAGATAGGTCTGATGATGGTTGTGTAAATGAGTTTTTGAAGTAAAAAGGGAGTTTTGATCGTTTATCAAGTAAGTGTTTAAATAGTCGATATCTACGAGCAGTTTCTTGTCGTTTAAGTCTTGTATGAGGATTCCATGTAAGACGTTTTTCAAGATGAAGTCCAAGGTATCGTATTTGTTCTACAGCGTTGAGTGAGTACGATTAAAGGAAACAGCGGGACAGGAAGTCATAGGTTTACGTCGTAGAGTGAAAGTGATTTGATGGAATTTATTTTGATTCTCCAATTCTGACACCATTCTGCAATGGCTGATACATGACTCTGTTGAATTTCGGAAGAAACAATATGATCATTATTCACGGATAGCATACATGTGTCAGTAGAGTGGACAGTGCTTAGAAGATAACTTTATTACAAAATTTTTACGTTTTGGTCTCTAGGTTCATTTTCAGTGTAGGCCGACGACACTGCTGATAAAGCGGAGCATTTTGTGTGGAATAATTATGCATAATACGTAAGCCTCTTTAACATGAAAAAACATTAATCAAATAAACTACGTGAAATTGAAAAAAAATCTGGTGCGCGGAACACACGACTTTCACTTACCTCAATTATTTATATCAACTCAAGAATTTTTGAACAAATTTATAAACGAAAATAAATTGTTAAAGAATTATTTCAACTGGATTTTAATAGAAACATGTTATTAAATAATGTATTATACTATTATCTACGATAATCAGTTTGTTTTATCGCCTCTTCTTAACGATCCGTTAACTTTTACAGTAGTATGTATAAGATAATATTTTTTTCTAAAATATTTAGCATTCCAACGGTATATTATACATGTATATTACTGTTCTTAAGTTAAAAAAAAAAAAAAAAAAAATTGCATTACAAAAATATTTTTGCAGTCTTCTCGTTTAGTTGGACATCGAATTCGTTCAACTTATATATTTACCTGTTTTTTAGCGATGCTAATCAGACGATATGGTAAATGTTTTTTTTATTTATTCAAAGAAATTTACAACTATATTAAATAAATACAAGTAAATAGGCTTTATATATGATTAGAACACATGGCAGTCCTGAGAAGAAACTACCCATTGGTAGCACTCCAATGTCTAATTTATGTTAGGAGGTCTCTTGGCCATCTTCTTTTAAGGCGGCTCGGTGGGTTGTCAAAAATAGATATGGAGGAGAGGTCACGGATAAGCGGGTTTGAGTGGGCAGGGAGTTTGGAATGAAAAGAGGTATATCTGTAACGGGCCAAGTCTTCAACAAATGGGATATTTAGGTCTTTATGAATGGTTTTATTAGTAACAAAGTAAGGAGCATAGAGGATTTTACGAAGGATTTTGGACTGCAAGGATTGGATGCGAGAGGAATTCGATGGTTTAGTAGACCCCCTTAGCTCAATGCCATAGGTCCAAATAGGCCTGATAATGGTTATATAAATGAGTTTTTTGTAGTAAGTAGAAAGTTTTGAGCTTTTCTCGAGTAAGTGTTGTAGTATAAACTGTATCTACGAGCAGTTTCCTGTCGTTTCAGTCTAGTATGAGGATTTCATGTTAGGCGTTTGTCGAGGTGGAGTCCTAAGTACCGAATCTGTCCAACAGGAGTAAGTAGGATATTGTTAAAGGATACGGTGGGGCAGGAAGTCATAGGTTTACGACGTAGAATGAAGGTGATTTGATGGGATTTGTTAGGATTTATTTTAATTCTTCAGTTTTGACACCATTCTTCAATGGCTGATAGATGGTTCTGTAGGATTTGTGATGCAGTAACAGGATCATTATTCACAGATAACACACATGTGTCATCGGCGTAGGAAGTAAGGATAGTGCTTGGATGGAAGGGAATAAATATCAGCTGTATAGTAAATGTTTTTAAATCTTCAAAATTAAAGGTACTTTAGAGGAAGAAATTTTGAAATATCGGCATATTAGCCCTGTCAGACTATTTCAATCAGAATGAAACCTACATCATATCAAAGCCCGTTCAAGTTTACATTGACAAAGCGAGTTTAATCAAAATCGTTAGAGCCGTTTTTAAGAAAATCGTAAAAAGGTGCAAAATACATGGTATAAATGGCTCTTCTGGTTAGCTGATTTTGATGGAAAATTTTTTGTAACATCTCGGGTGTATACTTGTATAAAATATGAAATTTCAGTTTCATAGGACTTTTCGTTTACGCGCGGGAGTTACCACACACAGACCTTTTTGCGGGACTTGGTCATTTAGACCCAGCAGACCCTAAAACGTGTATTTCCGTTGAAAACTGGCATAGAAAATTTTCACGATCGCAATACTTTGTTTCCCTCACTATATTTTTCATTTATAGGTAAGTGAGAATAAAAATATAACATGTTTACTAATATCATACAAATAATTTTGCAGACACTTGAAAATTGTTTTACGAATCTTTGAAATAAAATTATCTTATTTCAGGACTGGCTAAAAAAATAGATCTTATATTTTTTTGTTTACTATTTTCTTCTTTTTGTGACCGCCAACCGAATCATATCAACCTTCATAATTCATTTTTAAATTAGCATTTATACATCCTGATATCAAGAAATTAAAAGGATTTGATTTATAGGCATTTCGAGATATGCAGTTAATGCTTTTAAATACAATTACAAATCAAAATGATAAAAATTGAGAATGTACCTTACCTTAGGATATAACTCTAATATTTTGAACCCGTTTTTATATTGATAGGTTTGGCCAGCTTTTAATGGGCATCCAACTTTGGTTTTGCCGTCTTGAGAATATATGTTAGGGCATGCGCTGGTCCCGTCGACGCCAATAAAAGGAAAAGGCACGCCCAAAATAAAGGCTGTAGCAGCTGTCACCACACCATCCACATCTTCTTCTATGAAACAGAAAAGAAGGAAGAATCAAACTTTCATCTAACAACCGACCATCGCAATACAAGTTAATCATAGCTTTATTCTAGGATTAGAATAGAAATATGATTATATTAATCGGAACATTCTCTTTTAATTTGTTTATATATATTTATTTATCATAACATATCAAAGATGATTATTACATTACGTTTCGAGGTACCTTATGCCTCATCTTCAGATTTTCAAATATTATATTTATTTCCATATTGTATCTCAATATAGGTCAATTACTATTATATTATTATTCATATTAAGCTCATAGATATGAATAATAATTCTGTTAAAATCTATCTTTTCATTATCACATATTCATTGTTTCAACCTTTTGTTGCTGTGCACTTGCAACTATTATGTATACTATTTTTTTTTTCTTTTATTGTTTTAATTTTCTCTCATAATTTATCTATTTTTGTTTATTAACTTTATCTTGTCTGTGCACAGCAACAAAAGGTTGAAACAATAAATATGTGATAGTGAAAAGATAGATTTTAACAGAATGATTATTCATATCTATGAGCTTAATATGAAGAATATATAATAGTAATTGACCTATATTGAGATACAATATGGAAATAAATATAATATTTGAAAATCTGAAGAAGAGGCATAAGGTACCTCGAAACGTAATGTAATAATCATCTTTGATATGTTATGATAAATAAATATATATAAACAAATTAGAAGAAAATGTTCCGATTAATATAATCATAACTTAAATTACTCTTCTATAATAGTAATTGATATAAAAGAATAGAAATAATTTTTATTTATCAAATGTACAATGGACACAATACAACAGAAAGTTCTTCAAGCATTAGGTTTTTTAAACATAAACTTAAAGGCACTACAGAGTGGTGGTACCTAAAGCCATGTTGACTGTCAGATAAAGTCACAGTTTCCCAATATAACTATTCTGGTCTTTATTATTTTTTCAGTCACTTTGACTATTGAATGAAGTAGATTATTTTAGGATTTAATTTAAAGTTTTACTAACCATGATAATAATGAAATGCTATTACTTAGGGATATATGTTTTCTGTTATTACCTTTAAATATTGTAAGAAGTGTGAATAAAAAGAGCATCACACATAAAATAACAGACACATTTATTGTATTTTAAACACAGGCAGGAACATATCTTTGAAAATACATACTAGGAAAAATTAAATATTTATTTAAATTATATGTACTAGTTTTAAATTATACGTACTTGCTTTAAATATGATGGATATGGTTGGTGATGTATTCCGTTTGAAGACGCAAGGTGGTTGGGTACAATCACTAATAATGATGTCATTATCAGATTGTGGAGGTAATCTAGTGTCTGAAATTATATGTAAATAAAATTATTCCAATATGTAAAAGTATAAATAAAAAATAAAATATTAATATAAGTACTCATCAAGGCTTTTACAGACAATATCATTTTCAGTGTCTTCTGATGATTTCACCAGTGTTTTCAATTTTGTCTACAATAGTTAGTCAATAAGTTGATAACATGAGCGAAACCAGAAAAAAAAACTATAAAGCTATCAATTCTAATATCTTCATCATTTGTATAAAATTATTATGTACAAAAAAAAAAAAAAAACAAAAAAAAAAAAACACGAATCCCTATATGTAATGCGAGACACTTGATGGGTTGCAAATTTACTGTTTTTTTATATAATTACTGGTGACTCGCCCCTGCATTTCACTAGTGTAATTTGAAAGTGCTGTCATTAATGTTTAAAAAAGCACTGCTTGATCGATTTAGAGTTTATTACTTTGTGGTTATGAACTCATCCTAACGAAAAGTGCTCTCAGGAAGAAAACATTATGTTATTTTTTTTAATATCACTAAATTGAAGAGTGTATTTATTAATAATAAAATATTTGGAATTTTCTGTTCCTTTATTAAATTTTTTATTTATTTTTAAAAAAATTAATTTTTTATATATTGTTTTGAGGTATTTTTTACCTCATCTTCAGATTGACAATAAAATCAAAAACAATTCAATAGAGTCACATAAAATGTTTTTTTTCCGTATTGTACAAATACAGGTAATTTGTAGTGTAATCATTCACTTATATGCGTCATTTATATATTAATAATCTCGTCATATAATTGTTTAAATATTTTTTCTTCACTATCACATATCTTTTTTTTTTTTTTTTTTTTTTTATAATATTGCTTTATTGAGAAATAATACAATCTGCCACTATCTTGGGCTAAAAGAATTCATTCATTCCATATATACAGAGTAAATAAAAACAATAATAATAAAAAAAATGAATAAATAAATAAAATAACATAATATGAAATAAAATAAGTAAACTTGACTAAAAATGGAAAGAAAAAGAAAATACAGTAAATAAAATCTTGGCCACATTCATACCTATATACATTCTTTACATACTGCCCCTGGAAACTCCGAATTGAACCCCTACATCCAGAAGTGGACGGAGTGGCACAAAACCAGGAGTTCCCAGCGCCTCACGGTCAGCCGCGTCACCAGCCTAGCCAGTGGAGGCTGAGCGAGGGAGCTAGAGCCACACCACTCTCAGGAATGAGTGGAGAATTTGGCCATTGCCAGCACTCCAGTTCCAAATGTATAAGAGATCTCTCGGCCAATGCCGCCTAAACCTACGAGGAGGGTTGTAAAGATGGTTAGAACTGGATAGGGATTGTGCCAGGAGATTAGGAAGAAGAATAAGTTTCTGGTGGAAGGTCGAGAAATTTAGATGGGATGAGATCAAGGACATAAGGGATCTTAAGGCCATGATGTAAGGTCTTGTTTGCAACATAATAGGAAGCATTGACTATTGTTCTAAGGACTTTGGACTGAAAGGATTGGACACGTTTGATGTTCGAAAATTTAGTAGTTCCCCATAGTTCAATTCCGTAGGTCCACATAGATTTGAGAATTGTCTTATAAATTAATAGTTTGTTTCCAATGGAAAGTTGTGATGTTCTGTTCAGTAGTCTATATAATTGTCCGTATCTTCTGTTGAGCTCTTGTCTTTTAAGTCGAGTATGTGGGTTCCAGGTCAGTCGTTTGTCTAGTAAGAAACCCAGATACCGGACTGTGTCGGAACAGGGAAGTGGTATAGAGTTAAAATTAACTTGTAGACAGGATTTGCGTTGGAGGGTGAAGGTGACATGCTTACTTTTGGATTCATTGACTTTGATGCGCCATTTGTCGCAATAATGTCCAATCGAGGAGAGGAGGCTCTGAAGGTGGGAAGATGCCAGTTCTGGGTCTGAATGGGTTGATAGAATGACAGTATCATTGGCAAAAGATGCTAGGAAGGTATTAGGTTCTAAAGGTATATCAGCTGTAAACAAAATATAGAGTACAGGACCTAGGACGCTTCCTTGAGGTACACCGGCCTCGATTGGGTAACAAGTGGAGAAATCTGAACCGCAGCGGACTTTGAAGGAACGGTTAGAGAGATAGGATTAAATATAAGGATTGGGGTAATTGGGTTTTTAGTTTGAAAAGCAAGTCATCGTGCCAGACCCGGTCGAATGCCTGAGCAATGGCCAGAAAGGCACCAGTGAAGTATTGCTTGTTTTCAAGTGCAGAGGATAAATGGTCTACCACTCTTAGACCTTGCTGTACAGTGAAGTGCCCAGAGCGGAATCCGAACTGGTGGGAAGGAATTTAAATTAACTGTAGGATACGCTTATGTAGGATTTTTTCAAATATTTTTGAAAGGATAGGGAGGAGGCTAATTGGTCTATAGGACGAGGAGTTGTTGAGAGGTTTATGATACAATTATACAGGTAAGTAAGGAAAATAATTGCTTTTTGAGGTAGTTGTCGAATGATCTTGGAACTGAGGACGTCGTGGCCAGGAGATTTGTGAGGTTTTAGGTTATTTATGAGGAATTTGACCTCAGAGGGGTTAACAGCTTTAGAGGGTAGAGAGGGAGGTATTGATGAAGAGAGGAATTCTTGTACCCTAGCTGTATGAGTGGGATTGTGGTTGGGATCGGGGGTGAATATGTATATGAATATCTGTAAATATGAATATCTATTAAATTTTTTAAATGTTAAATATATATTAATTTAGTCACTTCTCTTATTTTTCTTTATTAAATTATTAATCAATAATAATTATTATATCATCTTAATTACAACGAATCGATGCCTCTCTTCATCTTCTGATACACACACTCCTTGAAACACTATCATAATTATTTGTTAATTTTTATCATTTTTTTTATAAATTCATCATATTATTTTTTACACAACCTTTCTTTCTTATTATTAAGTGCATTACATCCTTTTTACTGTCATATTTAAATGTTATTTCCTAATAATCATAAAAAATAGTAGGAATTTAAACCAAAATGATAAAAAAAACAACATATAATTATGATAGTATACCTGAAGATGAGTCCAAGCCTCTTTTCTTTATCAAATTACTATTTTGTAAAGAAAAAAAAAATGAAGTTTGAAAAAATGTATTAACTAATGGTTTGATGGATAAAGAAAAAATTGTGCAGCAAATTTAGTCATGTATGAAATAAATAGTAAAAGAATCATATTAACCTACGCATGTATGAAAACCATCCTAAAATAAATGTTTCCGTCGATATATTATTTTTTCAACACTAACTTTATTTAAAAGAGAGGAATTATTGTGCCACCTTAGAATCGGGCATTGTGAATTTTTTCAAGGCTACTATCTTCGCTGCTTGGATATCCTACCTGTCGGAGATATGGTGCCCCAAGGACAATTAACCATGTTTTGGCTTGAGTGTCACAAGGTCCTAATATAGAGAAGCTGAATATGTGCCAAAATGTTCAAGAATTATATAAATACGGATAAATTCCCGATAAAAAAATGTTATCTGATACACAAAGTTGTAAAATATTATATAAAGTGACGAATAGGGAATAAACTTATTACTGATTAACATTTTAATGTAGTTATATTAATTAATCTAAATCATATGTATCCAACGAAAATTAATAAACGTTTTATTAAAATCAACATAGAACATTTTTCAAATTGAAGTATATTTAATAGTTTTTAAATTGATTTTACTAGTCGAGGTAAGTGAAAGTCGTGTGTGGCCCACAACAGATTTTTTATTTACACTATTTGCTTTTAGAATATTTGTGAAAATAATTAATTTCGAGAGAATAGACCTGTATGAGAGTTCACATTTTTAAATAAATATATATTCATATTTACAGGAGTAATTGCAACTTTATTCTTCTTTTTTACACGCCCCTATTCGTATTTACATATGTAAATACGACTCAACATGTTCATATTTACATTTTTAGAAACGAATCTGCGTATTCGTATCTTATCTTTCCAAATACGAACATATTCGTTTAGATTTATTCGTGAATAGATAAATACCCAAGACTGCATGAATTAAATTATTCATAGACAGTCAGCTATTTAGAGAACATCCTGGAAACCCCAAAGCGATTCACATTCCAGGTATAGGTGCTAGTAGATGATATACACACAGATGTGAATACCACGCTACATATTTGTATTCCCTTTTTTTAAAATGATTATGCATGTTTTTTTTTATTTTTATAATTTTTCAGGAAGTTTTACATAATATTTCACACTCGAAATTTCACTACTTAACTTCCTTTTATTACACATTTATTTTTCTTCACAAGTTATTACATATTTTTTTTACGTTTCGGGGTTCTTTCCCCATTATTAAGACTTTTTTTAAAAAACACTTTTTAACACACAACACATTATTTTACATTTCTAGCCTACTGATATTCGTCCTCCCAGATGTTTCTATGAAACAGTTAGCCAATAAACATCTGGGAGGACGAATAGCAGTAGGCTAGAAATGTAAAATAATGTGTTGTGTGTTAAAAAGTGTGTGGCGGATGCTTCACACGCTCGCTCACAGACAGCGCTAGCGGCGGCTACACGGATTACCGGCCAAATACAAGAAGGCGCTACAACCAATAATATTGTATATTGTTATTAATTAATGCCATTGTAAATATTGCTATCTATGTAACTAATTTATACGAATAAATAAACCTGTCAAGGTAATTTGACCTAGGGAATAGACGCTAGTTTGGTAGCATAGCTCTCACCGTCAATTATTAACATGGGTGACTAACATCCCAAAGAGCCAGCTTCAATCTTCAGATCACCTACCCGGTGTCTCCCTAGATCAGAGTATCTCTGTCTGTGTATCAATACGTGGTCATTCACCATCTCTCCTTTATCCGTTTAATCCTCTTCTTGGGATGGGGTGCATGGCTTCTACCCATGTGCACCTATGAGGGCTCCTATCCAACACTGCTGATGTGCTACTACCACACGGGTTAAATTCCTTCCTAACCAGTCCCCACTGCTAATTGGTAGGTGCGGGTACGCCCACTACCTGGCAAAGTAGCCTCATACCCGTTGCTGCGGTACGTGCTTCTACCACGGCGGGAACCATTTCCATCTAACTCTCTCCCTTGCATGAATACGCAATTGTCGAGGCCTTCTGACACCCTTTCTTGTCCATTACGATAACTATACCTCGACAAGTGTTTTTAAAAAAAGTCTTGATAATGATAAAAGAACCCCAATCCGCAGAAAAAACTATGTAATAAATTGCGAAGAAAAATAAATGTGTAATAAAAGGAAGTTAAGGAGTGCATTTTTGAGTCTGAAAGATTATGCATATTAACATCTTATATTGCAATAGAAACATATTGGTAATTCTATTCGCAGAAACCTTAATTGTGAATACAATTCGTATTCGTATTTTTTATATGATTACGCCTTCTGCTCCTTAACGACCATAATCCTTAGAACTCGAGCGATCTATTGCTGTCCATATTCCCAAGGGAATCGGTTAACACAGGCCGAGTTTCGAAAGATAACATTATAAAATTGAGGGTAAATGATGATAATCATGAAACAGTCACTAAATTCAGAGACATACTTTCCACTTGCGGAAGGCTAGGTTTTTGGTTTTTTCCCCCTATTTTTACTTTCACTTACCTATATATGCAACATATAGGAAGAGAAAGTATTGCGATCGTGAAAATTTTCGAATTTCAGTTGTTAACGGAAATGCACGTTTTAGGGTCCCTGAGTCCAAATGACCAAGCCCGCTAAAAGGTCTCTGTGTCTGTGTGTTCGTGTGTTTGTGATAAGTCCAGCGCGAGAACAAAAAGTTTTTATGAAAGTGAAACTACTTGTTTAAGATGACTATCCGCCTGAGATGTTGCAGCAACTATTTTATCAAAATCAGATAACCAAAAGAGCCACTTTATGCCACCTTTTTACGATTTTCTCAAAAACGGCTTTAACGATTTTGAATAAACTCGTTATATTCCTCTAAAGTTCCTTTAATTTGTTAGATTCAGTAAAAATAACCATATCATCTTGTAATCATTAAGAAAAAAACAGGTAAATGTATAAGTTGAACGAATTCTATATCCGAATAAAGGAGAAAACAACAAACATATTTTTTTTTTATGCAAATTTTTGGTTTTGAACATAAGAATAGTAATATACATGTATAATATACCTTGGAAAGATAAAGATTTAAGAAAAAAATATTGCCTTATAAAAAGCTTGACAAAGCTAATAAAGAGTGATGAAAAGCCGATAAAAATAACTGATCGTTTTGGATAATAATATAATAGATATTTAATAAAACACATGTTTCTAATTCAATTTAAATAATTATTTATTAGTTTCACTCATTTTTATCTTAACTATATTTGAAAATTCTGTAATCGAATTTAACAAGGGAAGTAAGTAAAAATCGTGTGTTGGCTGCACCAGATTTCTCTCTCTCTCTCTCTCTCTCTCTATATATATATATATATATATATATATATATATATATATATATATATATATATATATATATATATATATATGTGTGTATGTATGTATAAAAAGTTTTTGTTTGAAGATAAATTCGCGTTTTCTATTAACTCTATCAAAATCAGGATCGGAACTCATAATCATTACAACCTTCGGGGGGAACCGGAACACCTCTAAAAAATGTTAATTAGCACGAGATTGCTAAACAACCGTTTTTCTTTTTCTCCCGTTTTTTCATCTGATGCCTCTTGTCCGAAAATTACAAAAGTATAAACTCTGGTGCGAGAAAAATACGACTTTCTCTTACATCGGTTGTCAAAATCAACTTAATAACATTAGAATAGATAAAAATGTTTAAACAATAATATTCCGTTTCGTTGAAACCATTTGCTTTAGGTTAAATAATATAACAATATAAAATTGTTATGTACAATAATCACCTAAGTATATGCTCTCAACTTTGTATATAACATTTTTCTAAAATATTTAGCTTTATTAGGTACTATTCCTATGTTCGAAAAAAAAAACCCTAAAAATATAAAGTTTGCTCTTTTCTCCTTTTGTTGTTTATCAAATTCATTCAACGTGTTTATATGCCCGGTTTTTATTAATGCTAACAAAATGATATGGTTAGTTTTTGATGATGGAACTTTTAATTCTGCAGGTAATAATTTTTCTAAAATCTTTAGCTTTCAAACGGTATATCATACGTCTATAATACTGTTGTTATTATAAAAAAATCTAAAAATTGCATAAACAAATATGTTTTCTCCTTTAGCTGGATATCGAATTCGTTAAACTTATATATCTACCTGTTTTTTAGCAATACTAATCAGATGATATGGCCAATTTCATAAAATCTACAAAATTATTGGTACTTCAGAACAGAAAAATTCAAAAATTCAACATTTAAGCCCTGTCAGACTTTTTAAATCAGAATGAAACCTACATGATATTAAAGCCCATCCAAGTTTACATCGATTTAGCTATTTTAATCAAAATTGTCACAGCCGTTTTTTCTCTTATAGCTCTTCTGGGTCGCCGATATTGATAAAAAAGTTGCTGTAACATCCCGGACTTACAAAACTTCTTAAATATAGAATTTCAGTTCTATAAAATTTATCATTTTCGAACTAGATTTACCAAAAAAAATACAAACAGAGCTTTTGTGGGATTTGATCATTTGGACTCAGGGGACCCTAAAACTTATTTTTTTTTTCACAAGTATTTATTTATGATTTTTCAACTTTTTTATCTAGAAGAAATTTTTTGTTTCAATCGTTACAGAATTTAAAAAAAAAATTGTATATTGTCGTTAGAAGAATTCGTTTCTTATTATTGTAGTATATTATTTTTATTTATGTTTAATTAGTTTATTTTTCATTAATTCTTGGCAGTTAAAGATCCTTTATTGTTTCAAAGCTTATGTTATTTGTTAAAAGACTATGTAGAATAGAATAGAATAGAATAGAATGAGTTTATTTGTCTTTGGTGGTTACCCATACAAATAGAGCCTGGTCAGGCTATACATAACAAACAGCAATTAATATTTAACAATTATAAGTAATAAACATGAAACGCAACAAATCACAATAGGATAATAGATAAGCATAAAACAGCATAGTAGAATAAACAAAATAAATAGAAAGTAACAAATCACACAGGTTTATATAATTTTTTTAATTTTATTTTTATCTTATATAGAAGTATTAAAGTATTTTAGATTTTAAATAGTCTTTGAAACACAAATTTTTAATATATATAGTTAAATATATATACATAAATACATTTTAAATTAACATCGGAGTGAATGAATATTAAATATTAGGATTTTAAATGAACACTGATATATAAATATAGTTAAAAGAGTAGTGTGAAACCAGATTATGGATTATAATAGTTCTTTGCAATAGTGCAAACATTATCTATTACATAGGAATTATCATGAAACATCAACTAGGTACAGTATTATTAATTTTATAAATAGTTGATTATTTTCTAATGTAGCTCGTAATTTTTAATAAATATTACTCATTTATAACAAATGATCTTAGTTTTAAGGTACTAACTAAATAATAATAGAGTAGTTTGATTTTAATTGGGTCATCAATAGTGCAGAATATATTGGACAGACTGTTAAGTGGTATATGGTTTCATATGTGTTTATATTACATATTGTGCAGATTTCTTTGGGGTTAATATTGTAGGTATTGTTTGCATGAGAGAATTTAATATGGTATTTTCCAGAGAGGCGAGCTTGGATTATTATTTTTAACATCTTTTTTTTTTTTTTTTTTTTTTTTTTTTATTTATAGTAATTTACAACTGTACTAAAGAATACAATAAGTAAATATGTAGAATGAATATAAAAAGTCATGAAAATGTCTTGAGAAAAAACCACCCAGTGGTAGCACTTCACTAACTATTTTAATACAGTAGGTCCCGAGGCCACCTTCTTTTCAGTCGCCTTGGAGGGTTATCAGGGATATCTGAGGAAGATAAATTACGGACAAGTGGGTTTGTATGGGCAGGGAGTTTAGGATGGAAAGAGGAGTATCTATCACGGGCTATGTCTGCAACAAATGGGATGTTTAGGTCATTATGGAGGATTTGATTTGTGACAAAATAAGGAGCATTCAGGATTTTGCGAAGGATTTTGGATTGTAAGGACTGGATGCGGGAGGAATTAGATGGTTTCGTAGAGCCCCAAAGCTCGATTCCATATGTCCAAATAGGTCTGATAATTGTGATGTAGATGAGTCTTTTGTAATCTACTGGAAGTTTTAAACGTTTGTCTAGTAAGTGTTGTAGTAATCGATATCTTCGAGCAGTTTCTTGTCGTTTTAGTCTTGTGTGAGGATTCCAAGTAAGGCGCTTGTCAATATGGAGACCTAGGTATCGGATTTGATCTACAGAAGTAAGGGTAATGTTATTAAAGGATACTGGGGGGCAGGAAGTCATCGGTTTGCGACGAAGGGTAAAGGTGATTTGGTGGGATTTGTTGGGGTTTATTTTAATCCTCCAATTTTGACACCATTCTTCAATGGCTTTGATGTGGGACTGAAGGGTTTGGGATGCAGTAGTTGGATCATTATGGACTGATAAGACACACGTGTCATCAGCATAAGTATAGAGGACAGTGCGAGGATTTTTAACATCTTAAACGGAATATTATGAATGGTTTGATAACTGTGGCTGAGTGAAGTTTGTTGGTAAAGACTATTGTAGAAAGGGCTGTATTGACTCGATCGGGACCCAGTCCCAGAATAAAAATCACTTTCTCTTCTATTCTAAAAAAAATCTTGTATTTCCGTTGAAAATTCTAATTAAAATTTATTTACGATCACAACACTTTACCTTAGTATATATTCCATATATATATGTAAGCGAAAGTAAAAATTCGTTAGTCACTTTTATTTAGTTTAAATTTAAAAATCGTTTAGGTTTACCACATTACAGGGTAAAGTTTTTCGAGCCACATCGGTAGAGGTATTTCCGGAATTCATCATTAACACGTTCGCAATGAGAATACATGAAATCCTGCATGCAGATGGCCTTGCCCCAGCTAATGTAACTGGTTTTCTTGGTAATATTTTTAACATGACGTTTCGTTTCTTATTATTCCATGATATAAAATAAGAGAGACTATAACATTTCAGATTAATAAGGAGTTAGACATGGTGACAGCCTTAGCCCTCTTTTGTTATATGTTGTATGGACGAAGAAAGACAAATGCTTTATTTCCTGACTGTGCTGCCAAAATGAATCAGGTTGCCTGTCACGCAGTATGCAAATCAATCCATACTGGTCATATTGTACATACATTTTCCTTTGTTCGTTCCAACTTATTCTAGAAGGTCATTTCACAAGAGGATACAGGACTCAGACTTTATACATGTTGTGGTATTGAAACAATAATATGTTACACGTAAGTGGTATTTACAAGTGGGGTTAATGGTAATAATAGCCTAAGTTAGTTTTAAAACAGTAGAAAAAAATCTTAAAATAAAATAAAATAAAACTAAAACCATAAACCAAAACAAAATAATAATTAACACAAAGGTAAATAAAGGTAGTTACTTTACATGAAAAATGACAAAATGTATGTTTTATGCGTATATACTAAACTAATTAAATTTCCATAATTGAGACGTTGAATTCCAAAAGGTGCTAAAGGACATTTTTTTTTTTTTATGAAGTTGAAATTTGGCATATTTGTATTCTAATAATTTAGTTTTATCTTAATCTTCTGTTTGATTTTATCCCATCCTAACACTTTCCGTTCTACCTAAACTGATAAAACTTGTGTGTTATCAGTCAATACTGATCCAACTATTGCCTCTCAAACTCTCCAATCCCACATCAGAGACCTTGAGGTATGGTGTCAGAATTAAAATAAATTCCGACAAATCCCACCAAATTATCGTCTTAAACCTATGACATCCTGCCCTACAGTGTCCTTCCGTAACATTCCGCTTGTTTCTGTTGAATAGATCCGATATCTAGGATTCCACCTTGAAAACATGAAACCCTCATACGAGACTGAAACTGCTCAACCTTTTTCGGCTACTCCTACACTTACTAGACAAACGTTCTTACCTTCCACTTGACTACATAAGGCTCATCTACATGAATCATACGGTCTATTTGGACTTACGGAATAGAGCTTAGGGGCTCTACTAAACCATCAAATTCTTCCCGTATCCAAACCCTACAATCCAAAACCCTTCGTAAAATCCTCAATGCTCCTTACTTTGTAACGAATAAAGTGATCCATAAAGACCTTAATGTTTCGTATGTAGCTGATTTGTCCCAAACCAGATATCATTCCTTTCATGACAAACTCCATTCCCACTCTAATCCTCTAGTTTCAATTTTTTTTCTACTTCAATTTCTGATAATCCTCCGAAGCGTCTGAAAAAAAGATGGCCTCGAGACCTCCTAGTTTAGAATATTTTTAGAGTGCTGCCGCTGGGTAGCTTCTCTATATGTCTTGTTCATGTCTATTTTATTTTAGCCTATTCACTAAATATGTTGTACAATACAATTGTAAATATCAATAATTAATTTTAAAAAAAAAAAACGATTTTCTGATGAACACTCAATTCCTTTAAAAACGCGATTTATAAATGCAATTATTGTCTAGAGGTACTAATTACACATTTAATTTCGTTCCAAATCATCATTTTATTCTATAACTTTAATATAGTGTTATTAATATAATAAAAAAAAAAAAAAAAATCTAGATTTTATTGCGAAAGGAATCAAATAAATTGCTTTAATAATATATATATAATATATATATATATATATATATATATATATATATATATATATATATATATATATATATATATCAAATAAATTTAATAATAATAGTTCTTTATTGTGTATATGTATATTGTATTATTATTTTATAAATTAATTGTTTTGTATATATTGTGTGAATGCAGTATGAATGTTGTACTTGATCACTATTATAAATATTCTAATTAGGACAGATTGTAATATTTTAAAAAACATTAATAATATAGTAACAAGAGATTTTTGCGCTTCCTGTAAAATTTCCTTTAATGGATATAGTACCTTTTGGAAATCGAAAGTTATAACGGTTTGGAGTAGTATTTTCATAGTCACCTATTTTTCGAATGATTGGATTGTCACAACAAGATGTAAGGGAAAACAAATTTTGTTCCAGCGAATATTTATATTTTTTGATCGATGGGAGTTGTAAATCAGATAAAATAAAGATTCGCGTGAAAGGAGCATAACTATTTACGATCTTCATAGATATATTTTGAGCCACCTACATTCCCAGTAGCTGGATTCGCATATGTAACTCCAGACTGGAGCAGAATAAGTCAGTATTGGAATAAGTTTTTTCGTTTTTAAATATACTTAAACATAGATCGTTTTTCTAAACCATAATGTGAAAGTACAATTACATTATTAGTAAGGAGTACAATTATAATATTAATAACTAAGACAATAATATGTGTCGGTTAATAAGGGTGGCAATAGAACCAAAGTTAAATCTATTTTCTATAATAAATCTAAAATTGAAATAGCTAAACAATACAGTTATTTAGGAGTGGTTTTTTCATCATCGGGTTTGTTTTCTCAAGCAGCAGATAACTTTGTAAATAAATCACATTTGGCTTCACATAGAGTTCGGGAAATTCTTTTAAAGTCAAGATCAGACTCACTTGCTACTAAGTTCAAATTACTAAATTCCATGGTAAATTCTGTTCTTTTATACTCTTCGGAAGTCTGGGCCCCATTACATTGTCAAAAATTAGAGCGGGTTGCTTTCAGTTATTTTAAAGCAATATATCATTGGCCACGGAATACACCTAACCATTATGTTCGTATAGAAACTGGTCTGAAATCAATAGAAACAGATGTTCTAAAAAAAATGATTCGCTGGTACCGAAAGGTAGACTTAATGAAAGAGGATCGGTTACCCAAAATATGTTTAAACATTTAAAAAAAATATTCCTTGAACCAGAGGGTCGATGTGAGGTACAATTGGTATAAATAAATAAATGAACTTACTAATAAATTGTTAATTATAGACGCGGCTGACATATTAAATATCAAAAGTAAAGTCTTATTTGAAAGAGAATTAAATAACGCTGTTGAAAAATTCAATGATCATAATCTTTCCCTAGATATTCAGGCTATTTTGCATTCAAAGTTTAATCCTAATTTTAGGAAAATTAGTAGCTTAAATATGGGGGAATATTATTTGAAATTAAAGGGGCCTATGAGGAAACATAGATTGATCAGTCAACTAAGACTATGTCAACCCAATAAACTGAAAGTTACCAGTTACGGATTCCAAAATGGTTATTCAGATAATAGCGTTGAATGCCCTATTTGTAATTCAGGCGAACCAGAAGATTTAAATCATTTTTTGTAAATGCCCTGTTTACTCCCCGTCCAGAAATAAGTACTTGAGGACGTATATTGGAAATATGTCTGACAATGACCTCATAGTACAACTTTTGTTGCAAATAGAAAATAAAAACCAATTTGAAAATTTATTTTATTATGTAACAGAGTGTTTAAAGCTAAGAAATTTGTATCTGTCTATTCAAGAATAATTTAAGCACATTACTAAAATACCAATAATTGAATTTGTTAAACTATTTATGATTGATTTATTTGTTTAATATTTATACAGTTACAATTTATTTTGCCTTTTATTATGTATTTGTTTAATATTTATATAGTTACAATTTATTTTGCCTTTTATTATGTATTTGTTTTTGAAGCGTATTTTGTTTAGTACAGTTGTAATAGATTTCTTTGATTTATGTTTATCTGTTTTGTACAACTCAACTCCATTTGTATGGGCTAGCCCGAAAACAAATAAAGAGATTTATTATTATTATTATTATTATTATGTGTCGGTTAATGGTTGAATTAAAAATATAAAATATATCCATATCTTGTCTACAAATACGCTTTGATTTATAGCTTAGCAACTCAACCGATTTGGGCAGATTCTTTTTTCTTTCCTATTTGAATAAATGTATACTTCCAAATTTGTGAGGTAAACAGTTTTTCAAATTTGAATATTTTACATATTTGATGTAGTTATGTATTGTCACGAAAGGTGTGAAGACATTTACTAGTATATGAGATAAGTTAAGAAAGAACAACTGAGAACATATCACTTGTTCAATCTCAAGGTTCTATCAAAACAAAATCAAAGGTTTTTATCAGCAACCAATATCCCGTAAAGGCTAAAGCAACGCTATCACAAGGTAATCGCTCCATGAAGTAACAAGATAGCTTCTTTAGAATGATAGTGTGAATTAGTGTTCAATTCAATTAGTGTTTGGGAGACTCATCTACATGACTATCATACGGCCTATATGGATTAACGGAGTAGAGGTTTGGGTATCTACTAAACCATCAAATTCTTCTCGTATCCAATCCCTACAATCCAAAATCCTTCGAGAAATCCTCAATGCTCTTTATTTCAACGAATAAACGGATCCATAAAGACCTTAATGTTCCGTATGTTGCTGATTTGGCCCGAATTAGATATCATTCCTTTCATGACTCCATTTCTACTCTAATCTTCTTGTTTCAGTCGTCTCTTCCATTTCAATTAATGATAATCCTTCGAGGCGTCAGAAAAGAAGATGGTCTCGAGACCTTCTAGCTTAGAATATTTTTAGAGTGCAGCCGATAGGTAGATCTTGTTCATGTCTATTTTCTTTTAGCCTATTTACTAGATGTGCTGTACAATACAACTGCACTGTATTTTTAATTTATTATATATAAGATACTTTTGACTACTGTGCTATGATTACAAAAAAACCAACAACTTAATTTTGCGGTTTGTAAGGATATCTCATACGAAATCATATGTAAATAAATTGTTTTAATTATTATGATTCATATTTATGAGATCTCGCTAACTCAAAGAGGAAACTTTCACATTTGAGAAACCAATTCAATGAGTAAAAATTGTGGTATAAAATTTTACTGAAACGGCTTCTAAAATTTTAAATCAATTGTAATACCTTTTGATTTGAGAAATTACCATTGTTGTTTTTTTTTTCAATATTCACGATGTTTATATATTATAGGAAAATTTCGGGATTCGTTCTCAATCCAATTATACCCCCCTCCTATAATGTACAAAAATTATACTTGACAACAATGGATATATCAGTATTTTGTGACAGTTTTACTCTGTTTATCTTTGAAATTTTACTTTTTTTTTTTTTTTTTTTTAACAATTGAATCAAACCCAATACAAACTGGAATTCTTTCAAATGTTACATACGCTTTGCTTGATGATTTGTTGATCTTATATCCTATCCGTTTCTTAAAAAACATTATCTTATCTAACGCAAAAAGAAACTATAATCTACAATATTCATTAGTATTTTTATAAAATTTACCTTGATAAAATTGTTTTTACCACAATTTGATTTCCGAAATTCTCTTTTGGTGTTTGAACATCATTTATAAATACATAGAAATTTCAATGAGATTAATCTATACTTGTCACACTAGCAAAGACACTAGTCTTTGAAATGTATTATGGGGGTTAAGAAGAAAAATATTTTTATTCTATATATTCTGCGAATTATAATTGTACGTAGCCGAGATGCGTCGCTGTCTTTTTTAACTCACATTCTCTTTTATTTCGTCTCTCATAGGTCATAACCACGGGTATTACTAATAAAGATTTATTGAAAGCCATAAAAGGATGAATGTAAACATAGACAAATTAATGTCATGAATGCAGAGCTTATAAAGGAGTTAGAATCGGTAAAAAGAACATTTGTTAGCTTAGAAAATGAAAATTACCATTTACAACTAGAAATTAATTTCTTAAAAAGGCAATTAAGGAAAAACAATTTCCTTATCCACATCGTTCCTTTGATAGAAAACGAAAACACCCATGAGAGTGTCAAAAATATTTTCAACGATGAAATATCACCCGATTACACAATAAATAACAATTTCAGACTTGACCGTCTAAACAATCGTAGCCTGAGACAAGAGATATTTAAACATAGAATCTATTTAAGAAATGAAAACATTTTTATTAGTCATGGTGAAATCCCAAGGATAGACAAGTGGGAGAAAAAACTATTTATATATTTCAAAGTTACAAAATCTGGTGCCCGCAAAACATAACTTTCACTTGACTTCGTTGTTAAAATCAATTTGAGAACTTTTAAATAGAGTTTTTTTTTTTTTAAACATATTTATTGATATCTACAACTGTATTACAAAAAATACATCAAGTAAATGTGATGATAATATAGAAAACTGTAGAAAATATTTTAAACTAGAAGGTCTCGTGTCCATCTTCTTTTCAGACGCCTCGTAGGATTGCCAGGGATCGAAGAGGAAGCAAGGATTAAAAGTAATGGATTGGAGTGGGAATGGAGTTTGTCATGGAAGGAATGGTACCTGGTTCGGGCTGAGTCAGCAACGTGTAGAATATAAAGGTCTTTATGAATGAGTTTGTTTGTGACAAAATAAGGAGAATTGAGGATTTTCCGAAGGATTTTGGATTGTAAGATTGGATAAGAGAAGAATTCGATGGTTTAGTAGAGCACCATAGCTCTACTCCGTAGGTCCATATCGGTTTTATGATGGTAATATAGATGAGCCTTTTGTAGTAAAGTGGAAGGTTTGAGCGTTTGTCCAGTAAGTGTTAAGTAGTCGGAAACGTCGGGCAGTTTCTTGTCGTTTTAGTCTTGTATGAGGATTCCAAGTAAGACGTTTGTCGAGATGGAGTCCTAGGTATCGGATCTGTTCAACAGGGACTAGAGAATTGTTATTAAAGGATACTGAAGGGTAGGAAGTCATAGGTTTACGACGAAGAGTAAAAGTAATTTGTGAGATTTGTTGGAATTAATTTTTATTTCCAATTCTGACACCATACTTCTAGGTCTCGGATGTGGAGGCAGTAACTGGATCATTATCTACTGACAGCACACACGTGTCATCAGCATAAGTAGAAAGGAAAGTGCTAGGTGGGTTGGGATGTTAGCTGTATAAACTGTGTAAAGAATGGGTCCTAGGATGCTGCCTTGAGGAACACCAGCAGACTGAGAAAAAAAGGATAAATAAAGTTAAAGTTGAAAAAGGGTTAAATAATTACAATGGTTTATATTACAAGCAGTGGTTCCCAACTAGTGGTCGGAAGACGATGTCCAGACGTGAAGACGTCATCAGGAAATGACTTTAAATTACGTCAATGTAAAATATTTGTGAAGCCTAGGCTTTTAACAAAAATCACACGCTCACTACAGACAAATATAACATTCTTTGTGATATAGTTGCTTCTGTTAATTGCCATGGTTTACAATTAAAACCTTAAAATTGGTCATTTTCGCAGAAGGTAATGGACCATATTTGATTTATTTATGAGTATTTGAATAAATGCCTTTTTTTGTGTTTTAAGTTTTAGGTTATTTTTATTTATTTAAAGTTATAGCCCAAAAGGGTAAAGCTGGGCTAGGATGATAAATCTCCCCCCGAGGCTTTTTGACTCAAACTTTGGGGGATCAATTTGGTGTCGAATACAAATAATTCACAAACATTTGTAGCTTTTTAATTCAAATAGTTTTCGAGATTTAAAAAAAAAAAAAAAAAAAAACATATTTTTTTTCGATTTTTTTTAAAATAGTAAAATTTGAAATTAATTAATGATGATCTATAAGTAGGTTTTTGTATAATTTTTCCTATTACCATAGTTAATATAAATTTAATTTTACCACATATTTAGTCATTAGGCTAATAGATTATAATTACCAAACGAACAAAACATTATGCTGATGTATGTTAGGATGTAACATCCGAAATCATTTGCAAATTTTTTTTTAAATTTGTAAATATGTAAATAAAGTTTATTTTCTCTCTCCCAATAAAATAAAAATAAAATAAATTCATCATGAATGAAAAATGAAAAAAAATCATGATTCTTAAGCGAAAAGCCAATTTTTAGTAGAAGAAAGAAAACCAAAATATGTTTTTTTTTTAAACCTTTTTGAAAAGTGTCAATCACCGATTTTTTTTTTTTTTTATAAGAAAATGTCTTTTACACTCCTCTATACACAGGAATTTTTTGAAGTGGTGGACCAATATGAAAAAAAATAAACACTTTTTTTTTTAAATCTTGCATTTATTTTATATTTCTTATTATATTTGAAAAATGTGTAAAACAATTATTACTCACCAAAAATTCAGAATCACATTACTTATAAAACATTTTCAATTCTTTTAATACAAAATGATTGGATAAAAGTTATGTTTACATATAATTATGCTCGATGCACCCGAATTTCCACTATGTTGTCTGAGTTATAACTTCTATCCATTAAAAAACATACATAATCGACGGCACAAAAAATCTTTTTGCTTACTTCTCACTGCGACATTACAATCATTCGAAAAATAGGTGACAATCACAAGACTACTCTAAAACGTTACACACAAATACGTATGAAACACATGTTACTTCATTAATTGTGTTATATACAAATTTATTGGTTAAGTACATCTGCCATAATACCATAATACCATTAGTCAGTTTATGTTGATTACTCGCCTTTATTTATCTTTATGTTATAATGTGTTTTGTTTTCACTTTACATCTTTTTTTTCTTTTTTTATCGTGAAGGTTTTTTAATAGATTTATCCTACAGTTCAAAACTAACTTAGACTATTATTTACATCAACCCCACTTTTACATAATACTTAGTGTAACATGTAATTGGTGCAATACATGTATAGTATAAATACTGAGGCTTGCGGCGACTTGTAAATTCTTCTGAAAATGAAAATATTAAATAAAAAATTTTTTTTTTTGCATACTTCTCATATAGTTGGTAATCGAATTCGTTCAATTTGTATATTTACTCTTGTTTTTAATGTATTTTAATAAGATAATATGGTTATTTTTTTTTTTTGAACCTTGAAAATTAAAGGTACTTTAAAGGAAGAAAATTTAAAATATCGGCATATAAGCCCTGTCATACTATTTCAATTAGAACGAAACCTACATGATATTAACAACCCAATAAATAGTATATACAAGAGTTTAATCAAAATTGTTAGAGCCATTTTTGAGAAAAATTTAAAAAGGTGCAAAGTGCATGGCATAAAGTGGCGCTTCCGGTTCACCGATTTTTATGAAAAAAATGCTGTAACATCTCAGACGCTTCTAAATTATGAAATTTCAAAAGAATTACTAGAATAGAAACATGTGTTTTATTAAATGATCTATTTATTATTATCTAAAACAACCAGTTAGTTTTATCGGCTTATCACTCTCCGTTAACTTTTAGAAGTTTTTGTATAATATAAAATTTTTCATGAAATCGTTTAGCTTTACAACTGTATATTATACATGTATCTTACTGTCCTTATGTTTAAACACAAAGTATTGAATTAAAAAATTATTTTTGTTGTTTTATCCTTCAGTTGGGTATCAAATTCCTTTAGCTTTTATATTTACCTGTTTTTCATCAATGCTAAAAAGATGTGGGTAATTTTTTCGAATCTACAAAATTGAAGGTACTTTACAAGATACTTTTTACTTTCACTTACTATATAAAGTAAGGGGAAGTATTTCGATCTTGAAAATTTTGATTTTCCAGTTTTCAACGGAAATACACGTTTTAGGGTCCCCTGAATCCAAATAATCAAGTCCTGCAAAAAGGTCTGTGTGTGTGTGGTAACTCCCGGGCGGAAACGGTTAGTCCTATGAAACTGAAATTTCATATTTAAGACAACTATACGCCCGAGACGTGACAAAACGTTTTTCATCAAAATGAGCTTACCAGAAGAGGCATTTTGCAACTTTTTTCGATTTTCTCAAAAACGGTTCCGACGATTTTGATTAAACTCGCTATATCGATGTAAAATTTAATGGGCTTTAATATCATGTAGGTTTTATTGTGATTAAAATGGTTTGACAGGGCTTAAATGCCGATATTTTAAATTTTCTTCCTCTAAAGTACCTTTAATTTTTTAGATTCAATAATAATAACTAAATAAAAATAGGTTTTTGGTTTTTTCCCCCTATTTTTACTTTCACTTACCTATATATGCAACAGGAAGAGAAAGTATTGCGATCGTGAAAATTTTCGAATTTCAGTTGTAAACGGAAATGCACGTTTTAGGGTCCCCTGAGTCCAAATGACCAAGGCCCGCTAAAAGGTCTCTGTGTCTCTGTGTTCGTGTGTTTGTGATAAGTCCAGCGCGAGAACAAAAAGTTCTATGAAAGTGAAACTACTTGTTTAAGATGACTATCCGCCTGAGATGTTGCAGCAACTATTTTATCAAAATCATATAACCAAAAGAGCCACTTTATGCCACCTTTTTACGATTTTCTCAAAAACGGCTTTAACGATTTTGAATAAACTCGTTATATTCCTCTAAAGTACCTTTAATTTTGTAGATTCAATAAAAATAACTATATCATCTTGTTAACGCTGATGAAAAACAGGTAAATATATAAATTAAATAAATTCGATACCAAACTAAAGGAGAAAACAGAAAAAATATTTTTTTAATGCAATTTTTGGTTTTTGAACATAAGAGCAGTAATATACATGTATGATATACCGTTGGAAAGCTAAAGATTTTAGAAAAAATATTATCTCATACACAAGCTTTTAAAAGTTAATAGAGAGTGATGAAATGAACATAAAACTAACTGATTATTTTAGATAATAATATAATATATTTTCTAATAAAACACATGTTTCTATATAAATTCAATTTAATTAATTCCTTAATAGTTTCACGTATTTTTATCTCTAACTGTTTTTGAAAATTTTTTTATTGATTTTAAAAATGGAGGTAAGTGAAAGTCGTGTGTTGCCCGCACTAGATTTTTTTGTCGTCAGACTATTCCTATCAGAATGAAGCTTATATGATATTCAAGCCCATCAAATTTTACATCTATATTGCAAGTTTAACCAAAATTGTTAGAGCCATTTTTGAAAACAATTTAAAAATGTGCAAAATGCTTGGTATAAAGTTGCGCTTCTGGTTCACCGATTTTTATGAAAAAGTTGCTGTAACATCTCCAACATACAACTTTCTAAAATATAATATTTCAAAAACTCCTAACTTGATTTTATTTTCATTTGTCGATTTACCCTATTACCACAAGGTGACAAGAAGGTAAGCATATGACCTACATTCCAAGGCAACCGCTTGTTTAGCATCGAAACTTAGCATTTTAATATTTTATCCCTCGTCTGTTCTTATTTGTTAGAAATTTAGTGCGATAACCGATAGTATGTTATGTATAGTGTAATATGGTAGTTGAAAGTCAATATAAAGGCATAGGAATAATGTTCATATAGTTCATTGTCCTCACTTAAACAGCTTTATACTTCTGTAAAACACCAGTCTCCAAAAATCCATTAATAAAGAAAATGGGCGATTATAATAAAACTTCACGCTACACTCATAAAAGGAATGAATATGTGTTGCTAACTTAAGCTAGTTTTGTTTTAAATTCTGAATTTTATATTTTCAATTATTTTGTCCGTTTATTTTTATTATTATTAATTATTTATTTTATTCTATTTGTATTTTATTATTTTTTTATATAAGTAGGTTTTTTGTATAATTTTTCCTACTACCATAGTTAATATCAATTTAATTTTACCACTTATTTAGTCATTAGGATAATAGATTATAATTACCAAACCAACAAAACCAGCTGATTGTAAGGATGTATCATCCGAAATCATTTGTAAATATTTAAAAAAAGTTTATTTTAATCTTCTCTAGCTCATAAATTTTACTAATCTCAAAATAGCTGGGGAACCCGTGGTTGAGTGGCTAGCGTGCTACACAACCTCTCCCCCGGGTATGTGAGACCCCTCATCCAAAGGGTGGCCACTCACAAAATTAGTCTTAGGGAGTGATGACCCTACACTAAAACTTGCATCGTGAAACGTGAGTCTAAACTCGCAGGAGTTAACATCGCGAGGCCCAGGGTCTACACGACCTGTCGCGCCACTGGAAGAAGAATCTCAAAATAGCTTCTTAGCTTGCTATTTAAACTAATGAAAAGTATTTTTTTATTTTATTTTGTGTGGGATTATATTGAAATTTATTCTACTTTTCGTATTTCTTAATCACTATTTGAATTTAGATTTGCGGCGGTTCACAGTGATTCCAAACGAACTTTTTTGTGACACAAATCCGCTCTGGTCGTTTTATAATATATCAGTCATAAAATGTATAAGGTTTGTCGAAAACTTCACAGAAATGTATCTGTAATTAATTATTTTGTATATATATATATATATATATATATATATATATATATATATATATATATATATATATATATATATATATATATATCTACTTTTTTTTCTGCATTTTTCCATGTAGGTTTCATTCCAATTGAAATAGTTCGACAGAGCTTAAATGCCGATATTTAATATTTTCTTCCTCTAAAGTACCATTAATTTTGTAGATTCCATAAAAATAACCATATCATCTTGTTACCATTGATAAGAAACGGATAAATATATAAGTTGAACGAATTCGATATCCAACTAAAGGAGAAAACTGAAAAAATATTTTTGTAATACAATTTTTTGTTTTTTAATATGAGAACAGTAATATACATGTATAATATACCGTTGGAAAGCTAATGATTTTAGAAAAAATCTTATACACAAGCTTGTAAAAGTTGATAAAGAGTGATGAAAAGTCGATAAAACTTACAGATTATTTTAGATAATAATAGGATAGATTTTTTTTATAAAACACACATTTCTATAGAAATCCAATGTAATTAATTCTTCGATAGTTTACCTCATTTTTATCTCCAACTGTATTTGAAAATTCTTTAATCGATTTTATAAACGGAGGTATGTGAAAGTCGGGTGTTGCTCGCACCAGATTTTTTAAAAATGTAATAAAAATTAAAATTAATTTACTTATCTCAATATATACATAGCATAATGAAGTGCAAAGAAAAAACTTCATATGACACATACTCTGTTGAGTATATTTTCCCTGACCCTTCCTGAGTTGAAAATCAGAATTTGGGTAATTTAAACTGTTTTCTTTTCTCTTGACGTCTAGTATCGGCTCCCACATTATGAATATGAGACATATACTAAGCACAAATATTCTTTTTGGTCTTTTTTTTGTTTGGTTTTTTAATTCTTACCTCCTCGCATCCTCGAGTGAAGGTATATTTTGTTTTTTTCTCCCCATTTTAAAGCTAATTGTTGTTTCGAACTTTTACCTGGTGATACTTGGAAAACTTGCCCCCAGGAAGACCTCCGTCCGTAATAGACAACGATGTCCTCAAACATACAGTAGAGGGAAACCCCTTCCAAACAGTTAAATGACTCTCAGCAAACTAAATGCAAGTGCATCTACCGTTTCCAAACATTTAAAGTGTATTGGGAAAGTAAAAAAGCTCGATACATGGGTACCTCATGATCTCACTGAGCGGCAGCAAGACCCAATGTTTCAAAACATACCGTGCAAAAATTGAAAGAACTGGGCTACGAAGTTCTTCCGCACCCACCGTATTCTCCCGACTTATCTCCAACAGATTACCATCTGTTCAGGAATTTAGACAACTTCGTCCATCAAAAGAAAACTTTTGGAAAATGATGATCAAGTGAAAAGTGCGTTTTCAGATTTTGTTTCACTTCAAAGCTCAGAAATTTTCAGTTCGGGGATAAAAAAGTTGGTGTCACGTTGGGAGAAATGTGTAGAAAAAGAAGGTAAATACTTCGAATAAAATTATCTTGTTGTCATATCGTATTTTTAATAAAAATCCTTTACCTTGAAAACGGACATTTCATGTGACAAAACCCAACAGAATAAATATCAGAATATTTATAAATAATAATTACCTACACCACGATACGAATAAATTTTAGTAAAATAATTAACATTGAAATAATAAAGATCAATAAAGAAAACGACAATTATAAGACATAATAGACGTCAAAAAAACAAAAAAAAACAATGGGGATAAAGGAATCCTTTGTCTTAAAGAATAATTGACTTTATCCTTTTTAGCCTCTTCATTAACTCGTAAAGAATACACTTAGCGCCTTCGATTTCATTCATTGCTTTAAAAATAAGATCTGTCTGTTTTTTCCTTCTTTAGTTCATTGCTCTCACGTTTTCATGTTTTTTCCTCTCATCTTTGACGTGTTTGACCCGTGATTTATTCACTTGTACAATATTGTTTTTTTTAAGATAAGCATTATAATATGAGAAAAGCGAGAAAGTCTGTATTGTTGTAACTTTATAAATACTTAAAGAAGAATAATAAGAAAATAATAATAATAATGATATTATAAATATATAAAATAAAACTTTTCAAAGGGATAGTTTGAATTTCGAACGAATAATCCATTGTTATAATTTTTAATAATTTTCTAAAACAAAATTGAATCAACAGTCAGAATTTTCAAATCATGAATATAGAGAAAAGCAACGCAAACGATTCCGCATCTTATGGAATGTAGTAATTGAATTTCAAATTGGTCTTGGCTACATTTTTTTATCAAAAATAAGTAGAATTTTTTAACATATTCTTTCTTAGGAAATGTTATAGACAAGGTGTTCCTACGTCATATGCCTCAAAGCGCTATCAGTATCAAATATTTTATCCTACAATGTCAAAACAAAAATAGGCGCATACTTTTTGTTATAACAGTGTTAGTTTAGAGTTTTACAACGACTTGCCATTTATTTTAACAACTTAGTTAAAATTTAGTAAGTAATATAGTTCCTAAAATCTTGCGTACTAAATGGAAGAATATAACTTGCAAGATCATGTACGACGGTGGCTACATTTAAAACAAAAATAGGCGCATACTTTTTTAAACGTCTTTACATATTTTTTTTTTACGTTTCGGGGTCTTTCAAAAAAAAGTTTTAAAAAAAGTGAATGGAATCTGTACAAGATGTATATCATTAACAATTAGAAATAATAAAAATAAAAATAATATTTCAAATAAACTATTCAAAATAAATTTTAAAGGTTCAATTTAGTTTCCATAGGAATCCCATTTGTTTTACACTGAAAGATCTGTTTTTTTAAAATGATTTAAAAGTTGAAATAATTATAACAGTGTTAGTTTAGAGTTTTACAACAACTTGCCATTTATTTTAACAACTTAGTTAAAATTTAGTAAGTAATATAGTTTCTAAAATCTTGCGTATTAAATGAAAGAATATAACTTGCAAGATCATGTACGACGGTGGCTACATTTAAAACAAAAATAGGCGCATACTTTTTTAAACGTCTTTACATATTTTTTTTACGTTTCGGGGTCTTTCAAAAAAAAAGTTTAAAAAAAAGTGAATGGAATCTGTACAAGATGTATATCATTAACAATTAGAAATAATAAAAATAAATATAATATTTCAAATAAACTATTCAAAATAAATTTTAAAGGTTCAATTTAGTTTCCATAGGAATCCCATTTGTTTTACACTGAAAGATCTGTTTTTTTAAAATGATTTAAAAGTTGAAATAATTATAACAGTGTTAGTTTAGAGTTTTACAACGACTTGCCATTTATTTTAACAACTTAGTTAAAATTTAGTCAGTAATATAGTTCCTAAAATCTTGCGTACTAAATGGAAGAATATAACTTGCAAGATCATGTACGACGGTGGCTACATTTAAAACAAAAATAGGCGCATACTTTTTTAAACGTCTTTACATATTTTTTTTACGTTTCGGGGTCTTTAAAAAAAAAAGTAAAAAAAAAAGTGAATGGAATCTGTACAAGATGTATATCATTAACAATTAGAAATAATAAAAATAAATATAATATTTCAAATAAACTATTCAAATAAATTTTAAAGGTTCAATTTAGTTTTCCATAGGAATCCCATTTGTTTTACACTGAAAGATCTGTTTTTTTAAAATGATTTAAAAGTTGAAATAATTATAACAGTGTTAGTTTAGAGTTTTACAACAACTTGCCATTTATTTTAACAACTTAGTTAAAATTTAGTAAGTAATATAGTTTCTAAAATCTTGCGTACTAAATGGAAGAATATAACTTGCAAGATCATGTACGACGGTGGCTACATTTAAAACAAAAATAGGCGCATACTTTTTTAAACGTCTTTACATATTTTTTTTACGTTTCGGGGTCTTTCAAAAAAAAAGTTTAAAAAAAAGTGAATGGAATCTGTACAAGATGTATATCATTAACAATTAGAAATAATAAAAATAAATATTATATTTCAAATAAACTATTCAAAATAAATTTTAAAGGTTCAATTTAGTTTCCATAAAAATCCCATTTGTTTTACACTGAAAGATCTGTTTTTTTGAAATGGTTTAAAAGTTGAAATAATTATAACAGTGCTAGTTTAGAGTTTTACAACAACTTGCCATTTATTTTAACAACTTAGTTAAAATTTAGTAAGTAATATAGTTTCTAAAATCTTGCGTACTAAATGGAAGAATATAACTTGCAAGTTCATGTACGACGGTGGCTACATTTAAATATAACCCCCCTTTTTGCCAATAACATATGTTCATAAGCTTATGGGCTTACAACTAATTTATCTTACCTTGTACGATTTATTCTATTCCATATCATATCTTCTAAAATCTTGCGTTTTCCAACATATATTATTCGTATATATTACAAATTTTATTTTAGGAATAATTTTTTGTTGACTTGGTTACAGAAAATTTATTTTTCCCGCCAAAATAAAGCTTAATTGCAATGTATTTTGCTTTTAAACCTTCAGCAAAGAACGCCCGTTTAAAGTCCGAACGAATAATACATTTTTATCAATTTTAATAATGTTCTAAAACAAAATTTTCAAATCATGGAAATAAAGAAAAGCAACTTCAAGCATTTTGGCATCTTATGAAATGTAGTAATTGAATCTCAAATAGGTCATGGCTATATTTTTGATCAAGTATTTTAAGTAGAATTTTTCAACATATTCTTTCATAGGAAATGTTATAGACAAGGTGTTCCTACGCCACACAGTGGGCAAAATCACCAATTTAGGTAGACAAAAGTCCAGTCAAAATTTTGGAATTTTCCAGTGCTTCACCTTTTTATTATTAGTTGACAAGACTCTAGTATTATTTCACGCCACACCGTGGTTACATATAAATAGTAAATGAATAAATCATTCCAGTTCACACAAGTGCCAAATAACAGGCAGTGGGGATTATCTTTATTCGATGGCCATTTCTTGTGTTGAAGGATGTATTTAGAGCAAAGTCTTTTTGCTTTTATTTAACAATGAACATTGCTGAGACAGGTATATTATACATTATATTTTCAGGTTTTAGGTACATTATATTTTCACACTCGTTATTGAATATACATTGCAATTTCACCTAAATTAACTCTACAAATTTAGCAATTTGTAAATGTATGCCCCTATTCAATAACGAAAAACTATATAACCCTCAAGTTACCCAAAGGATTTGTTTTATCTATCCTTCTAGTCTTTAAATATTGCAAAGAATTTTTGCGATTTGGGTGATAAATAATTTTTTTCAAACACAACACTTCGAATCAAAAGTTTTACAATCTATAATTTCAAGAACTTCCTAAATGATATAAAATACATCTTTTAGCGGGTTTTAGAAACTCCGAGCCATAATTAGATTTTTATTGTATTTTTTTCCCGTTTCCTGGGACTTCAAACGTAAAATATAGGAAAGTTTTAGATTTTAGCAAATAAATTTGATGTTTGACCACTGCACGCTCGCAAATCGTGTAAAAAATTAATTAGTTTTTAAAATTTTTTTCTTATCTTTTTTTTCCTTAATCCGGGACCCCAAATGTTAAATATAGACAAGTTTCAGAATTTTGTCCACCTAAATCGGTCATATTCTCCACTGTGCGCCATATGAAAGCGCTATGAGTATCAAATATTTTGCCCTACAATGGCAAGACTAATATTTCATAGAATAATATTGTTTCGATCTTGTCCAACTAAGAACTGGCTAATAATATATTCAGTTAGGCATATGCTTCCATTCGCTTTTTTAAAACGTTTTTACATATTTTTTTCTACGTTTCGGGGTCTTCTAAAAAAAAAGTTTAAAAAAAAAGTGAATGGAAGTATAGAATGACTAATTGAATATATATTAACATACAAAGAACTTCCTTGTTGGTTCCATGCGAATTCACCAAGCAATTTTTGGACCTCAGATATTCATGAGATTTTGCACAATGTATCCTTTCATATCGTTAGGAAGATATACAAAATTTTAAGGGCTGTTTAGACGAGACGATCAGACTTGGAATATTGGCAAGAGGGCCCAATTTATCAAGAAGTCTAAATGCGACCTCCAATTTATTGGGCTGCTGGTTTTTCCGCTTTAACGATTCCCACACGCTTCTCTTACTCTCCAAATTTATTTTATTAAACTATTATTATATAAATTATTTCTCTTTTTTTCGAGATTTGAATTTTTCTTAAATTTGTATATATTTTGGCTAAAGATAGGGGTGATAAATAGATTAAATAAAAAAAACAACAAAACAGTTATTTAGTATCTTTTTTTTTCACTTTAAAATATTTTGAATTTCAACATTGCGCAATAACACATTGATTTAAGTTGTTTCCTTATATTTTAGATTTACTTTTATAATTACTTAACTGGATCCAGACTATAGTCATTGAAAAAGATCACGCGATATTTGGTTTATTGTACGTATTAAAGTGTAATATTTACCATATAGTTCTGTTGTGTGGATGGAGTATGAAAGAAATCATCAAAAGAACTTGGATTATTGGAAAAAAGGCTTCACAAAATCATACTCAATAAATAATAAATTAATCAAAGAAATATGGGCTATCACCATTTTGTAGGTAGTATGATCATAAGTACTGGGAAAAATTCATTCTTTTGCTTATATAATTGCATTTGTTTCGTGATATATTTTTTCTTAAATATCTGTAGTTAAAGTAATAAAATTTTTGTTCATTTGATTTGAGGTATATTATTTAAGTATTGTATTGTATCTTATTGTGTACTGTGTTACTGTTTGTTATTGTACTTTTATTGAATTTCCGCAGCTGATTTTCTTTCCCAAGACGGGCTCGCTCGCCTTAGTGGGATAGTGAAAAAAAAAAAATATATATATATTTTTTTTTTATTATTGTTGTATTAAGCAGGTAAAATCCCATTTTTATTAATGGACCTGGCAGCTAATATAATGTTACATATTATTGGTTTGACGCCTCTGGTTCATAATTAATTTTTTTTCAAACTAGAAATGAATATTTTATATTTTTGTACATGATATTTTGTTTTCATAATTATTGGTGAATCATGGATTAATTATTTATGTATTAAAGTAATAACCTTAGTTTCCTTCATATAATCTGATTTTTTCATGCTGTTTGATTAAAAAATAGCAATAGGTAATTTTTATTTCTTTGAGGTAATTTTTATTAAGTAAGCTTCTCTGGGTGCACCGAGGTCATCTAAATTAAAAACAAATTTAGGTAGAATACTGAAATTTTGAATATCCTCCTATTTATATGAAATGGTACATCGATGAAAAAGTTCATAAATATCTGAGATACAACATTTTTTGGATGAATTCGCATGGATTAACTCTCGTGTAAAATAAATTCGAAGGAACTATATAATAATATAGAAAGAAGTATTAACCATATGGTAAAGAATTCTTCGCATATAAAGTAAAACATGGTTAAACTATTGGATCAACATAATATAGAAATTTTGAAAACAGGGAAGCATATAAAAAGTGAATGGTAGTATTATCAATAGCCTCCTTCATAAATAACAGATCTTTCTATGTTTCACTAAACAACTGCTGTTCGACAAAAAGGTACACTAAGACTGGATAACATCAAGGATCATGCCTTAGCCCTCTTTTATTTAATTTATTTATCAACGATATCCCCAAAAACAGCAAAACAAAAATTGCACTATTTGCCGAATGCAATTCTAGCATCCTCATTTAGAATACCGCTATCACTAAAAGAATAAAATAAGCTTTCATTAAAACTACGAAATAACTGAGTCAGTGGGGACTCAAAACCAACACAGAAAAAACTGAAGCAATAATATTTACAAAACGCAGACCCAATCTTCCCTCTACTATACAACTCAATGGCGTAACAACAGCCATTTCAAAACACGTTAAGTATTTAGGAGTCACCCTGGACTATAAACTACTTTTCAAACGTCACGTAAACAATAAAATAAATAGTGCCCGTAAATTATTATATAAAATGTACCCCTACTTTAATAAACATTCAAAATTAATACTAAAAAACAAACTAATTTTATATAAATCTGTTATTACTCCTACAATTACATATGCATGCCCAGTCTGGAGTCTTACAAGCAAAACACATATTAAAAAATTGCAAGTACTACAAAATAGATGCCTAAGAATAATTAATAATTATCCACCGTTCACAAAAATAACTACCATGCACAAAGGTTTTTCTCAAAATGCCATCTGATAGACGATACCCTTATAAAACAAATTGGTAATTATACTAAACTATAGACATAAGAGAACTAAACATATACTGTTATAAAATTCTAAATTACTCAGTTCCATCATATGATTTTAATAACTATAATTTTGTTTAATTATTTATTTTAATTTTTCTATCTGATTTTTTTTTTCTTTTCTTTGTTGGGTTTTTTTTTTTTTTAATTTTTACCAACAATGAAAACAATTGATGTACAAAATAAATGTTAGCAAATAATTAGCGCATTGTAATGGATTTAAAATCAATGTTTTTAAAACTGTGCAGATGTATTCTATACATATAAAGATTGATGTAAAAAAAAAAAAAAAAGAAAAAAAGAATGTTAGTATAGATATATAAAATTGAATATATAAACATATATAGAACTTCCTCGTGTTAAATAAATATTAATTGGCAAAAATAGTTTGTAGATACTCAATGGATTCGAAAAGATATAACCGGTTAATTTTTTTAGAAAAAAAAAATTCAAATCTTCCTTTACCTCTGCAATTACCCTAAACATTTCATTATATAAAGACTTGAAGACATTCATATTTATAAATTAGCACCTTTTAACTTCCGATATGTTTTATATAATTAAAACACTTTAAAAAAAAAAGTACAATGTCTACGTTTCGGGGCCTTTTCCCCATTATCAAGACTAAAATAAACATATATTTTAAAGTGAATAAAGCCTTTATTGCAAGGATAACATTTAAAAATTATAATATTAACTTTTAGTTCTAAAATAATTTCTAATATAATCTAATAAAAAGTTCTCATATAATTGGAAAAAAAAAAAATATAATGCTATGTGAAAAATAATAATAATGAATATACTTGTCAAATGAAAAAAAAAAAAAAAAAAAGTTTTTAAAGTAAACATTCGCTAATGTTTAAATTTTTTTAAGAAACTTAGTTTCTCACATTAGTATAATTTAATATTCATATAACAATTACCTTTTATTTTTATGTAATGGTAAACAATATAGCTGAAGACAATTCTTAATGTATTATATTGGCATACTATAGTTATAAATTTTAGACTAACCCTATGCCTATTATTAAATAATTGTTCTATTTAAATCTTGTGGTTGGTTCTATATTGTTATCATAACTATTTAATTATTATTTCCTGATTTTTACTAAAGATGTTTTTGTATACTTTACTATAACTTTACATTCTTTAAAATATCTGTATAATTTGTTACCGGGTTTTTTGGATCGGTTTTGTAGTTTATATAGCTTGGAGTATTTCTCTATTCTGTTATTTTGTGAACAATCTAGTATTTTTACGTCTTCGAAATTGAATTGTTGTTGAAATTTGATGCTATGGATTGCTAGGTCTGTTGTGTCAATCTTTTTAATCTGTTTGCAGTAGGACATATATTGTGAAACTCTTGCTCTTAACTTAGTTGATGTTTCTCCTATATATATATACATTTTATTTAGTATTAATTTTTACTTTCATTTTTCTTATTTGATTTTCTAATTTTTTACTTTCACTTACCTATATATGAAATATGAAATATAGTATTGCGATCGTGAAAATTTTCGAATTCCAGTTTTCAACGAAAATACACGTTTTAGGGTCCCCTGAGTCCAAATAACCAAGTCCCACGAAAAGGTCTGTATGTCCGTGTGTGTGTGTGTGTGTATGTGGTAATTCTAGTCCGAAAACGACAAGCCGTATAAAACTGAAATTTTATATTTTAAGAGCGTTTATGCCTGTGATGTTACTGCAACTTTTTCATTCAAATCAGTTAACCAGAAGAGCCACTTTATACCATGCATTTTGCACCTTTTTACGATTTACTCAAAAACAGTTATAGCTATTTTGATTAAACTCCCTATATCAATGTAAAAAATAATGGGCTTTAATATGATATAAGTTTAATTCTGATTGAAATAGTCTGACAGGACTTAAATGCCGATATTTTGAATGTTCTTACTCTAAAGTACCTTTGATTTTATAGAATCAGAAAAATTGCTCATACCATCTTATTAAGATTGAAAAAACGGCTAAATATACAAGTTTAACGAATTTGATTACCAACCAAAGGATAAAATAACAAATATATCTTTATAATGTAATTTTTGTTTTTTTGAACCTAGGAACAGCTACATAGGTATGTAAATACCATTTGAAAGAGAAAGGTTTTAGAAAAAAACTAATCTTATATATAAAGTTGTAAAAGGTAATGTAAAGTGACAAATAGGGCGTAAAACTATTTAATATTACTATATTGTTAATGCAAATCATATGTTTGCAAAGAACCCCGAAATATTTTTTTTTAATTAAAATTAAAAATTTTAGACTTAAATTTATTTTAAGATGCGAGATAAGTGGAAATTGTGAGTTGCCCGCACTAGATTTTTATTGCTATATAAACCTAAAATAATATAGGGTTGATTATATTTCTTGGAATAATTTTTTATTTTATCTTTTAAACCTGGGATATATACAGTTACAGGTGAGGAATCGTTGTGATGTGGCATTAATCCATTTCGTTTTAGAAATCACTCGTGCCTCGTACACAGAATTTTCCAGTTATTCTCTTCAGTTAAATCGTAAAATCAAACCTTTTTTTTCTCATAAATTGACCTTTTCCCCGAACTTTTCATACTTTTTCGAATAAAAATCAGCAATAAAATCCAGACAAGGACAAGATTATAATTTCCGTTTAACTAATACGTTATAAACAATTAGTATCTTATTTTATTTATAAACGAGTGTATAGAAAAGCTCAACCTCTCCGAACGGCATTAACTTCATAAGGCTCTGCCAATTACCTTGGCTTCATTTCAATGGCGCAAGGTCAAAATGTGATTACTATGTTATTTGCGTGTGGTCCCTTCATTGAAATCTCATTCCCTAGCCTCATTATCTTCGACTTACAATCTCATAAACAGAACTGAAAAATGTTTATTGAGTTACGATTTCGGAAATATTACTTTACTTTACACATACTACACGCATATTACTTTTTTTTACTTTCACTTACCTACATATGTAATATATAGTAAGGGAAAGTATTGCGATCATGACCAGTTTTCAACGGAATTACACGTTTTAGAATCCCGTCCAAATGAACAAGTCCCGCAAAAACGTCTGTGTGTGTGTGTGTTAAGTCCAGCGCAAAAACTAAAAGTCCTATGAAATTGAAATTTCATATTAATGACAACCATACGCCCGAGATGTTACAGCAACTTTTTTCATATCTCTTCTAAAATCTTGCGTTTTCCAACAGTATATTATTCTTTTTTATTATTATTTATATTTTAGGAATAATTTTTTGATTACTTGGTTACAGAAAATTTATTTTTCCCGCCAATAAAGCTAAATTGCAATGTATTTTACTTTTAAACCATCAGCAAAGAATCCCCTTAACCATATCAAAATACGTCCAGTGGTTTAAAAGAAGTTCGCGGAAACCAAGAATAGCGGTATCCATTTCATATATATAATATAATATATATATATATATATATATATATATATATATATATATATATATATATATATATATATATAGAGAGAGAGAGAGAGAGAGAGAGAGAGAGAGATAAAAGAGACATAGGAAGGGAAAGTATTACGATCGTGCATATTTAATATATTTCGTCCATATAACATATAAACAAAGAGGGCTGAGACTGTCTCCCTGCCTGACTTCTCATCTATCTGGAATGTTTTATTATAATAAAATAAAACATGAAACCTCATGTTTAAAAAATAATTAAGAAAACCAGGCTGAGTCCAATACGATCGGAATGCAGGATGTCATGTATTCTGATTGCGAATGTGTTGATAATGAGCCTCGAGAATACTTCAACTGATTTTGCTCGAAAAACTTTACCCAATTATGTGGTGAAGCGGAACGATTGTTAAATTTAACCATATAAAAGGGAAAGCATTATGATAGTCTAAGTCCAAATGACCAAGTCCCACAAAAAGGTGTAAAAGGGTGTGTATGTGTCCGTGTATCGTCTTACTCGAAAATGATAATTTGTATAAAAGTGAAATTTTATATAGGAGCTTGTGTGCCTGAGAGGTTACTGCAGCGTTTTCATCAAAATCGCCCGACCAAAAGAACCACTTTATACTATGCATTTTTCACCTTTTTACGATTTTCTCAAAAGATTTTGATCAAACTTGCTATATCGATGAAAAATTAAATGGGCTTTAATCTGATTTAGGCTTCATTCTGATTGAAATAGTCTGACAGGGATTTAAATGTCGATTTTTTCTATTGTCTTCCTCTACAGTAGCTATATTTTTGTAGAGTTCAAAAAATTAACTATGGTTAATGGCATTGATAAAAAACGGCTAAATATAAAAGTCGAACAAATTCGATAACCAACTAAAGAATAAAAGAGTAAAAAATATTTTTTTATGTAATTTTTTTTCCGTTAATAATAATAACAATGTAGATGTATAATATACTGTTGAAAAGAAAAAGATTTTAGAAAAAATATAAAACACACAATGTTGTTTAAGGTAATGTAAAGAAAGAAATATGGCATAAACATTAGCGGTTATTGTTAATAACAATTTTATAATGCTGTATTACTAACCATAAAACATATGTTTCCAACGAAACTGTATAGGTTTCTTTAAACTTTTTTCACCTCTAAATTGTATAATTCTTCTTAAATTTATTTCAACAAACGAGATATGTTTTTTTTTTTTTTAAATTTGTAACTGATCTACGTACAATAAAATGATCACAATGATCCCTGGATTTACATTTACGAGCTGATAACGATATAGTCCTGTAAAGATATTTAGGAATCACACGTTTTGTAAATCGTTTTCAGACGAGTTTTATCTTCGTTAGCGAATAGCCATTACTAGTCAGTTGTTAGCTTTTTCAATGCTTGCCTTCAAACTCGAACCTGACATTTCTATAACCATTTGAACATCCTTGATATTGGCATGAAATGTCGTGTTTTCATTGTATGCTACATTACATTAAAATACGTTAGAAATCTTAATGATAATATCTTTTCTAGGAGAAACATGTATTAATGATACATTATTGGTTCTTAATTCTTCCTAAGGTGATACAAAAATAACTATTTTGATATTTCGGGACTTTTCCCCACATTCAGGACCCACAGTATATATCAAACTAAATAACAATTATTATTATAAAACAATTAACACCATTTAAAAATATTTAACATTAGAACATTCAAAAATGTAATATAAAAGTCTTTTACCAGACAGCAACCTATATTTTCTGATATCATTCACATGGGTATCTGTTATATCAAATTTTATTAAATATAAATAAAAAAGATTTTATTAAAATCCTCCATACAAAATTTAACTATCACAGCCAGCATATTCCTTGGCCCCTACTGGATTAGGGCTATTATATAACTTTATATTTGTACACACAAATATGTTTAAAATTGTTTAAATTCATTTATTGTATTGGGTTGTTTCACATGAAATGTCCGTTTTTATAGTTTCTGAAATACATAAAGGATTTTGCAGGTCTTTGTTGTTTTCTTTCGAATGTTTACATATTTAAAGTAAACAATTACTAATCCTCTACCTTTGTATTATAAACATTAGCTTCCCAATTAATTACCAACTTTTTAGTACACCTCCAAATATGATCATGGAAACACGCGATTTCCGAGTAATATTTTTGTACGAGTTTAAACTCGGTCATTCAGCAGCTGAGGCCGCTAGTAATATTTGCAAGGCGTTTAGGGAAGGGATTGTTAATGAACGGACCATTCGCCGTTGGTTTGCTAAGTTTTCAGCTGGGGATACCGACTTGGAAAACTTGCCCCGAGGGAGACCTCCGTCCGTAATAGACAACGATGTCCTCAAACATACCGTAGAAGGAAACCCTACCAAACAGTTAAAGGACTCTCAGCACAACTAAATGCAAGTGCATCTACCGTTTCCTGACATTTAAAGTGTATTTGAAAGTAAAAAAGCTCGATACATGGGTACCTCATGATCTCACTGAGCGGCAGGAAGACCCCATGTTTCAAAACATACCGTGCAAAAATTGAAAGAACTGGGCTACGAAGTTCTTCCGCGCCCACCATATTCTCTCTCTCGACTTGTCTCCAGCAGATTACCACCTGTTCAGGAATTTAGACAACTTCGTCAAAGGAAAACTTTTTGAAAATGATGATCAAGTGAAAAGTGCGTTTTCAGATTTTGTTTTACTTCAAAGCTCAGAGTTTTTCAGTTCGGGAATAAAAAAGTTGGTGTCACGTTGGGAAAAATGTGTAGAAAAAGAAGGTAAATACTTCGAATAAAATTATTTTGTTTTCATATCGTATTTTTAATAAAAATCCTTTACCTTGAGAACGGACATTTCATGTGACACAACCCAATAATTTACAACTGCATTAAACAACACAATGAATAAATATGCAGAGTGAAGAAAAGTCATGAAAATGTCTTGAGGAAGAACTACCCAGTAGTAACCCTTCACTAACTATTTTAAGGCAGTAGGTCCCGAAACCACCTTCTTTTCAAACGCCTAGGAGGGTTATCAGGGATATCTAAGGAAGATAAATTATGGACAAGTGGGTTTGTGAGGGCAGGCAGGCACACACGTGTTGAGGACAGTGCGAGGATAGAGTGGAATGTCAGCTGTATAGAGGTAGTAGAGGATAGGACCTAAGATACTACCTTGAGGCACTCCAGCAGATTGGGAAAATATGGCTAAGTAGGAAAAGTTATGGTTAAGGTTCTGCCAGTAAGGTAGGAACGCATTAATAGGAAATATGTAGAGGTGAAGAATTGACGGAGTTTGTAAAGCAGTCAGTCCCTGGTGCCGTTTTTAAAATTAAAGCAAAAAATGAATGGTCATAAACCAAAATATGATACATAATATAGATACTTTAAAACCAACTCAAAAAACCTCAGTTTTCATTATGCGGATGGGATTAAAATTACGAACCATTCATTTCTGACCTAAATTTAAAAAATGTATAAATGTACAGTTATAGGATAGCCCTAATCTAATTGGGGCCAAAGAATATGTTGGCTATGACAGTTTTTTTAAATGGAGAATTTTTAATGAAAAACTTTTTATTTTTTTTTTTACGAAATTTGATATAATGGATAGCAATATGACCGATATTAGAAACCATTGTAATAATAATAAAAACCTATACCTCTACAAACAATGAACGTTCTTGGGCTCAGTACATATAGAGAATCGTAATGTTTCTAGGCCAACGGCTGTAGAAGAAGGTGATTAGGCCGAGATCACACCCGGCCGCTAGGTTTTCCTCCCATTAAGATACCCACTTTATAGATAATGGATCTGTCCCAAACGGAATTTGGAGTGTCTCCATACTCTAGGATCGCCCCCTGGCTGAATTAACAGAATAAATTATATATTGCCACAACCTGGATTTAAGTCCAAGATTTATGTTGGTAAGATTAAGATTAAAAGATGAATTTGTGACGTCTTGTTTTTTATGTAGTTGGACATTATGTTTTATATCAATATCTCAATATATATATGTAAATTATAATCATAATTTAGTTGTAGATAGTGTCGCCAATCATCATAGTGACAAAGTAGATCACATGTGTTTTTAAACATTGGGAAGGTTTCATATGATCTCTGACTATTAGCTTCTAGATAGAGTAGAAAGGGACTTTTTATTCAATTCTCCTATTTTAGAATCGGCTAAAGTCTACTTTCTTTAAGAATTACAAATTGTCTAAAAAAGTGGTTTTTTATTGATAAAAATATACAAAAGTAGATACATACAAACAGAATGAACATATAAACAACTTAACTAAAATAGTAGAATTGATCTGCTCTATACAGCAGTAGACAACCCACAATGCAATGGACTGAATGAACGGTTAAATCCAAAATTGGTAAACAGAATCCGTTGTCGAATAAATGAGACTGATGATGAGGTGTCTTGGACCACTGTGGCTGAGTCTTGTGTCAAGAAGTACAACACACCTCACGGAACGACTAAATTTTCACCCGCTTATCTGTTATATGGAATGACATCCGAAATAGTTCCTGAAGAATTAAAACGTAAAACTGATTTGGGTGCAGATCGTCAGAAAGCATTCGAAAATTCTAGAATCAGTTTTGAAAGGAATAAGAAGCGGGTAGATCAAACGAGGAAGGAACATAAATTTCAGGAAGGAGATTTGGTGTACGTTTCGAATGGCAATAGATTGAATAGAGATAAGTTGGATGAAGTTAGGAAAGGACCTTTTATCATAAAACGTAGAGTTTCATCATCTATTTATGAAGTTGACTGCAATACGAGACATAGGGTAGCCAATTTCTTCCATAGCTCTAAGTTGGTACCATACTCTTTTCCTGCGAAAAGAGTTTTAGACCAACGGAGGTGTAAATTATAATCATAATTTAGTTGTAGATAGTGTCGTCATTTATCATAGTGACAAAGTAGATCACATGTGTTTTTAAACATTGGGTAGATTTCATGTGATCTCTGACTCTTAGCTTCTAGATAGAGTAGAAAGGGACTTTTTATTCAATTCTACTATTTTAGAATCGTCTAAAGTCTACTTTCTTTAAGAATAACATATATATATATATATATATATATATATATGTGTGTGTGTGTGTGTGTGTGTGTGTGTGTGTGTGTGTGTGTGACTTTAATTCCGAATCACGTCCGGTATTTCATTCATGTTTCTAGTTTTTACTGCCAACATTAGTAGATATAAAATGCCGATTCTGGCCCAGGGCTCCGGTGCAAGATGGCGGCGCCCATGGTTTCCCGCCAAAACTGGCCTTTATTGAACGATCGTTCGCGATCTACCTGTCGTTCGTGATCTACTCAATCTAACCTAACCTCATATTGTTAGTTTTATTTATCGATTAAATATTCGATTTCTTTTAAAATATAATCAAAGGAACCTTCTTATCACTATATAATACCAAATAAATTATATATATAAAACTTTAATAGTAGATAAGAAATGGGGGAGCTGGCACACCGATTCCTCCATCCCCTCCCCTACCACTCTTAACCACCTATAACGTCATCACGACCCAACCTTAAATACTATGGTTCGCGCCATCGACCTAACCTAAACCACCGAGCCACGCCCCTTTTTAGTCACGTGACCTTTTATTAACCTAACCTAAACCAGTAGGCCACGCCCCTTTTTGATCACGTGACCCCTGTTTGAGGGTATTAAGTCTTTATAAAGCATGAGTCTACACGGCGTCCATTTTCTTTTCCCTACGTTTTGGGCTAATTTAGTATTTATAAAGCATGAGTCTACCCGGACGCCCTTTTGTTTTTATGACGTCACAATTTACAAAGCATGGGTCTACCCGGCGTCCATTTTCTTTTCCCTACGTTTTGGGCTAATTTAGTATTTATAAAGCATGAGTCTACCCGTCCGCCATTTTGTTTTATGCCGTAACCATTTACAAAGCATGAGTCTACCCGGACGCCATTTTGCTCCCCCCACTCCTGCATTAGTTAACCAATAAGAGTGCCTAACTTGAGAGTTTATAAAGCATGAGTCTACCCGGCGTCCATTTTTCTTTTCCCTACGTTTTGGGCTAATTTAGTCTTTATAAAGCATGAGTCTACCCGTCCGCCATTTTCTTTTATGGCGTCACAGTTTACAAATCCTGGGTCTTCCCGGCGTCCATTTTCTTTTCCCTACGTTTTGAGCGTGTTAAGTCTTTATAAAGCATGAGTCTACCCTGCGTCCATTTTCTTTTCCCTACGTTTTGAGCGTATTAAGTCATTATAAAGCATAAGTCTACCCGTCCGCCATTTTGTTTTATGACGTCACAATTTAAAAGCCTTAAGTCTATCCAGCCGCCATTTTGTTTGTTTTTTTTAACATAGGATGATTATACCTGACCGGTTCGAGCATGCACCGACATGTCGAATCATGTAAAAACAGGTTAGCGAAAGTACAAACAGTTTTGAATCATGTTTAAACATGCAAGTAAGTGAAACGGAAACATGGACTTTGAACCTTCCTAATGCCTTTAATATAAACATCGTTATAGGGCTTCTTAATCCTATACACCTTTGAACTTTGATCCTTAATCCTACAATTTAAATAGCGATAAAAAGTTCCTTAAGCTTAAACGTAAACATGGACTTTGAACCCTCTTAACGGCTTTAATATAAACATCGTCATAGGGCTTCTTAATCCTATACATATTTGAGCTTTGATACCTTAATCCTTTAATTTAAATAGCGATATAGGGTTCCTTAAGCTTAAACGTAAACATGGACTTTGAACCTTCTTGGTGGCTTAAATATAAACATCGTAATAGTGCTTCCTAATCCTATACAGCATTGAACTCTGATCCTTAATCCTACATTTTAAGTTGCGATAAAAAGATCCTTAGGCTTTTAAACTTTGAACGATTAACCTCTTAAGTATCAATATTGATAATGCGCTTCTTAGAATTATGGGCCGTCAATGGTTAATCCCTAATAACTTAATCGTAAACAAGCTCAATTTAAGACGTAAACATTAACTTTGTGATGAGAATTTCTTAGTGTATAAATAAACAATAATATAAAACTTTTACCTACTTCTGACGGAAATTTATTTTGTTTAAAAATAATAATTTTAACATTTTTAATTGGTTTCTCACCTTATCAGTCCATTTTGTACCATTTTCAAGCATTATTTACTAATAATTAACTATTTTGCTATGGAATTGCAATTTTGCGATGTCTTCGAGGTCGTTCGGCTACACCCGTCCACCTTCACTATAATCCGGAGTTCTATCTAAAGAAATAAACAATGATAACGTTAATTCCATCGAAGGTAAACAACTTCCTTATCTTCTCTGCGTCTCTTGCTAAAGTATAAACAATATTATATTCTATTAAAATAATATAGTACATCGTAAACATTTTGTTCATTTTCGTTAAAAGTATTATTAGTAAACAAAGTGTTGTACCTTTTTTAGTTCGGCGTTAAGCCTTAAGCCTCTTCACCACGTCAAGGTAAAGGTACATCGAAGAGGTTTTTATTTTATTTATTTATTTTACAACGTGATTTTTACAATCAAAATGTGTACAAATTCAACGAAAAAATAAAGTTTATTGAAAATCAGAATTCATAAAATATAATTTCTAACACAATCAAGAATTAAACTAAATTTATGCTTATAAAAAAATAAAATCATCACTCTTTTGGTAATGTATAATCATATTGAAATTTAATTTTTCACCTCATGGCATAAACGAAATATTTGCTGTTGAGATGGTTGGCAATAACTATTTAATCTTCAATAAATTAACAACACCATATACTTTATCATTTTTTTTCTTTATGTATTTGAAAGAGAAATATGAGCATCGAAATTATTCTGCAGGATTATTCTATTCACCTCACATTCACTCACACAATCAGGTTTACAGGTGTTCAAACCGTGCCATTGACCTTCATTCAGGGTTTATAGGTGTTCAAACCGTGACAGTGACCCCTTTCATTCATGGTGAATAGATTTAAACAAATTTTTATTTACCCATACAGATAAAACCTTTGTTCGATACTCTGTACATTTCTCTTTCGAGACATTATGATAAATGCAATGGCTGCCTTGCTGAGATGGCTTTATTAATTTAAAGACCGCTAAAATATTCCAAATTCATTAGTGAACAAACATATTGCCACACCATGAACTATCATTTTTATTATTTGTTACCTTAGTTTTTTTCAGGCCAAAGACAAAAATGGTTGTAAATTCGCGTTTTGTTTCTTATTATTACAAAAATAATCTTTATATTATTTCACTTCATTTAATTTATAATGACCATAGGCCAAAGTATTGATTCCGTCTTTTAGGATGTGTCTTTTATTATCAAAAGGAGACAGAGAAACCTTATTTATTTCGGAACTAAAAATATTATGCAGCTTAGATTGTATCATCCTCATTGGCGTATGCATAATTTCCTTTTTAAATAATACATTTTCATAATCCTCAAAACTAATATATTGTTTTAACGAAGATGTTTTCACGCCTTTAGCACGCTTTTTTACATCATTTTCCGTTATAATAGCGTACATTTTCGCTCTTAATCCCACATATTTTAAAATTATTTTGGAATTGAGCTCATCTTTGAACTTTCCTAACTTTTTTTTATTTTTATTCGAATAACATAAATGTGTTTCAGGATAGTCTGAGAAATCAAAATATTGATTCATTTTTTTCATATCTTCATAGGCATCATCTGTTAAGACCTTATAAATAAAGGAATCTGTATCGGTATACATCATCTTCAAGGTTTCTCCAGAATATTTTTTCATCATTATTTCATAATGAAATTGATACATAACCGTTTTGGATAAGTCTAAAATACACATTCCTATGTATATAGGTTTATTAAACATGACTTTTGATTTTCCCATGTGAACAGCCACTATATTCTCATTGTAGATTGTACGGTCAATGAAATTTGGTTTAGCAACAAGTTTCATCAACTTTTTACTGTCAGTTACTAGTTGAATATTCTGGCGGTTCCTGATATTTTCCATCGTTTTACCGAAAACTGCATTGTTAAGCAACTTATAAAAATCTTTTTCAAAATCATTGAGTGCTCCTTTCCTTAGCTCTGTATTGTATTCTATATACGATCGTAGCCATGGTGCTTGTTTAAACTTTAGAACACGGTGAATTTTTTCCAAATTTAGCCCATGCTGTAGAGCTTGAATCAAATTCTTATAATGTAAGACGTAGCGATTTCTTTTTCCAAAATGTGTTATCAATTTTTTTGAATTAGAATTTGCTCCCGGTGGAATCATCGCTTCAGGTAAGAACGGTAAATCATCATGGTAATGATGAAGTTCTTGAGGATAACTGATGTCAATTTCAAATATGTAACCAATTTCGTCATCATCCTTAAGCTCGGATATGTTTATACGTTCCGGATTTTTAACCCATTCAAATCCTCCGTATGGTAAATACATGCTCATCGCTTGTCCATAAAGATTATTAGCATCTAAATAAATTATATAACTCGATTCTTCGTTTGGATTAAAATTAGGCATGTACTTATTATTCGCTTCTGCATACCTGTGCGATACCTGGCACAAACCTCCTCGAATACCATGTTCTATCATTAGAATCATATCATAATCCTGTAAGAGCTCTATATTCATTTTTGTATATTTTAACATGGCGTCGAAGGTCAAACCGGGAACGGTAAAATAATGAGCTGGATCAAGTTTATGAGTCTTCATCATAACGTCTCGAAAAGATTCGAAGACGTCACAAAGTAGAAGAACATCACTTTTAACGTAAATATCAGCATATTCACCCAAAGATTTACATTTAAAGTGTTCCCATATGTTTTGAGCGTGTCTATAATCTTCTGCGCTGATATCGCTCTCATTTAATTTATTGTAAAAAGCTTCAATTGGTGGTAACTCTGTTTCATTTAACTTTTCTTCATTGTCTAAATAATCGTATGGAAACACACCTTTTCTGGTAACCAATGCTAATTCCTCGTCTCTAAAATATTTCGATGTTTCCTTGAATTTATCCATAGATAGAGATTTTACTAGGTAATCTAAGCTTCGTGGCATGAATCTGTAAGAATCTATGAATCTCAGTTTCAGCTTACCAATATGCTTTGTGAAAGATATATACTTTTCTTCGCTATTCGGTATTATTTCAACTTCCCCAGGAATATTTCCCAATTCCTTAACGATGAAATGTGAGTCATAATTGCTCAAGTTATGCATTATAACAGGTATAAACAAGGGATTAACACGTCTTAGATTACAATTATTACAAGAAGCTCCTAAGTAGGTTCCAGTTAGGTGGCAGTGGTCTCTAACTTTCAGATTGTTTTCTGTAAATACGTGTTGACACATGTAGCATGTTTTAGCTTCAATCCAATCGTCCTCTTCCTGAGGTGAGATCCGCATCGGTTTATTTACTTTGTAAATTTCTTGAATTTTTTTAGCAATATTTGTAATACACTCCATGAAGTGAGAAGCGGCATTGACTCCCCTATAAACATAGGGTTGGTTTAATGGAACGCCAACTCCTTCGATTCCTTTAACATATACACAAAATGATATCGGATCGTGCCTCTGATATTTAGTCGTGTTCTTTGACAATTCGCTTATAGGAAATAATATAGATTCAAAGTCAGCATAGATGACGAATGGTACTTTACTTTGACGTTCCACGTTTGAGAATCTGATAAAGGGATCTTTAATCGGTAACTCTATTCTTACTGGTTTATTTTCAGCGCAATATAGCTTATGTTCTTCAAGTTTTTTACTGACTTCTTTCTCAGAAACATGGTTGAAATGTGTAAAGCAGCGTTTACAAATTGTTAATTTATGCCCATGCTTGCTAATTTGATTCCCGACCAATCTTCCAAAATTCTTTATGTAAACATAATGGGACGTTTTATCATTTGACAGGAGTAAAAGATCCCGGTGGTCTTTCAGTTCTGTTTTACAGACTTTCAGGGGATATATATTTTCTTTTTCATCCAGCCCATACACATTGATGGAGATGTTATTTACCTTTTCAAATTTTCTTATCTCACTCAGTGAAGTTGGAAATGAAACGCAAGTAAAGTCATACACATGTTCTAAATTGTTATACTTAGTAACGCGTTGTGCATGCTTTTTCACAAATTTTGATAAAATTGAATACTTAAAACAGTACATATCATTATTCCGCACATTAATGCAAGCTTTCTTTGACTCTATCGTTGACGGAAGAGGAATATATGTACAACCCCTTAGTGGTAAATACTTGTTAATTCTTAATCTGATTCCATCAACCCCACTTAGCTTCCATCCGCTTTTTTTGAATTGGGATTCTTCAGCTTCAATTATAATTTTGTTAAAACTTTCATCAATAAATTTGTTTAGATCACTACCTTTAAACACACATTTATTTCTTGTTTTGAATGCTTTATCCGTCTGATCACCCACAGAATTTGTAAAAGTACATTCCAATAGGCAGTTCACTTTTAACGCACCATGTTCATGTAGTGAATCTCGAATTTTATACACTAAGAGGTTTTTAACACTTTCCAGAAACGAGTTAATATCCATAGAATCGGACGATCTGATGAAGAATGATGCCAATCGGTTCTGAAATGCTGTCTCATACTCGACAAGTCCCTGCTTGTCTGGTACGAGTGCTAAAATGGCATTCTTTTGTGGCTCAGATAATTTTAATTTTTTCATCAACGGTTCCTGGGTGCATACATTTTCATGTCTTTTACCGTTATAAATATTGGGAAAAATACCTCCACACCTCGTGCAAGTATAAGTCGATTTACCGTTACATGACGTTTCATGTCTACGAAGGCTCTTCAAATACTCATACGTATTACCGCAAAGACAACATTTAAACTGACTCATGTTTAAGTTTTAATCTTCAAAATGTCTGAACGGAGGTAAATGTAATAATGCACACAACTTACCTTTCGTGGACAAATGAAGAAATATCCACTTGTTTAAAATAAACAGGAAAAAAAATTCTATAAAACTTAAATAATCAAAAATATCAATGGCACCAAAAAATTAAGAAATATTCTTTAAACTTAGATAGCAGCAACAGCAACAAATCAATGTGTTCTCTTTGAAGTCTGAAGCTAAAATGACAGTAAAAGCAAATGACAAGTAACTCCTTAACTATCAGCTGTTGGTTACCCCCACCACCTCAAATTTTACCCCCCCCCCCTCACCTCATATTTTACCCCCACCACCACATATTTTACCCCCACCACCTCATATTTTACCCCCACCACCTCATATTTTTACCCCCTCCCCTCTACCTCACAGTTTACACCCCTCCTCCAAAACCTCATATTCCGCCCTTCTCCCCCCCTCCTTAGCCACATGACCCATGCTGTGCATCCGAGGATATCCAACTCAAGTTATGGATATTACTCTAGTTACGGGTTGAATGAGATGGTCAGAAGTGGTTAAGAGTAATCGGGTAGAGTCAGAGAGGTTCAGATGGAAAAAAAAAATTAGTGCTAAATGGAATTTCTAGGAAAGCCTAAAGACCATATAATGGACAATGTATGGAGGTTCACTGATTTTTTTTTTCCTATATAACTTGAGTTGGATATCCTCGGATGCACAGCATGGGTCATGTGGCTAAGGAGGGGGGGGGGGAGGGCGGAATATGAGGTTTTGGAGGAGGGGTGTAAACTGTGAGGTAGAGGGGAGGGGGTAAAAATATGAGGTGGTGGGGGTAAAATATGAGGTGGTGGGGGGTAAAATATGAGGTGGTGGGGGTAAAATATGAGGTGGTGGGGGTAAAATATGTGGTGGTGGGGGTAAAATATGAGGTGAGGGGGGGGGGGGGTAAAATTTGAGGTGGTGGGGGTAACCAACAGCTGATAGTTAAGGAGTTACTTGTCATTTGCTTTTACTGTCATTTTAGCTTCAGACTTCAAAGAGAACACATTGATTTGTTGCTGTTGCTGCTATCTAAGTTTAAAGAATATTTCTTAATTTTTTGGTGCCATTGATATTTTTGATTATTTAAGTTTTATAGAATTTTTTTTCCTGTTTATTTTAAACAAGTGGATATTTCTTCATTTGTCCACGAAAGGTAAGTTGTGTGCATTATTACATTTACCTCCGTTCAGACATTTTGAAGATTAAAACTTAAACATGAGTCAGTTTAAATGTTGTCTTTGCGGTAATACGTATGAGTATTTGAAGAGCCTTCGTAGACATGAAACGTCATGTAACGGTAAATCGACTTATACTTGCACGAGGTGTGGAGGTATTTTTCCCAATATTTATAACGGTAAAAGACATGAAAATGTATGCACCCAGGAACCGTTGATGAAAAAATTAAAATTATCTGAGCCACAAAAGAATGCCATTTTAGCACTCGTACCAGACAAGCAGGGACTTGTCGAGTATGAGACAGCATTTCAGAACCGATTGGCATCATTCTTCATCAGATCGTCCGATTCTATGGATATTAACTCGTTTCTGGAAAGTGTTAAAAACCTCTTAGTGTATAAAATTCGAGATTCACTACATGAACATGGTGCGTTAAAAGTGAACTGCCTATTGGAATGTACTTTTACAAATTCTGTGGGTGATCAGACGGATAAAGCATTCAAAACAAGAAATAAATGTGTGTTTAAAGGTAGTGATCTAAACAAATTTATTGATGAAAGTTTTAACAAAATTATAATTGAAGCTGAAGAATCCCAATTCAAAAAAAGCGGATGGAAGCTAAGTGGGGTTGATGGAATCAGATTAAGAATTAACAAGTATTTACCACTAAGGGGTTGTACATATATTCCTCTTCCGTCAACGATAGAGTCAAAGAAAGCTTGCATTAATGTGCGGAATAATGATATGTACTGTTTTAAGTATTCAATTTTATCAAAATTTGTGAAAAAGCATGCACAACGCGTTACTAAGTATAACAATTTAGAACATGTGTATGACTTTACTTGCGTTTCATTTCCAACTTCACTGAGTGAGATAAGAAAATTTGAAAAGGTAAATAACATCTCCATCAATGTGTATGGGCTGGATGAAAAAGAAAATATATATCCCCTGAAAGTCTGTAAAACAGAACTGAAAGACCACCGGGATCTTTTACTCCTGTCAAATGATAAAACGTCCCATTATGTTTACATAAAGAATTTTGGAAGATTGGTCGGGAATCAAATTAGCAAGCATGGGCATAAATTAACAATTTGTAAACGCTGCTTTACACATTTCAACCATGTTTCTGAGAAAGAAGTCAGTAAAAAACTTGAAGAACATAAGCTATATTGCGCTGAAAATAAACCAGTAAGAATAGAGTTACCGATTAAAGATCCCTTTATCAGATTCTCAAACGTGGAACGTCAAAGTAAAGTACCATTCGTCATCTATGCTGACTTTGAATCTATATTATTTCCTATAAGCGAATTGTCAAAGAACACGACTAAATATCAGAGGCACGATCCGATATCATTTTGTGTATATGTTAAAGGAATCGAAGGAGTTGGCGTTCCATTAAACCAACCCTATGTTTATAGGGGAGTCAATGCCGCTTCTCACTTCATGGAGTGTATTACAAATATTGCTAAAAAAATTCAAGAAATTTACAAAGTAAATAAACCGATGCGGATCTCACCTCAGGAAGAGGACGATTGGATTGAAGCTAAAACATGCTACATGTGTCAACACGTATTTACAGAAAACAATCTGAAAGTTAGAGACCACTGCCACCTAACTGGAACCTACTTAGGAGCTTCTTGTAATAATTGTAATCTAAGACGTGTTAATCCCTTGTTTATACCTGTTATAATGCATAACTTGAGCAATTATGACTCACATTTCATCGTTAAGGAATTGGGAAATATTCCTGGGGAAGTTGAAATAATACCGAATAGCGAAGAAAAGTATATATCTTTCACAAAGCATATTGGTAAGCTGAAACTGAGATTCATAGATTCTTACAGATTCATGCCACGAAGCTTAGATTACCTAGTAAAATCTCTATCTATGGATAAATTCAAGGAAACATCGAAATATTTTAGAGACGAGGAATTAGCATTGGTTACCAGAAAAGGTGTGTTTCCATACGATTATTTAGACAATGAAGAAAAGTTAAATGAAACAGAGTTACCACCAATTGAAGCTTTTTACAATAAATTAAATGAGAGCGATATCAGCGCAGAAGATTATAGACACGCTCAAAACATATGGGAACACTTTAAATGTAAATCTTTGGGTGAATATGCTGATATTTACGTTAAAAGTGATGTTCTTCTACTTTGTGACGTCTTCGAATCTTTTCGAGACGTTATGATGAAGACTCATAAACTTGATCCAGCTCATTATTTTACCGTTCCCGGTTTGACCTTCGACGCCATGTTAAAATATACAAAAATGAATATAGAGCTCTTACAGGATTATGATATGATTCTAATGATAGAACATGGTATTCGAGGAGGTTTGTGCCAGGTATCGCACAGGTATGCAGAAGCGAATAATAAGTACATGCCTAATTTTAATCCAAACGAAGAATCGAGTTATATAATTTATTTAGATGCTAATAATCTTTATGGACAAGCGATGAGCATGTATTTACCATACGGAGGATTTGAATGGGTTAAAAATCCGGAACGTATAAACATATCCGAGCTTAAGGATGATGACGAAATTGGTTACATATTTGAAATTGACATCAGTTATCCTCAAGAACTTCATCATTACCATGATGATTTACCGTTCTTACCTGAAGCGATGATTCCACCGGAGCAAATTCTAATTCAAAAAAATTGATAACACATTTTGGAAAAAGAAATCGCTACGTCTTACATTATAAGAATTTGATTCAAGCTCTACAGCATGGGCTAAATTTGGAAAAAATTCACCGTGTTCTAAAGTTTAAACAAGCACCATGGCTACGATCGTATATAGAATACAATACAGAGCTAAGGAAAGGAGCACTCAATGATTTTGAAAAAGATTTTTATAAGTTGCTTAACAATGCAGTTTTCGGTAAAACGATGGAAAATATCAGGAACCGCCAGAATATTCAACTAGTAACTGACAGTAAAAAGTTGATGAAACTTGTTGCTAAACCAAATTTCATTGACCGTACAATCTACAATGAGAATATAGTGGCTGTTCACATGGGAAAATCAAAAGTCATGTTTAATAAACCTATATACATAGGAATGTGTATTTTAGACTTATCCAAAACGGTTATGTATCAATTTCATTATGAAATAATGATGAAAAAATATTCTGGAGAAACCTTGAAGATGATGTATACCGATACAGATTCCTTTATTTATAAGGTCTTAACAGATGATGCCTATGAAGATATGAAAAAAATGAATCAATATTTTGATTTCTCAGACTATCCTGAAACACATTTATGTTATTCGAATAAAAATAAAAAAAAGTTAGGAAAGTTCAAAGATGAGCTCAATTCCAAAATAATTTTAAAATATGTGGGATTAAGAGCGAAAATGTACGCTATTATAACGGAAAATGATGTAAAAAAGCGTGCTAAAGGCGTGAAAACATCTTCGTTAAAACAATATATTAGTTTTGAGGATTATGAAAATGTATTATTTAAAAAGGAAATTATGCATACGCCAATGAGGATGATACAATCTAAGCTGCATAATATTTTTAGTTCCGAAATAAATAAGGTTTCTCTGTCTCCTTTTGATAATAAAAGACACATCCTAAAAGACGGAATCAATACTTTGGCCTATGGTCATTATAAATTAAATGAAGTGAAATAATATAAAGATTATTTTTGTAATAATAAGAAACAAAACGCGAATTTACAACCATTTTTGTCTTTGGCCTGAAAAAAACTAAGGTAACAAATAATAAAAATGATAGTTCATGGTGTGGCAATATGTTTGTTCACTAATGAATTTGGAATATTTTAGCGGTCTTTAAATTAATAAAGCCATCTCAGCAAGGCAGCCATTGCATTTATCATAATGTCTCGAAAGAGAAATGTACAGAGTATCGAACAAAGGTTTTATCTGTATGGGTAAATAAAAATTTGTTTAAATCTATTCACCATGAATGAAAGGGGTCACTGTCACGGTTTGAACACCTATAAACCCTGAATGAAGGTCAATGGCACGGTTTGAACACCTGTAAACCTGATTGTGTGAGTGAATGTGAGGTGAATAGAATAATCCTGCAGAATAATTTCGATGCTCATATTTCTCTTTCAAATACATAAAGAAAAAAAATGATAAAGTATATGGTGTTGTTAATTTATTGAAGATTAAATAGTTATTGCCAACCATCTCAACAGCAAATATTTCGTTTATGCCATGAGGTGAAAAATTAAATTTCAATATGATTATACATTACCAAAAGAGTGATGATTTTATTTTTTTATAAGCATAAATTTAGTTTAATTCTTGATTGTGTTAGAAATTATATTTTATGAATTCTGATTTTCAATAAACTTTATTTTTTCGTTGAATTTGTACACATTTTGATTGTAAAAATCACGTTGTAAAATAAATAAATAAAATAAAAACCTCTTCGATGTACCTTTACCTTGACGTGGTGAAGAGGCTTAAGGCTTAACGCCGAACTAAAAAAGGTACAACACTTTGTTTACTAATAATACTTTTAACGAAAATGAACAAAATGTTTACGATGTACTATATTATTTTAATAGAATATAATATTGTTTATACTTTAGCAAGAGACGCAGAGAAGATAAGGAAGTTGTTTACCTTCGATGGAATTAACGTTATCATTGTTTATTTCTTTAGATAGAACTCCGGATTATAGTGAAGGTGGACGGGTGTAGCCGAACGACCTCGAAGACAATAGTTAATTATTAGTAAATAATGCTTGAAAATGGTACAAAATGGACTGATAAGGTGAGAAACCAATTAAAAATGTTAAAATTATTATTTTTAAACAAAATAAATTTCCGTCAGAAGTAGGTAAAAGTTTTATATTATTGTTTATTTATACACTAAGAAATTCTCATCACAAAGTTAATGTTTACGTCTTAAATTGAGCTTGTTTACGATTAAGTTATTAGGGATTAACCATTGACGGCCCATAATTCTAAGAAGCGCATTATCAATATTGATACTTAAGAGGTTAATCGTTCAAAGTTTAAAAGCCTAAGGATCTTTTTATCGCAACTTAAAATGTAGGATTAAGGATCAGAGTTCAATGCTGTATAGGATTAGGAAGCACTATTACGATGTTTATATTTAAGCCACCAAGAAGGTTCAAAGTCCATGTTTACGTTTAAGCTTAAGGAACCCTATATCGCTATTTAAATAAAGGATTAAGGTATCAAAGCTCAAATATGTATAGGATTAAGAAGCCCTATGACGATGTTTATATTAAAGCCGTTAAGAGGGTTCAAAGTCCATGTTTACGTTTAAGCTTAAGGAACTTTTTATCGCTATTTAAATTGTAGGATTAAGGATCAAAGTTCAAAGGTGTATAGGATTAAGAAGGTCTATAACGATGTTTATATTAAAGCCATCATGAAGGTTCAAAGTCCATGTTTACGTTTCACTTATCAACATGCTTAAACATGATTTAACTCTGTTTGTACATGTTCATACCCTTTTAAATTATTGCAATAGTGGCGCCATAAAAACGAAATGGCGGCGGCTCACAATTACTTTTAAAAAAAATGTCATTGGGAAGATAACATAAAAAATTCCGGAGAGACGCACTCTGGTGGGCACATTAAAAAGTAGAGCTGGTGCTGCGCTCTTGCGGATACTTTAGAAGGTTAGTGTGCACCACGACTATGTGAAGAGAAAATAAAAGTAAATAAAGAGATTTAGAAAATGTGAACATTAAAAAGGTTACGAAAAATGTAAGCTTTGGAAAGGTTTTGTAACAGTAAGAGGGGGGGGGGTTTCCGAACATGTAAACAATGGGGAGGTTGCGGAAAATGTAAATATTGGGAAGGTTATGTAACAGCAGGGGAGGTTTCGGAAAATATAATCATGAGGAAGGTTATGTAGCAGTTAGGAAGGTTTCAACAAATGTAAACAGTGGGAAGATTATGTAACAGTTAGGGAGGTTTCAGAAAATGTAAACATTAAAAAGGTTATGAAAAATGTAAGCATTGGGAAGTTTACGTAACAGTTAGGAAGGTATCAGAAAATGTAAACAATGGGAAGGTTATGTAACAGTAAGGGAGGTTTCAAAAAAATGTAAACAATAGGAAGGTTATGTCACAGTTTGAAAGGTTTCGTAAAAGCACACATTACAATTTGACCATCGGGCCTAGCCGGGAGGAACTCTCAAGTTAGGCACTCTGATTAGTTTACTAATGCAGGAGTGGGGGGAGCAAAATGGCGTCCGGGTAGACTCATGCTTTGTAAATGGTTACGGCATAAAACAAAATGGCGGACGGGTAGACTCATGCTTTATAAATACTAAATTAGCCCAAAACGTAGGGAAAAGAAAATGGACGCCGGGTAGACCCATGCTTTGTAAATTGTGACGTCATAAAAACAAAAGGGCGTCCGGGTAGACTCATGCTTTATAAATACTAAATTAGCCCAAAACGTAGGGAAAAGAAAATGGACGCCGGGTAGACTCATGCTTTATAAAGACTTAATACCCTCAAACAGGGGTCACGTGATCAAAAAGGGGCGTGGCCTACTGGTTTAGGTTAGGTTAATAAAAGGTCACGTGACTAAAAAGGGGCGTGGCTCGGTGGTTTAGGTTAGGTCGATGGCGCGAACCATAGTATTTAAGGTTGGGTCGTGATGACGTTATAGGTGGTTAAGAGTGGTAGGGGAGGGGATGGAGGAATCGGTGTGCCAGCTCCCCCATTTCTTATCTACTATTAAAGTTTTATATATATAATTTATTTGGTATTATATAGTGATAAGAAGGTTCCTTTGATTATATTTTAAAAGAAATCGAATATTTAATCGATAAATAAAACTAACAATATGAGGTTAGGTTAGATTGAGTAGATCACGAACGACAGGTAGATCGCGAACGATCGTTCAATAAAGGCCAGTTTTGGCGGGAAACCATGGGCGCCGCCATCTTGCACCGGAGCCCTGGGCCAGAATCGGCATTTTATATCTACTACGGTATTTCATTCATGTTTCTAGTTTTTACTGCCAACATTTTCTCCTATACACCTATTTTAACGGTTTTGTTACGTAAAGCGTTGTTGACTAACTATTTTTGTTTCCAATGGAGAGACCAGAAGATAATTTCAAAGAAAAATATTTCGATTTCTGACTTGATGTTTTCAAATAGTTATAGAATAAGAGTGACTAGATAACAATGTATCATAATACTTAATAACTTCCCTTTCCTTTCTCTTAAAATAATAATAATACCTAAGGCTATCTCCAATAGCCTTTAACCAGCTACTTAGTACCGACAAAGGAACCCTCACCTGTACTTAAAGCACAATACCCAACACCTGCATTACCCATCTTAACACTCCCTTTGATCGCCCCCTGCCTCCTTCCTCATCTCTCCTACAATCTCTTGCTAAATCTACCCCCCGAATCCTCAGAACTATTCACTTCTGTTTTTACAATACTTGTGTCAAACTCATAGAAAGTATGTACACAGGTAGCCACTCAAACTCCTCAGCACTGTGTATATGTATTCAGAAGAGGTATTTTCTTATAATAAAAGTAGTATCTGAATATATCTACTGTGTGCGATTCATTAACTAAATGAAAACCCATAAGGAAGTACAAATTTATTGTGCATTTTATTTTTATTTTTCTAAAATTTACATATCTCGCTTGATGGGATTAATATTGAAATGATAATCTATGCCTGGTTATATATAATTCATATTAAAGATAAGGACCAATTTAGCTTAAAAATATTTTAGATTTTTTTTATTTTTTATATTTATTATTCATTTATTCAAAGAAATTTACAACTGTATTGATTAAATACAATAAGTAAATGGGATAGATTTGAGATTAAGACACATGATTGCCCTGTGAAGAAACTACCCATTGGTAGAACTCCAAATACCAATTTATGGTAAGAGGTCTCTTGGCCATCTTCTTTTAAGTCGCCTCGGTGGATTGTCAGAAATAGATGTTGAGGAGAGGTCACGGATAAGCGGGTTTGAGTGGGCTGCAAGTTTGGAATGGAAGGATGTATATCTGGATTAGGCTAAGTCTTCAACTAATGAGATATTTAGGTCTTTATGGATAATTTTATTTGTAACAAAGTATGGAGAATTAAGGATTTTTCGAAGGATCTTGGATTGTAGGGATTGGATGCGAGAGGAATTTGATGGTTTAGTGGACCCCCATAATTCAATGCCGTAGGTCCAAATAGGCCTTATAATGGTTATATAAATGAGTTTTTTGTAGGAAATAGAAAGTTTTGAGCGTTTGTAGAGTAAGTGTTGTAGTAATCGGTATCTGCGAGCAGTTTCCTGTAGTTTCAGTCTAGTATGAGGGTTCCATGTGAGTCGTTTGTCTAGGTTTAGTCCTAAGTACCGAAACTGTTCAACAGGAGTAAGTAAGATGTTGTTAAAGGATTCGGTGGGGCAGGAAGTCATAGGTTTACGTCGTAGAGTGAAGGTTATTTGATGTGATTTATAAGGATTTATTTTAATTCTCCAGTTCTGACACCATTCTTCGATGGCTGATAGATGGTTCTGTAGGATTCGGGATGAAATAACAGGATCACTATTCACAGATAACACACATATGTCATCGGCAAAGGTGGTAAGGATAGTGTTTGGTTGGATGGGAATATCAGCTATATACACTGAATAAAGGATCGGACCCAGGATACTACCTTGAGGTACACCAGCTGATTGGGTGAATACGGTTTTAGAGTATTGAAGCTGACAAATATTTCGAAGGAATATTGAGAAACGAAAATTCAACCTTTGAATTCCGATATCCCTAGAAAAGAGCTTGCAAATTCCTTATGAACCCCTTATATAGAAAGTTATTCTCAATTATTATTACAACTTACTTGTTCCAAAAGGAAAGTCAAACGGTGTTTTTATCTCATAGTATATTACGTGATTTTCCAGCAGATTTACCTCAAAATTTTAATCAAGGTATTATAAAAACATTAATAGAAGAATAATTGGAATTTTCTTACTCTAGAGGATTTTGTTCACTATCAATTTTCAATTGAAAAACTTGCGATGCTAGGTGCTTGTGAAATTATTTACAGCCATCGCATTTCCATTTATCAATCGAATCAACTATTCTTATATCTAAAGAGATGATTTAATATTGACATTTGTAATTATTTTCTGGTCAAAATTCATCATGACTGTAAACTAATTAAAATTACTTTTTCTTTTTACTTAAAATGTTTGAGAAAAATTTATTTGAAGATGAAGTTGAAAGCAATAGATACCACTACCATATTCTTGATATAAAATGTGAGTTTCTGTTCTAAAAAAATAGAGGATTTCAAAGCGGGATTTCACTTTATTTTTTACTTGAATTCTATCCCATCCGAAATGCTACTCAATTTCAATAATATTCATCAGATCAAAAACATTTATAGTCATATATCGCTTGGAGGCAATACTTCGCCATGTTTTTTTCATATGAAAGTCAGACATTTTTCTATGATATTTTATTTTTCAGGTATTTCATTCGAAAAATGTATTTCTAACTTCGTCAAAAGCGTAGATATCAATATATGGTTTGAAATTAGGTAAGTAAAAATTAATATTTCGGGCACAATCCGCACTTGATCATGCCAAGAATGCTCTTTCATAAATAAAACGACAGGAGCTGAGTTTTATCCCCAAACAAATGTGTGTATTATTACGTGTACATTTTCAAGGAAGAAAAAGTCGAGATCAATAAGTGGGTTTTGGAGAAAAAAGATGGAAAAATAATTAGGAAGAGAAAAGCAAGACAGGATATTTATAATTGGTATAGGTATAAATTAAGGCAGGAAAGTGAAGCAAGCTCGGTTCAAGAAAGGGCACATGTTGGATTGTTTATTTTTACTTTCACTTACTATATATAGTAAGGGAAAGTATTGCGATCGTGAAAATTTTCGAATTCCAGTTTTCAACGGAAATACATGTTTTGTAGTCCCCTGAGTCCAAATAACCAAGTCCCGAAAAAAGGTATGTGTGTGGTAACCCCCGGGCGAAAACGAAAAGTCCTATGAAACTGAAGTTTCATATTTAAGACAACTATACGCCCGAGATGCTACAAAATATTTTTCATCAAAATCAGCTGACCGGAAGATGTACTTTATACCATCCATTTTGCAAGTTTTTACGATTTTCTCAAAAACGTTAGAGCCGTTTAGATTTAGATTAAACTCTCTATATCGACGTAAAATTTAATGGGCTTTAATATCATGTAGGATTCATTCTGACTATAATAGTATTAACAGGGCTTAAATGCCGTTATTTTAAATTTTCGTCCTCTAAAGTACTTTTGATTCTGTAGATGCTATAAAAATAACTATGTTATCTTGTTAGCATTGGCAATTAACAGCTAAATATGCAAGTTGAGCAAATTTGATAAACAACTAAAGAATTTTTTTATTTTTTTTTTTATTCATATTTTATTGAATTTTACAACTGTATTAACATACAACTAAAGAATAAAACTGAAACAATATTTTTTTAATGCAATTTTTAATTTTAAACATAAGAAGAGTCATATACATGTTTTATAAACCGTTGGAAAACAAAATATTTTTGAAAAAATATCATCTTATACACAAGCTTGTAAAAGTTAATCAAAATTGATGAAAAGCCGATAAAACTAACTGTTTATTTTAGATAATATTATAATAGATTTTTCTAATAAAACACATGTTTATATAAAATTCCCATTTAATAAATTCATTAATGGTTTCTCTCATTTTTATTTCTTACTGTATTTGAAAATTCTTTAATCGATTTTAGAAATAGAGGTAAGTGAAAGTCGTGTGTCCTCCGCACCGGATTTTTAAATAAAATAAAAAATTTAAAATAAAAATATGAAATCATGGGGAAATCCTTATTTTTCATTTGTCAATTATGATTACTATTTAATTATTGACTTGTCTTTGGGAAAATCCTCTATGCTAATAGAGCTGGTTTTAGCTATTATATCAAGTTATATTTTAGATCCTTGATGATTAGCTAAACATAATTTCTAATTATTCTATTTCGTTCTTAAATCACTTTTGTCTATTTACCATAATATAGTTGCAAGTGAGGAATCGTTGCGGTGATCCATTTCATTTTAGAAATCAATAATATTGGGTTGTGTCACATGAAATGTCCGTTTTCAAGGCAAAGGATTTTTATTAAAAATACGGTATGAAAACAAGATAATTTTATTCGAAGTATTTACCTTCTTTTTCTACACATTTTTCCCAACGTGACACCAACTTTTTTATCCCCGAACTGAAAAATTCTGAGCTTTGAAGTGAAACAAAATCTGAAAACGCACTCTTCACTTGATCATCATTTTCAAAACGTTTTCCTTTGACGAAGTTGTCTAAATTCCTAAACAGGTGGTAATCTGTTGGCGACAATTCAGGAGAATATGGTGGGTGCGGAAGAACTTCGTTGCCCAGTTCTTTCAATTTTTGCACGGTATGTTTTGAAACATGCCGCTCAGTGAGATCATAAGGTACTCATGTATCGAGCTTTTTTACTTTCCCAATACACTTTTAATGTTTGGAAACGGTAGATGCACTTACATTTAGTTGTGCTAAGAGTCCTTCAACTGTTTGGTAGGGGTTTCCTTCTACTGATGTTTGGACATCGTTGTATATTACGGACGGAGGTCTTCCTCGGGTTAAGTTTTCCAAGTCGGTATCCTCAGCTGCAAACTTAGCAAACCATCGGCGAGTGGTCCGTTCATTAACACTCCCTTCCCCAAACGCCTTGCAAATATTTCTAGCGGCCTCAGCTGCTGAATGGCCGAGTTTAAACTCGTACAAAAATATTACTCGAAAATCGCGTGTTTCCATGTTCAAATTATTATAATGCTATTACGAGAATTCAAGACAGCCAATGAATTTATTAATAAATGTGACACAGATCATTTTCATGATGTATCAGCTAAGGTTAGATCTCTTTAAAAAAATGAAGGAAAATACATAGTCAATATAACCAAGACAGTAACAATATTACAAATCTAATTATTTATATTTTAAAAAATGTAGTTTTTCTTCAGTACTATTTCAACTAGACATATTATGTTCTGTTATATTACCATCAAAATCTATCAAGAATGTTTTATTTAAACCTATTCCATTTAATTACTTATTTTAATTGACATATTATAATTATATTTATTACTAATATCTTGATTAGATTACATGTATTTTTATTGTAAATAAATTCGTATATTTCTATTGGGTTGTTTCACATGAAATGCCCGTTTTTATAGTTTCTCAAATACATAAAGGATTTTTCATGTCTCTGTTTTCTTCCGAATGTTATGAATATCTAAAGTAAACAGTTACTAATCCTCTATCTTTGTATTATAAACATTAGCTTCCCAATCAATTACCCACATTTTAGTATACCTCCAAATATGAACATGGAAACACGCGATTTTCGAGTAATATTTTTGTACGAGTTTAAACTCGGCCATTCAGCAGCTGAGGCCGCTAGAAATATTTGCAAGGCGTTTGGGGAAGGGAGTGTTAATGAACGTGTTAATGAAAGTTTTCTTCAGCTGGGGATACCGACTTGGAAAACTTGCCCAGAGGAACACCTCCGTCCGTAATAGACAACGATGTCCTCAAACATACAGTAGAAGGAAACCCCTACCAAACAGTTTAAGACTCTCAGCACAACTAAATGCAAGTGCATCTACCGTTTCCAGACATTTAAAGTGTATTGGAAATGTAAAAAAGCTTGATACACGGGTACCTCATGATCTCACTGAGCGGCAACAAGACCCCATGTTTTAAAACATACCGTGCAAAAATTGAAAGAACTGGGCTACGAAGTTCTTCCGCGCCCACCATATTCTCCTGACTTGTCTCCAACAGATTACCACCTGTTCAAGAATTTAGACAACTTCGTCAAAGGAAAACGTTTTGAAAATGATGATCAAGTGAAGAGTGCGTTTTCAGATTTTGTTTCACTTCAAAGCTCAGAATTTTTCAGTTCGGAGATATAAAAGTTGGTGTCACGTTGGGAAAAATGTGTAGAAAAAGAAGGTAAATACTTCGAATAAAATTATCTTGTTTTCATACCGTATTTTTAATAAAAATCTTTTGCCTTGAAAACGGACATTTCATGTAAAACAACCCAATAGTTTGAAGGGTATAGCCGGGTAAGTATGGTAAATCTGCCCCCGCGGCTTTTTTGCCTCCAACTTGGGGGATCAATTCGATGTGGAATAAAAATATTCCTCATAAAGTTTTAGCTTTATAATTCAAACAGTTTTTAAGATTTTTCAAAAAACCTCTGTTTTCTATCTTACTATTTTTTTATAGGTCTAGGTAACATTGAAGAGTACTTCATTGTAAAATCCCTTCAAAGAGCTTACAGTGGGAATCGTTTTTGCCTTTTTATGGCCTAAAATTTAACAGGATCGATAGAAGTGGATATGCTCAAACAATTCCATTTGAAGGCCATTTGTACGCTCGAAATTCCATTTCGAACTAAGCTGTTCACACGTATACACAAAAATCGTTTCGAGGGACTTTTCGGATATATATCAATGCAGAAGTACGATTCAAAAGTCAATCAAATATAATATAATAATATATATTTATGTATAACAAATGCAATGTAAATCGACTGAACTGCGGTATTATGAAAACAAAATCATCAGCAATTATCAACCTTTTCCTTGCCAAAAAAATACATATTTTTCTCGGAAAATTTGGAATCAAATGAAACAATACATGTTCAGAGTTAACCTGTGAACCGAGGAATTCCCTTCTTAATCACGCAGCGTATAACAGGCGCCAAGTCTAATTTCATACTATTTTTTTTTATTGTTTGCTTAAATAAATGAAATTATTATATATATATATATATATATATATATAATATATATATATTATTATTGTGACTAATCGGACGATGCTACAGTGGGAGTCCTAAATTTTGCCTATCCAGGTTTTATTAGGATAGGGATCTTTAACGAGTACCTGACATCGCACATGCTCGGGACCACCTTTTAACGTCTTCTCCGAAGGACGGCATAACTAAGGATTTTTTACTCCCATTAAAAAAAATCCTAGGACCACCTGCGGGTGGTAACCTGTGACGTTAGGCATAGGAGGCCGTTATGCTACAGGTGATCCCAATATATGAATGATTTATCCACTTTATAATAGAAAATATACGTTTTTTCCCGTTCCAGGGGCATTTTGATGGAAAAGTTGCTGTAACGTCTGAGGCAAATAAGCTTCTAAAAAATTTTTTCAGTTTTATACCATTTAATGTTTTCGAGCTAGACTTACCACACATAAATAGTGTATAACTTAACAATTAATAAACTAATTGGCTATGGCTTGCATTCTCATTATAGCATTATTTTTATAATGATTTGTAAGAGGGTAGTCAGTAGGAAACAGGTCATTACATCTGTGATACTGCTTAGTCAACACCTGTAAGAGACATATTTTCTCTTGTAATTCTCAAGTAATTGTCTCACTAATTAAAAAGGGTGAACGATAGTAATTAAAAAGAGTGGAAGGCAAAACAATTATCTTTTATATCGTTTAATAGGAAGATAATGGTTCCAAATAAACCTGAAATTACACCATGACTAATTCAACCAGTAAAAAGATTCTAATCTAAGTGGTGATAACTTGAAGAAGCATAACGGTTCAAAAAAAAGGGGTTTAAGTGTCGGTGAAAACGTTTTATTTTACGATCTAACTGTTGGAATCAACTGGGACTTATGTCTAATACTGGAGTGTCTATTTCATATACAGTCAGTGTCAAAAGTATTCGGAATTCACTACCATTCTGATGTAATTTACTTGCATTTAACTTGTTTTTTATGTTTTTAAGGAGTTGTTAACCTCTTTATAATGTAGCAGGAAGGTATACAATAGGGATACTCACTACGTTTGCTATAGCACAAAATATGTGCTATAGCAAACGTAGTGAGTACCCCTAGTAGCTAAAACTAAAAATTACGACAGCAATAATTTTACTTCTAACATTGTAAACGTTCAAAAATTAAAAATAGTGTATGTCAATGGTGTCAAAAGTATTCGGAATTACATGGTTTCCTAATTATATTAAAGGAGTGATCATAAATAAACGTCCAGTTGGTAATACCTTATGTATGATTATACATTTTAGCCTGCTAGGAGTGGATCTTACTAATTAATTGTTTGTTTGGTGTGAAATGTTATCCCTCTCAAGAACTATTGTTTCTTGAGGCCATTTTCATTTTGAATATAGTATTTTCTGATTTTTCTTCATAGTAGGACCCACAAATAGTTAATTAAATTTGAAATAATTTATGGAAGAGGGATTTTGAAAATTTTGCTGCAACTAATTCTGATTGGATAACGTATATCTGTCCAGAATCATAGTCGCGTTCATGTAGAAATTTTAATTTATTCTTCTTTTTTTTTTACTTTTGATTCTGGCTTATCACACTTTAAAAGTACACAAAACTATTAATAATTATTTCCATGGATCCAATGTTATTAAACTTTTTCAAATAAAAACAGACCTAACTATAGTTCTATGGCATACTTTTTTGTTTTTCAATTATTTATTGAGATATATTGCAATTTAATAAGTAATATACACAGAAAACAATGATTAAGTCAAATTACATAAAATATAATATATACACAAAAAAACCTATAATTGAAATAAATGAAATAAAGAAGTAAGAAATACATTAACATCATACACACGATTATGGCATGCTAAATTTTTTATTTGGTTTCCTCCAAACGATAATGTTTTCATAAGATCCATGTATTTTAGTATGGGAGTTACTGTAAACATTTTAATTCATCAACCTTCTCTTTAAAAAAAATGTTACAAACTTTCAGTCTATTTTCTTATTGCCTTGCCTGCCAAAAAAAAACGTTTTCCGTACTTCTTATACCATGTTTTTGTTGTTCTTATACCATCCATAAGTACTAAAAAATTCAGAAATAAGCTAAGGTTTACTCATTTGAGGTATTGTTTTCTTATTTGATCAAACTTTCAGTTTTAAGTTTAATATTTTTTGGACGCTCAATATTCTGCTTTTATATTTTATTATTATACCCTCTACACTTTACTCAGACATCCACATTTTCTCATATATTTTTTTAACATTACAACTATTTCTCTTTAAAAAAATATTCGAAGCCGTTGTTGGATGGTTGCGCTTTTATTTTGGGGCCTCATTTCATAAAAAAAATCTTTCCAAGGTTGGGTATATGTTAAATGAGGGAGACGAATTGTTTAGAAGATAAAATTATGACGAAGTGTGAATATGAACATTTGAAACCATTAAACAACATGATATTACGATTTCCGAATACTTTTGACACTGATGGGTCTTGTAATTTTATATTATTAATCAGATATTTTTAAAAACAATAAACTTTTCGATTATCGGAAATGAAAAACTTGTCGGTATTACTCTCTTTATATCTCAAAGGATCGAGGTACCTGTATTTCAAATGACAATGAAAAGAAATGAAAAGTAATTTTATTCTGGAACGAGTAGTCCCTTAAGAATAACGATAAAAGTACAATATAAATGATAATTGTCTGGTCGTTTAAGACTTCAGTTTAACAATAAAATACAGACTTTGTGACAATGAATAGTTGTCATCTATAGCTTTTAAATATTAAATATCTTGGGAAGATTGATACTTTAGGAGATGAAGAAATAGTTGACTCAGCATAAACAGTTTATGCTTGGACATGGCAAAGTAATGCCCTGATGATGGCTCACAAGATTGAGCCGAAACGTTAGCAAAATTTAAAAAAATTCAAAAAATGACGGACTCCTGATTATTCCACCTATGAAAGTAGAAATTAATACTAAATAAAATAAAACAAAAATACATATATATATATATATATATATATATATATATATATATATATATATATATATATATATATATATATATGTATGTATGTATATGTATATTATGGTGTAAAAAAAAAAAAGTATCTGGAATTACGTGCTTTTCTAATTATATTAAAGTAGTGATTATAAATAAACATCCAGTTGGTAAACCCTTATGTATAATTATGCATTTTAGCCTACCAGGAATTGATCTTAGTATATACATTTCATATATAGGGAAGTGGAAGTATAAAAGTATGTTTATAGCGGCAATAACTTTTTTTGCACATTACCCGACAGAATATAAAATTATATTTCTAAAATATGAAAATAAATCAGAAAATAAAATAAAACTCACCACGGCATTGGGATACTTTCGTAGTAGATGTGATGGTGAAGAGGGAAGCGATGATGAAGAGAGCTGGTAATAAAAAGGATGCCATCGTCCAAGAGTGTTCTCTCCACTGGCTCCTTATCAACTAACCTCCGATCCACATTCTCACCACACAGGAGCCTTCTCGCCACTCTCCTTTCCTTCGCCCCCTCCAACACCTGCCCGACCTTACCACGCATCCATCTCTTAACCTCTTTTTCATATCATAATTTAATTTCCTCTCCGTTACCCAATTTTGGTCTATTATTTTCAATAATGAACCTTAGTGATCGACCAAAAACCAAAAATTACTCCCTCCCCCTCCTTAAAACTTTGAGGATTTACATTTCAAGATACGCAGAATCCTAATAACGAATAAAAAAAAATCCGGTTGTCCGCTGCACAGTGGAAAATATGACCGATTTAGGTGGACAAAATTCTGAAACTTGACTATATTTAAGTTTTAGGGTCCCACATTACGGGAAAAAAAAAAATATATATATATATATATATATATAAACCATTTAATTTTTTGACACGATAGGCAAGCACACACTGGTCAAACATCAATTTTATTTGCTAAAACCTAAAACTTCCCTAATATTTACGTTTGAAGTCGCAGAATACAGGAAAAATAATAATAAAAAAATTAATTATGGCTCGGAGTTGCTGAAATCTGCTTATAGATGTATTTTATATTATTTAGGAAATTCTTGACAATATAGATTGTAAAACTTTTGATTCGGAGTGTTGAGTCTGAAAAAAATTATGTATAACACAAGGCGCAAAAAATCGCAACAATTCTTTGTAATATCTAAAGCCTAGAAGGATTGATGAAACAAATCCTTGGGGTAACTTGGGGGTTATATAGTTTTTCGTTATTGAATAGGGGCATAGATTTACAAATTGCTAAATTAACTGTACAGGTGAAATTGCAATGTATATTCAATAACGTGTTTGGAAGTATAAAGTCTTACCTATCTCAGCAATGTCCATTGTTAAATAAAAGCAAAAAGACTTTGCTCTAAATACACCTTGAACACAATAAATGAACATCGAATAAAGATAATCCCACTGCCGGTTATTAGGCACTTGTGTGAACAGGAATGATTCGCTCATTTATTATTTCTTTGTAAACACGGTATGGCGGGAAAAAATAGTATTAAGGGTCTTGTCAACTAATAATAAAAAGGTGAAGCACTGGAAAATTCCAAACTTTTGACTTGTCTTTTGTCCACGTAAATTGGTGATTTTGCCCACTGTGCGCCGTCTGCCACACAGTGGTTAAAATATGGAACTAAAAACTAAAAATGTGAACTTTTTTTTTTTAAACACATCTCGACTCGTTTTTAACAAACAACATCCCAGACTATAATTCTACCAAACCTTTAATCAAAAATATTTTAAGAAGTTTGCAATATTGATTTACTGATTTTGTATTTATTTATTTAATTTTAAAGCAAAAATTGCGCTATCTACTGATTTTTTTCTGAATTACTAAGATTTTGAACCTTTTGAACGATGATTCCTAACGTCTTAACACTTATACATTGATATCCGATGATTAGTTTTAAAATGGCGGCTGATTAAATATTATTTTAATCAATAACTCAGTTATTTTTGAAGATAGAAAAAGAACATTTATTAGAGTTTTTTAAACTAAGAAACCGCGAATAATTATAATAAGAAAGAAATTGAAATATTACCTGAAATACGCCTATGAATCAGTTATTTTTCAAGATAGAGGAAAAACTGTATTGAGTTTTTTTGTTAGTGCTATTTCATAGAGAACTAAATTTTCTACTAAAAGAAAAATGAATCATTGAAATCGGTTTAGAAAAAGCGAAGATATATCTTTTTGAAATTAGCACTGGTGGTTGACGATTTTCCTTTGAATCATTTATTGCTTTGGGAGCGGCGTGGTCTAGTGGATAGAGCGCTAGTCTACTGTTCTCTGGGTCCTGGGTTCGAATCCCGGCTGTTGCGGAATATTATTTATTCTGTTAATTCGGCCGGGGCACGACCCTAGGGTATGGAGACTGTCACGGCTGACAAAAACTAGGGTCGGAACAAACCCTAGCTTTAATTAAATCATCTGATATTTTAATTAAAATTGATCTAAAAATAAGAGAGGTTACAAAATATTGGTTTTATGTGTTATTGATTATATTTGTCTTGTTCAGTTAATGTTACATGTTTATTCTCTTAGTTTAATTTGTTTTATTAATGAATATTGAACCCGCAGGGGTTCAATTACCTGATATTGGTGTGTGAAAATGAAGAAGTTTTAAGTCAAAAATGGTTACTACTCACTCCCCCTCCACTGGGCTAGCACTTATATAAATAAATAATTATAGAACATAAATAGAGACGTTACAGACTCTCCTGTGGCACCCAGAGTCTCTTTAAAGTGGGTACCCAAAATTAGGGGGAAAACCTGGCGGCTGGGCGTGATCAACGCCTAGTCACCTCATTGCACGGCCGTTGGCCTAGAAACAGTACGAATCTCTATATACAACCTTCATGGGTTGTAGAGGTACAGGTTTTTTTTATGTATCGCTTTTCATATTACTTAATTGACTTTAAACTATATAAACAGTTGTACCCTAATATAGTTATTTGGAAATAAAAAAAAACATTGTGTAATAATTTGCAGCGTTTTTTTTTAGTTGAAGGCTTTTATAGATTAATATAATTCATTGTCAAAAAAGCTTAATTTTTACAGAATAACATCAAATAAAAAAACAGATATTGATATATTATATGATATATACAGGGTGTCTCATAAGTGTCTCGTCATATCAAATGAAAGAATACATGTTCGGTCAGATAACTAATAACATTGCCAGTTTCTGGATTCATAACTACTTTTCATTTATTTTAAGAACTCATTTAAGATTTGGTATGTAATATTGTTTCTAAAATCTAGCCCAATAAAATAAGGGTAAAATTCAAGGTTTGTAAGAAGTAATTCGGACAAATCTTGAAATCGTTTTAATACCTCTTAATGCTCCTAAATAAAAGTAATCTGAGTTCGCACCATCACAGGTGGTGTGTTTAACTTTTTGGAGCCGAAAAAACTCGAATATTTCGCACTTTTCTCTGTTTTTCATCTATAACTCGTAAATGATGCTTCCTACAGAAAATATCTTTCTTTTTAAAATGATAGAACGTTATAAAAGTTATCTTTTATTTTATAATTTGGTTCAGTAATATTGAACCGATCGTTTGTCAGCAATACGCAACTTTTTCCATATTTTTAGAAAACCCCAATTTGATCACTAAGAGACAACTGTAAATTGAAAAAAAAAAAACTATCCAAATTAAAAAAAGTCATAGTCATAGAATGAAAGATGTAGAGCATCAAATTTCAAGTCTCATAGCCTCTTTAAATTTCAGAAATCGTTTTAATACCTCTTAATAGTTCTAAATAAATGGAATCTGAGTTTGCACCATCACAGCCTAACTTTTTGGAGCCGAAAAACCTCGAATCTTTCGCACTTTTCTCAGTTTTTCATCTATAACTCGTAAACGATGCTTCCTACAGAAAATGACTTTCTTTTTAAAATGAACGTACGTTAAATTTCCTTTCTAAAAGTTATCTTAGTTATTGAATTTGGTTCAGTAATATTGCCCCGATCGTTCGTCAGAAATAGGCAACTTTTTTCATTTTTGTTGACAAACCCAATTTGATCACTAAGAGACGACTGTAACTTGAAAAAGAACTATCCAAATTAAAAAAAGTCATAGTCATAGAATGAAAGATGTAGAGCATCAAATTTCAAGTCTAATAGCATCTTTAAATTTCAGATTCGGTTGGTACGAAACGTCGTCATTTAAGATTTGGTATGTGGTTGTGGACTGTATGATAAAAATAATAATAAAAAACTTTAAATTTAGATTCTGCCCAGAATAAGGGATCTCCAAATCGTTTTACAAGTAAATTGAAGATAGACAGCAGCTTACCTAATCGCCTTCTTCGTGTCTTCTCGAACGGGCCCGCTCCGGCTCGGCAGTCTCTTCCAGCTGCTCCTAGATTTTATCTTGTAAAACTTAGGAGAACCTAAATTCTTAAAATTGTTCCCTCTATCGTGACCGGGAATCGAATATCACCACTAATATCGTCACGGACTACAAAAACATACAATCGGGACAGAATCTCAATTCGCACTGACGCTATAGTAAAAAACAAAAGACTGTCGAATTGAACATCTGTGCCGTATCCAAGGCTCAATCTAATTAAATTTAAATCAAAATAAATATTATTATTTTTAATTCGCGTAATCGCGAACAGTATGTAATATTTTTTCTAAAATCTAGCCCAGTAAAATAAGGCTAAAATTGAAGGTTTTCGGGAAGTAATTCGGACAAAGCTGGAAATCGTTTTAATACCTCTTAATGGTCCTAAATAAAAGTAATCTGAGTTTGCACCATCGCAGATGGTGATCTTAACTTTTTGGAGCCGAAAAACCTCGAATTGTTTTCAGTTTTTCAAATATAACTCGTAAATGGTGCTTCCTACAAAAAATAATTTCCTTTGAAAATGAAAGAGTGTTAAATTTCCTTTCTAAAAATTATCTTAGTTATTGAATTTGGTTCAGTAATATTGCCGCAATCGTTCGTCAGAAATAGGCAACTTTTTCCATTTTTGTTGAAAAACCCAATTTGGTCACTAAGAGACAACTGTAACTTGAAAAAACAACTATCCAAATTAAAAAAAGTCATAGAATAAAAGTTGTAGAGCATCAAATTTCAAGTCAAATAATCTCTTTAAATTTCAGATTCGGTTAATACGAAACTTCGAAAAAATATTTTTTTAACGATTTTCCACTACACGTGTCCAAAGGCTTGTGAGAAATATTTGCTGGATACGGCCGATTTAAAACATTCTGCAGTGACTGTTGCCGTAGTTTTACTGGGAATAAAGATATTTGCAACCTAAACCATATCATGCCTAGCCAAATGGTAACTTGTCTCTATATGGGTTAGTTATACCACTTTTAATAGCAAGTCTACGAATGCAATTGAATATTTAAGTTAGGCCTGAAAGTACTTTTTTGAAACGTTTCAATCAACATCTTCTCAATTGTGATTTATAATATTCCTTGTATTACGCACGACATAGTTTTAAAAATAGGAGAAAGTGTAGGTTGGATGAATAGAAATAGGTTTTTGCACGGTATAATATTTATATTTGGTAGGTACCTACGATTAAACTACTGTAAAATTTAATATAAATAAAAATGTACATTGGAGAAGTGATTTAGTATATATCCATCTGTTAAAAAGCATTTTCTTCTCTTGGGGGTGCGATTGAAGTGACGAAGGGGATATTTCCTTGGGACGGTCCAGCTTCTTTAAAAAATGAAGGGTCTGTATTGGTTAATGTAAAGCGGTTAGCTGTGGCATTTTATTAATCTGGCTATCTACCTCGTCCTTAGGTGCACTACACAATATCATGCAAGTGTACCAAGGGATGCATTGATAGGTACAGCAGTAGTATATGTACCTCATTTAGTATATGCACCCGTACATTGGAGAAGCTATTTAGAATATAATCATCAGGTAAAACGCAGTACGTAAGAGGTATTAAAACGATTTCCAGCTTTGTCCGAATTACTTCCCACAAATATCCTTATTAGTATTGGGCTATGTCACATGAAATGTCCGTTTTCAAGGTAAAGGTAAAGTATTTACCTTCTTTTCCTTCACATTTTTCCCAACGTGACACCAACTTTTTTATCCCCGAACTGAAAAACTCTGAGCTTTGAAGTGAAACAAAATCTGAAAACGCACTTTTCACTTGATCATCATTTTCAAAACGTTTTCCTTTGAAGAAGTTGTCTAAATTCCTGAACAGGTGGTAATCTGTTGGAGACAAGTCGGGAGAATATGGTGGGTACGGAAGAAGGTTTTAAAACATGGGGTCTTGCTGCCACTCAGTGAGATCATGAGGTACCCATGTATCAAGATTTTTTACTTTCCCAATACACTTTAAATGTCTGGAAACGGTAGATGCACTTGCATTTAGTTGTGTTGTGAGTCCTTTAACTGTTTGGTAGGGAGTTCCTTCTATTGTATATTTGAGGACATCGTTGTCTATTACGGACGGAGGTGTTCCAACCAACACTCGAGGTCCGTTCATTAACACTATCTTCCCCAAACGAAATGAGAAATGGGTAAGAAGTTGTAATTTTTTTTTGTTATTTTATTTTGCCCATTTGATTCTTTTAAATGTAAGGCTATCCATGAAAGTGAGTGTTTAATATTCCTGCTCTTTCTCTTTTCTATCTATATATTCTATATACCTATCTATATTCTAAATGTCTACTCATATTGTAGAAGCAGGTACTAGACTTTAAGTAGAACAAAAAAGTTCATATAACTGATTTTACCATTCTCAACGATTGATTAGAGGGAATATCAAATTTTTAGTTGTTTGCTGTTATCAATGGCGTTCATTGAAGAAACTCAAATACATTTACTTGATATGTGAACGCAAAGAAAAAAAAAAAAATTCCAACGTGACACCAACTTTTTTATCCCCGAACTGAAAAACTCTAAGCTTTGAAGTGAAACAAAATCTGAAAACGCACTTTTCACTTGATCATCATTTTCAAAAAGTTTTCCTTTGAAGAAGTTGTCTAAATTCCGAACAGGTGGTAATCTGTTGGAGACAAGTCGGGAGAATATGGTGGGTGCGGAAGAGCTTCGTAGCCCAGTTCTTTCAATTTTTGCACCGTATATTTCGAAACATGGGGTCTTGCTGCCGCTCAGTGAGATCATGAGGTACCCATGTATCGAGCTTATTTACTTTCCCAATACACTTTAAATGTCTGAAAACGGTAGATACACTTGCATTTAGTTGTGCTGAGGGTCCTTTAACTGTTTGGTACGGGTTTCCTTCTACTGTATGTTGAAGGGCATCGTTGTCTATTACGGACGGAGGTCTTCCTCGGGCAAGTTTTCGAAGTCGGTATCCCCGGCTGAAAACATAGCAATCCAACGCCTTGCAAATATTTCTAGCGGCCTCAGCTGCTGAATGGCCGAGTTTAAACTCGTACAAAAATATTACTCTAAAATCGCGTGTTTCCATGTTCATATTTGGAGGTATACTAAAAAGTGGGTAATTGATCGGGATGCTAATGTTTATAATACAAAGGTAGATGATTAGTAACTGTTTACTTTAAATATGTAAACATTCTGAAGAAAACAACAGAGACCTGCAAAATCCTTTATTTATTTCAGAAACTATAAAAACGGACATTTCATGTGAAACAACCCAATATAAGGGCGTAACTGTTTATAATGTTATTTATAGACAGTTCATCAATAAAAAAAGCTATAAATAATTCAAAGTAAAATGGTCTTTATCAAATATTGGTATTTATTTATTAATTTGACCAAACCGATTTTTTTAATACGTTATTCGGGTTCTACATATCTTGAAACGTAAGCCCTCAAATTTTGAGAGAGGATAATTTTTTATGTCGATTACAAAGGTTCATTATTAAAAATAATAAACCAAAAGAATTTATAATATATTTCTTTACTATTTATTTTTATTTCCTTTCGATTTTAATTCATATGATTCGAATCAAATTTCCTGACTCAAAAACATTGTTACATAAACTCGACAGTTCATGCTTGACATTTTTCTCCTCTAGTTATTTATCATAATCCGCCCAGTCCTGCATTACGCATCGGAAACATGGATGACAAAAAAAAAAATTGAACAAGACCTCCTAATCTTTGAGAGGAAAATTCATCGAAGAATATTTGGAGGAGTACAGATCGATGGAAACTGGAGAAGGCGTACTAATGCTGAAATTTATACAATGCTTGATGATCGAGGTATTGTTCTGAGGATGAAGCTCGGAAGACTTAGATGGGCTGGCCACGTGCCAAGGATGGAGGATAAAGCCATACCTAAGAAGATCCTGACAGATCCTCTCTACGGCACGAGAAGAAGAGGGAGACCAAAACTGAGATGGTCACACGGTGTGGCGAAGGATTCCAAAGATGTCCTGGGAGCCGGGAACTGGATGATGGCTGCACAGCACAGAGATGACAGGAGGAAGTTGGTGGAGGAGGCCAAGACTCGTCACCCTACAACGCCGTGATAGTTATTTATTAAATTCGTTCAACTTGTATATTTACCGTTTTTTTTTATAGATGCTAATTAAATGATACGGTTATTTTTTTTTAAACCTAGGGAATATAAGGTATTTTTAGTGAAATAAATTAAACAAATCGGCATTTAAGCCCTGTCTTAAAGCCTTTTTTAAAAAAATCGTTTTGGTGAAAATGCTTGGTATTATGTGGTTCTTTTGGTTTGCCGATTTTTATGAAAAAGTTGCAGTAACGTCTCAGGCAAATACGCTCCTAAAAAAATAAATTTTCAGTTTTATACAATTTATCGTTTTCGAGCCAGACTTACCACACATACATCCACCATTTTGCGGGACTTGGTCATTTGGACACTTGGGACCTTAAAACGTGTATTTCCGTTGAAAACTTGAATTTTAAAATTTTCACGTGTCACAAAAAACAAATCACATTTATTAAAACTCATAGTCTATGGCTTGAATTCTCGTTATATCACTATTTTTATAATTTTTACGATCGTAGTGAGTAGGAAACAGGTCATTGCATCTGTGATACTGCTTACTCAACGACTGAAGGGACATATTTTCTCTCACAATTCAAATGTAATTTTCTCTCTAATTGAAAAGAGAGATTGAAAGCTAGTAATTAAAAATAAGTGGAAAGAATTAGATTCCGTTAGGTACAATGTACAATAATTACTCAAGTTTATGTCCTATTCGTCACTTTAAATTGCCTTCCACAGCTTTCCAAAGCTGTATTATATATATATATATATATATATATATATATATATATATATATATATATATATATATATATATATAGCCTAAAAAATATGTTTCTCTTTTCTCCATTAGTTGATAATCAAATTCTTTCAAATTGTATAATTTGCCATTTTTTATCAATTCTAATAAGATGTTATGGTTAATTTCAAAGGTAACATGGAGGAAGAAAACGAAAAAATCTGCAGGCTATTTCAATCAGAATGTAAACTACATGGCATTAAGGCGTATTTATTTTTACATCGATGTAACGAATTTATTTGAAATCGTTGTAGCCATTTTAAAAAACAATCGTAAAAAGGTGCAAAATGGATGGGTTAAAGTCGCTCTACAGGGTAGCCGATTTTTATAAAGAATGTTGCAATAAAATCTCGTCCATTTCGAGCGACTTGGTTATTTTGAATCAGGAGATCCTGTGACGCGTATTTCCGTTGAATACTGGAATTAGAAGATTTTCTCGATCGGATTAGTTTTCCTTAGTATAATATATATTTCATGGATAGGTAAATATGAAACATAGATTGATATAAATATTTATTAAAAAAACACAAACAAAATAAACTACACAACCCATCAAGGTCCCGGGGTTCAGTACTTTATAGTGACTCGTACTTTTTCACGGTCATCGGCCCTGCAAGAAGGAGGGGTTAGGCCTAATTCACACTAAGCGGCCAAGGTTGTCCCTTTATTTGTATATATATATATATATATATATATATATATATATATATATATATATATATATATATATATATATATAATAAATTATAATAAAACTTTACTGAAACGCTACACTCATAAAAGAACTACACATGTGTTGCTAACTTAAGCTAGTTTGTTTTAAATTCTAAATTTTATATTTTAAATTATAGAATAGTAATATAGATGTATAATATACCTTTGGAAAGCTAATGATTTCAGAAAAAACCGTCATCTTATTTTTGTCATGGACCTTGTCCCAGAATAAAGTTTTTTTTCTATTTCTATTTCTATCTTATACACAAAGTTGTGGAAGGTAATATAAAGTGACGAATAGGGTATAAAGGTAGGTGATTATTGTACATAAAAAATTAACGTTGTTATATTATTTTATTTAAAACACATTTTTCCATCGAAACTGAATATAATTCTGTGAGCATTATTCAACTCTAACTTCATTTAATAATTCTTAAATTTATTTTAACAACCGAAGTAAGTGAAATTCGTGTGTTGCCCACACCAGATTTTTTAAGCATCGAAATGTTTTTTAGACGGATTCATCATTCTTCTAACCGATGGGCGTTGAATTCAATTAGTCTAAGTGTTCTTTTCGTTTTTGTGGATTTTCTTTATTCCGAATCATATCTAAAGCCAGTGTTTAAGTGCGCATACCACAGCTATTGTAATTTATGATATAAAAAAAGTCAATTACGCACATTATCATACGGCCTTGTGTCTTCATTGTTTCGGATTTTAGGCATAAACTATTAAAGTTATAGAGTATTAGGCAGTGGAATAAAAGAACCTTGTACTAGACAGCTTGTTTATTACTGCTATAAACACAAACAACATGGCGCAGGGGACGCTACCAACTGGACTGTTTGTTGTTGGGCTGCTGTACACCTAGGTGGAAGTTCAGTGCCACAACTATCTTTACATATACAATCGATATTTAACACACCCCCTCAATTGAATGTTTTCAAATATATACATACACAAGTAAATATTCAATTGTATCTCACATACAAAACAAGTAAAAATATTATTCTATTAAAAAATTCTATACAACAAAGCAAGTAAAATATTATACTATTACAAAATTCTATACAACAATTTTAGCACAATATATATACATGACATTAATATATTAATTAATTAAAGCCTTCCGAAACATTTGAAACTTATCAAAGGCAAGTGGTTTTGTGAACAAATCTGCCACATTGCGGTCAGAATTGATGTGTTCCACAGATATTATTTCTTTGGAAATAAGATCTTTAAGAAAATGGAATTTTATATCAATGTGTTTTGCTCGTTTAGAGCTTTCACAATTCTTTATAAAAGCTATAGCACTAGTGTTATCGACCAACAGTTTTCCACGTAATGTTTCACCACTGAACTCACTAATTATTCCACTTAAATTCACAATTTCCTGTGATGCCATTCCTGCTGCAATGTACTCCGCTTCCATCGTTGACAGAGCCACACATGCTTGCTTTCTTGAATGCCAAGCTATGGGATTGCTTCCGCAGAATGCTGCAAAGCCACTTACACTCTTTCGTGTTTCTATGTCACCTGCCCAGTCAGCATCTGAATAACCAATAAGTCCTAGGTTCTCACTTGGTTTGAAAGTAAGACCCATATCTCGAGTTTCTTTGAGATATCTGAGTATTCGTTTTGCAGCTTTCCAAGACTGCTGAGTAGCTTTATCTAAACATCTAGATAAATAGCTAATTGGGAATGATAAATCCGGTCGAGTTGTTGTGCTTAGATACATAAGTCCACATACCAAGCTCCTGTATGGTATATTTTCATCTAAAGGTGGACTGTCAGCGTTAAGTTTAAATCCAACCTCCATGGGGGTTGATACCTTCCTGCACTCTACCATATTATAATCTTCAAGGAGTTTATCAATAAAGCGGGTTTGTGTAACCGTTATTTTCTTTTCTTGCCTTTCAATTTTCATCCCTAAAAATTGAGGAGCCTTCATTTCTTTAATGCTGAACTCTTCTTTTAAATTGTTCACTAATTCTTCAATAGCCTTTTCATCCCCTGTAATTAGGCCATCATCCACAAAAAGAACAAAGAACACCCTACTCTTGTAGTAAAGGCATAAATCATATTGGGATCTTTTAAATCCCAATTTTAACATAAAATAATTAAATCTTTCATTCCAATACTTCGGTGCTTTCTTAAGTCCATAAAGTGGCCTATTTAGTCTCAGAGTTTTGTAGAACAACTTACACCTTTAGGTGGTTTTATAAACACAGGATAGTCCAGTGAGCCATTGAGAAAGGCTGTTGGCACATCAACTTGTCTAATACTCCAATTGTTTTGGCATGCAAATGACAAGAGAGTTCTTACAGTATCCATTCGGCAAACTGGTGAGTAATTGAATACACAATCACCTTGAGTTTGTTCTTCAAACCCTCTTGCTACCAATCTGGCCTTTTTGATTCCATCTTCCTTCACTGTGAAAACCCATTTAGTTGTGATTGGGACACTTCCATTCGGTGCTTCCTCTTCAGACCAAGTGTTCATCTTCTCATGAGCTTTTAGTTCTTTAATAATGGCTTCCTGCCATTCCTCCTTTTTATTAGCATCCTCATAAGATAATGGAACTCCATCTGATCGGCTTACCATACAGTATGCATTATATAACTCATAATCATTTAGGAAATGAGGTTTTGACCGGTTTCTCTGAGGTCTAGAAGTTTCTTCTGAATGCTCTGGATTGGATTCTTCATTCTGAAGTCTTGAAGGGTTTTCTGACTGCTCTGGATTACAATCATTCTGAGGTCTAGAAGTTTCTTCTGGCTGCTCTGAAATATTAGTGTTATTCTCTTCACCATTTTTCCTTCCCTCTTCATAGCTTCCACCACTATTATGATAGACAATAGGTACATTTTTAACTTCTTTATAGGGCATTTGGCTCTCCTCGAATATCACATCTCTAGATCTAATAACTTTCTGCTCGTCTGGCAACCAAATCCTATACCCACCACCACAATAACCAACCATCACCCCCTCCTTGCTTCTGGGATCCAATTTGGAACTTTTAGGAAGAATGGTAGGCCATGCTCGGCAACCAAATATTCGAAGTTTAGACAGATCATTTCTGCCATTCCATATTAATGAGGGAGTTTCACCTTTACTTAAGGCTGAAGTAGGTGACCTATTCAGTTCATAAGCAGAACATCGAGCTGCTTCCCCCCACAAGAACTTGGGGATACCGGAATCTGATACCTTAGTACGCATCATGTCTAATAGTGTCCTATTCATTCTTTCACTCTTTCCGTTCATTTGAGGGCTATATGGCAAAGAATATTCTAATTTTATACCTTTATCTGAACAATATTTTTGAAAAAATTTAGACGTAAATTCTCCTCCATTATCTAAACGTAGCCTTTTCACTGGGACACCCTGTTGCCTTTCTAGTTCTACTATATAATCCATCAGGTTTGTTTCAGCTTCGCTTTTCATATGGAGAAGTTTAACGTACACAAAATGAGTAAAGTCGTCTAAAATCACCTGCATATACCTATGGCCTTCAACTGATTCAGGATTGAAAGGACCACATATATCAGAGTGAATTAATTCACCAACCTTTGAAGTGCGTTTCCTATTATTTGAAAAGGGCTGTCTAGTAGCCTTACCTTCAATGCATGCCGAACACTTCTTGTCACTATAGGGTAATCCTAAACTTTTAAGTCCATGCCGATTCAAATGTCCTAGCCGTTTATGCCATAAATCTCCATCCGTAGCACTTGTAATGTTGCACTTGACTTGATTATCACTGGGTTCATCAAACGTAAATATGTACAATCCATTCACTCGTGGACAACTCAGCTTAAAATTTCTTCCGCAGATTTTCATCTCCTTAGAATCTGTAATCACTTTTAAGCCTTTTGAGGTAACTGCACTCACTGATAATAAATTATGTTTTAACCCCGGAACTATCAAACCTTTAATGTTTACAATCCTACCTTGAGAGGTTACTCTTAGGGTACCTTCTTTTAAACATCTTATCACCAGTAGCTATATGTATGGCAACATCATGATCAAGATTTGAAACATTAGACAAAAGGGGTTCCAATTCTGCCTTAAAAAGATGGTTACTCGCACCTGAATCGACTAAAAACACATTGTTAGATGATAGTTTAATATTACCGCAATTTAGGGCCACCATTACAACTTCTTCATCTACATCTGCTGAATTACCCTGGATTGTTCCTCTTCTTTTTCCACGAAAGCTTCTATTAAAAGATTTACTTCCACGGTTCTGCTTGTTTTTGGGACACTGAGCCTTGAAATGTCTTTTATCCCCACATATAAAGCAACCACTCTGTGCTTTAAATGATACTTCTGATGATGATGCACAAGCTGATGACTTTGACTTTAACTTGGTATCTGTATCTAGAAGTCTGGCTCGCACAAAATCCATTTGGACTTCTAAATTAGTTTCTAGAGCTGTCACAACTGTGTTGAACTCATCTGGTAAAGACATCAACAGGTGACATACCTTGTCTGACTCCCCTAGAACTGTGCCTTGTTCTTGAAGGTTTCGGATAATGGTATCAAATGCCAAAAAATGTTCTTCCATATTTCCATGAAGAGAATATTTCAGGCCCATCAACTTCCTGTACCAAGTCAATTTTGAAAAAGAGGTAGATCTGACAAAAACCTTTTTTAAAGCATTTATCATTTCCTTGGAAGTTTGGCAATCCATGATTATTTCCAGATGTTTATCTGAAATGCCTTGGATAATGATGGACTTTGCCTTCGAGTCCTTAATGAGAAATTCCCTTTTCTCAGCACTAGAGGTAGGAGGATCTGCTTCCAACACATCTTTTACCTGTTCTCTTTCCAAAATAGATGACATTCTGAAAAACCAGCTGTTAAAACTTGTTCCGACGAGTACTGGAACTCCTGAAGTAGTAACTGACGCCATAGTACCGGTAAACAAAATTCACTAATAAAATAATATCACTTCGCGACTACGCGTTGACACTATACACAAATACTATGCTCTGCACAACAATACTCTGGGCCCATAACCTATTAAAGTTATAGAGTATTAGGCAGTGGAATAAAAGAACCTTGTACTAGACAGCTTGTTTATTACTGCTATAAACACAAACAACATGGCGCAGGGGACGCTACCAACTGGACTGTTTGTTGTTGGGCTGCTGTACACCTAGGTGGAAGTTCAGTGCCACAACTATCTTTACATATACAATCGATATTTAACATAAACACGGTTCGAAATAAAAGGCTTTATCACTCTCTAAATACATCGAATCAGACATATAATTTTATTCAAAATTTAAGGTTCGCGTGCAAAAGATATGGCTTTGAATAAGTTGAGGATTGAAATGAAACAGATTTAAGTTGTTTTATGAAGAGCTTCATCAACATTGAATTGTAATTATCCATTGGTTTTCGAAATGAATATTACAGTAAACTTTATGAAAATCTGGTGTGGGCAACATACGACTTTCACTTACCTCGGGTGTTAAAATTAATTCAAAAACTATTAAATAAAGTTGAAAAATGTTTTAGGTTAGATAGATAGATATTTATTTGTTAAAGAAAATAATCTTGTACAAATATATACAAATAAAATAAGTTTCTTTTCCGCCTATCGTAGTGGAAATATATAATACATAACATATCAGATTATATTTCAATAAATTAATAATACATTTCTGAGTCTTAACTATTCATATTGTTTTTATTGTTATGAGAGAAGTTGGTTCACGGTGCAGTCAATTTAACACACAATTAAGCGTAAAATTAATTTATTGGTGCCGACGTTTCGGCCTAAATTATAGGCCTTCTTCAGTGCTATAAGAAAAACAAAAAGCTAAGATAACATCCAGCAGTGGAATAGTTAAAAAAATACTTTTAACAGTAAGAGAAAAAGAGTTATAAATCTATGACGTACAAAAAGTCATAGATACAAAAAAGAGTAGATAGTAGATCGGACAAAAAGAGTAGATTCATAACTCTTTTTCTCTTACTGTTAAAAGTATTTTTTAACTTTATAATGTCTCACTATTATAACTATTTCATCACTATTTTTTAACTTTCATCACTTTTTTACTTTCACTTACTATATATAGTAAGGGGAAGTATTGCGATCGTGAAAATTTTCGAATTCCAGTTTTCAACGGAAATACACGTTTTAGGGTCCCCTGAGTCCCAATAACCAAGTCCCGCAAAAAGGTCTGTGTGTGTGTGGTAACTCCCGGGCGGAAACGGTAAGTACTATGAAACTGAAATTTCATATTTAAGACAACTATACGCTCGAGACGTGACAAAACTTTTTTCATCAAAATGAGCCTACCAGAAGAGGCACTTTATACCATGCATTTTGCACCTTTTTTAGATTTTCTCAAAAACGGTTCCGACGATTTTGATTAAACTCGCTATATCGATGTAAAATTTAATGGGCTTTAATATCATGTAGGTTTTATTTAGATAAAAATGGTCTGACAGGGCTTAAATGCCGATATTTTAAATTTTCTTCCTCTAAAGTACCTTTAATTTTGTAGATTCAATAATAATAACTAGATTATCTTGTTAACGCTGATAAAAAACTGGTAAATATATAGATTGAATAAATTCGATACCCAACTAAAGGAGAAAACAGAAAAAATATTTTTTAAATGCAATTTTTCGTTTTTGAACATAAGAGCAGTAATATACATGTATGATATACCGTTGGAAAGCTAAAGATTTTAGAAAAATTATCATATCATACACAAGCTTTTAAAAGTTATTGAAGTGTGATGAAAAGAAGATAAAACTTACTGATTATTTAAGATAATAATATAATTGATTTTTTAATAAAACACACGTTTCTATATAAATTCAATTTGATTAATTCCTTAATAATTTCACGTATTTTTATCTCTAACTGTATTTGAAAATTCTTTCATTGTTTTTAAAAATGGAGGTAAGTGAAAGTCGTGTGTTGCCCGCACCAGATTTTTAACTTTATAACGTCTCACTATTATAACTATTTAATCACTATATATTTTTTTCTCATACTTTAAAAAGTTAACTACAATTAATTAATTAAAAGTAAGTAATTAATTAAAAACTGTAAAAAATAACACACCTTTTATTAAAATTTCTTTCCCTCCTTTTGTTTTTTAGAAATTATTACATTTATCAATTGCCATTACTACTGTTTCACTTTAAGAAATTATTACATTTATCAATTGTCATTACTACTATTTCACTTTAAGAAATTATTACATTTATCAATTGTCATAACTACTATTTTACTTTGTTTGTAATCTTCAGTACAATTTATTTTTCTTATTATCTTTATATATTGTATTCCACTGCTGGTTGTTATCTTAGTTTTTTGTTTTTCTTATAGCCCTGAAGAAGGCCTGTGATTTAGGCCGAAACGTCGGCACCAATAAATTAAGTTTACGCTTAACTGTGTGTTAAATTGACTGCACCCTGAACCAACTTCTCTCATATATACACAAAGTCAACCATTGTCACTTCATGATGTTTTTCTTTTTAATTTATTAGTATTAATATATAATTTTCACCAGAAGAGTATATATTTGATATTGATAGTAATAACAGAAAAATATTAGCCATTTTTTTTTTTTTATGCTATCAATGCTCAAAATGTTCTCTATATTATCACAAGGTGGCGAGTTTGTAATGTGCTGGAGTAGGTACCTTCTTCTATATTCATTAGATGACGGGCAGTGTAGAAGAAGATGATTGAAGATTAGTTATGTACTGTTTACTATCTATCTATCTATCCATCTATCCATCTATCCATCTATCCATCCATCCATCCATCCATCCATCCATCCATCCGTCCATCCGTCCATCCGTCCATCCGTCCATCCGTCCATCCGTCCACCCGTCCACCCGTCCACCCTTCCACCCATCCACCTATCCACCTATCCACCTATCCATCTATCTATCTATCCACCTATCTATCCATCTATCTAGTAAGAGTGAGGAGCTGCTGTATGGATATGAAGAACCATTGTTAGCCTGGCTGCATATTGTTTGTAAGTTATTATTATAATTAAAAAGTTAAATAATAAAAATGTGCCTGATTGTCAAGAACCCATACCATACCCTGTGAGTCCAATGAGTTTTAATGAAGTAAATATTGTGATAATTAAATTTTTTTCTTAAAAGAATATTTTTAAAAAATAAGAATATTATAGTATATTTATATTGTTTTTATAATTTGGTTTTTCAATTGATGCCAATTTATATAATTTTACATGTTTAAAAATGTTACTGTCACTTTTACTGTTCAGTCATTATTTTTATTGAGCATTTTGTCCTTATCTCTTTTTGTTATTTCTAATATTATTTTTATTTCAAAAAGGTTTAATTGTTGTTTCAGGAAATATAGGCTGATATTATTTGCCTGCGGAAACTTTCATCTTTATCCAAAATGGCTAAGAAAGGAGACGAAAACGAGGAAAAGACCGAATTATTGGTTTTCGGTTACGCTTGTAAATTGTTTCGAGATGATGAGAGGGCACTTCTGATAGACAACGAAACCCATTTGTTCCCTTGGATGGGAGATGAGTCAGTGAAAATTGACAGGTACGATGGAAGATCAGCACTTTCCGATTTGGCCTCGTACGAATCGCAACCCGGGAGTTGGGACCATTTGAGCCCGGAGGAGTTGGAAATTGAGGAACGTTGTGACAGCGAACGCTACAGGTCTCTGTTCATGAACGAAGTCGAGGAAATGACCTACAAAGAGGAACAGGCAAAGAGGCAGCAACAAGACTACGGTCAGATAGCTTACGATTACGATGCCCAAATGTCCGTGGATAATACTGACCAATCAGAAGCCCCGATCAAACCCTTTGTACCTCCTCCTGATATGGTATTACCGCCCGATCTGAAAGTACCTGAAACGATGAAACACAGTGCTATAATAGAAAGGACTGCACTATTCATCGCTCAACAAGGCTCTCAAATGGAGATTTTGATGAAACTGAAACAGCAAGGAAATAAGAACTTTGATTTTCTTTCGCACAATGACCCTCTTCACGAATTTTACAAGCATGTCCTGTCTTTAATCAAATCTGGTAGTTATGTACCTACTTCGCAGGAGCATATATTCGACGATAACCCCATAGATGTGAGTACCGAAGATGACACAGATGGACATTACCTTCATCCGAGTTTGCTCACTACTCCGTTGAATCCTAAAAACGCACCTCCTCCACCTACGACAGTGCCATCTGCTGAAAAATCCGCACAGCCTTCGAATGAACCGCCACCTATCTATCTATCTATCTATCCATCTATCTATCTATCTATCTATCCATCTAATCCATCTATCCATCTAATCCATCTAATCCATCTATCCATCTAATCCATCTAATCCATCTTATCCATCTAATCCATCTAATCCGTCTAATCCATCTAATCCGTCTAATCTGTCTAATACATCTAATCCGTCTAATCCATCTAATCCATCTAATCCGTCTAATCCTTCTAATCTATCTAATCCATCTAATCCATCTATCCATCTATCCATCTAATCCATATAATCCGTCTAATCCGTCTAATTCATCTAATCCATCTAATCCGTCTATCCGTCTAATCCATCTAATACATCTAATCCGTCTAATCCATCTATCCATCTATCCATCTAATCCATCCTATCTATTTCCTTAGCCCCATACAGAAAAATATTAATGCAATAGTCATCACAGACTCAACATCGAAATGGATTGAAGCATTTTTGGTACCAAATATGACAGCCTCCATAGTTATTGACTAATTAACGGAAGTATTTGGTCGTTTTGGTTTGCCCAGAGCAATTACAACAGATGGAGAAGCTTGTTTTACTGGTGAAGAATTTGCAGAGTTTTTGTACAAGCGGGGAATCCAACATCTCGTTGGAGCATCTTTTCACCCCCAGACTATTGGGATTGCCGAAGCATCATTAAAAATTGTGAAAAAAAATGCCTATTAAAAAACTTAGCTGATCCAGCACCAAGAAAATTATCAAGAGCTCTTCATGAATTTCTATTACATTATAGAAACACGGAACGTAGTGCCACAGGTGAAGCACATGCTACAAAACTACTGAAGAAGAGAACACGTACCCTTTTCGACCTCCTCTTACCGTCCTCAGAAGAAAACGTTTATGACACACACCAAAATATTTGCAAACATGGTGGCAATCGTCAAGTAATGTTCAAACCACAGGATTTACTATGGGCTTGGGATTATCGAACTAGTTCAGAGAAATGGGAGAAACGAGTAGTGCAAGACCAACTATCCAGACTTAACTAATAAGAATTGTTTATTGTGGAAGCGACACATAAATCAATTGTGGCCTATATTGAAATCAATAGAGGACTCAAGCAGACCGGACAGTGCACACTATAGCCCGACAGTCTCAGCCGAGGAATACAGGATGGAAAACTTTAGGAGTCCATTAGTATCGTAGCCAGCTGTCCATCAGTCAACACTCCAATATCAAGTTCTCTTTTTTAAGAGTTAGGAGTAAATTCCAATTTGGATCTGCTGCTCAACTTCGCTGAGTTGCTATCAGTACACTATCAGTATGAAAAAATTAATTATCGTCTATTTAGTTTTAAGATAGTTATTGATTTTGATTTTTAGAGGGGAGGGGTAGATTTTGGGAATAATTATGTGTTTTCGGGTATTATAATTGCATTTTTCGAGCTGTACTTTTTATCGCTCGGGTGCAAGTTAACTCGCATTTACTTTTTTTTTTTTTTTTTTTTTTTTTTTTATTTATTGAGCAATATTACAATCTGTCCAATTCAGGACATTTTTAATAGTGATAAAGTACAACATTCATACTACATTCACACGATATATACAAAACTATAAATTTATGTAATTATAATAATAAAATATACATATATACAAAATAAAATCAATAAAAATATATACAATAGTCACTCATACCTATATACAATTCACAAGCATACAGCACGTGAGTGGAGAATCTAGCCAATGCTAGAACTCCAATATACATGTTATAAGAGGTCACGAGGCCACTGCCGTTTCAACCTTCTAGGTGGGTTGTATGGATGGGTGGGGCTGGATAGGGATTGAGCTAGAGGATTAGGATGATGAATGAGATTCTGGTGGAATTTGGAAAATTTGGATGGAATCAGGTCTGAAATAAAAGGAACATTAAGGTCGTGGTGCAAGGTATTGTTGGAAACATAATAAGGAGCATTTACTATTGTACGGAGGACTTTGGATTGAAAGGATTGAATGCGTTTGATGTTAGTACGTTTAGCTGTCCCCCACAGTTCAAGTCCGTAGGTCCAGATGGGCTTCAGTATTGTCCTGTAGATTAATAATTTGTTGTCAACTGTAAGTTCAGATTTTCTGTTGAGTAGTCGGTATAACTGTCCGAATCGTCGGTTGAGTTCTTGTCTTTTAAGTCTTGTATGTGGGTTCCAAGTCAATCTTTTGTCTAATAGTAAGCCAAGATACCGGACTGTATCTGAAGGAGGAATTGGAATGGAATTGAAGTAAACTGGCGGACAGGAATTTCGTCGAAGAGTGAAGGTTACGTGTTTGCATTTGGCTTCGTTCACCTTTATGCGCCAAGCATTACACCAGTCTTCGATAAGAGAAAGGTGTCTTTGCAGGTTTAAGGATGCTGTTTCAGGATTGGAACTGGATGATAGGATGGCGGTGTCGTCTGCAAAAGTTGCCAGAAAGGTATTAGGATGTGTAGGAATATCAGCAGTGTAAAGGATGTAGAGGACGGGTCCCAAGACGCTGCCTTGAGGAACACCGGCCTCAACGGGATAAAGGTTAGAAAATTCTACACCACAGCGAACGCGGAAGGAACGGTTTGAGAGATAGGATCGGAGAATGAGGTATAGAGACTGGGGTAAATGGGTTTTCAGCTTGAAGAGTAATCCAGTGTGCCATACCCGGTCAAAAGCTTGCGCAATGTCCAGAAACGCACCAGAACAATACTCTTTGCATTCAAGAGCTGAGGAAATATGGTCTACAACTCGGAGCCCCTGTTGAACTGTGGAATGCTGAGGACGGAATCCAAACTGATGGGAAGGAAGATTTTGAGATTCTAATATGGGTAGGATACGTTTAAGAAGAAGCCTTTCGAAGATTTTTGAGAGGATGGGGAGTAGACTAATAGGCCTGTAGGATGAAGTGTTGTTGGAAGGTTTGCCTGGTTTTAGAAAAAGAATGATAGTGGAATGTTTCCATAACAGAGGAAAATAGGTGGTGCGTAGGATGCAGTTGTAAATATAAGTAAGGAATATAATAGCTTTCTGCGGAAGTTGTCGGAGGATCTGGGGAGTAAGGAGATCGTATCCAGGAGATTTACGGAGGGTAAGTTTTTGGAGAAGATATTTGACCTCAGAGGGATTAATAGCTTTAGGAGGTAGGGAAAGTGGAATTGGTGACATAAGAAAGTCTTGCACTGTTGCGGTGTGATTGGCGTGGGATTCCGGGTGAGGAGTGAAAACTTTGGAGAGGTGTGTGGCGAATTCCTCGGCTTTATCTTCATCAGACGCAGCCCAGGAGTCATCACCACGTCGGAGAGGATGGGAAACTTGATGGTATTTTAGGATCTTTTTCGTGACATTCCACAGGGAATTATCACGAGCTGACAGAGAGGAGAGGTAGGAATTAAAGGACTGGGAACGGAAGGTCGCCAACTCCCTCTTCAATTGTCTACAATAGAAGTTATAGGAGCGGCGATCTGTTGGGTGTCGGGTGCGCTGCCATAATGATCTTGCTCGGCGTTTGGTATGGATGAGGTCTATAATATGTTGTGGAAAATGATTTTGGTGAGGATTTATATTGGGGTGTTTAGGAGAGGAGGCAGTCCAGACAGCTTGTTGGATGGCGGTGGTAAAGGAATAGACGGAATTATCTAGGTCATCTGGGGTTTTGAGGGTTACTCTGAGGTCAATATTATCGGTCAGGATTTGGCGGAAAAGGTTCCAGTTGACTGACTGGGCCTCGGATGAATGATGGTGGAATGGGTTTTGGAATTGGAGTGAGAGATACTTTTAGGATCAGTGGACTATGGTCTGAGGATAGTTCATCAAGGCGAGTTACAGAAAAGTTGAGGGAGCCTAATCCGCTGTGGATAAAGAAGTCGAGGATGTCAGGATTGCGGTTAGGATCGGTTGGCCAGTAGGTAGGGGAGTCAGGAGGCAGGATATTAAAATTTCGGGAGTTGAGTGCAGACTGCAAATTTCGTCCCCGAGAGTTCGTGGTTCTGGAACCCCACTGCTGATGCTTGGCGTTTAAGTCTGCACCCAGAATGAAACGATTTCCTAAGGAATCCAGGAAGGATACAAATTCGGAATTGGAAATGGAATGTTTAGGAGGACAGTATGCAGATGTGAGGGTTACCGGAAAGGAAAAAGTCTTGATTACTATGGCTGTGGCTTGTAGGAAATCATAGGTGGGAAGTGGGAGTAAATGATGAGAGAGGGATTGGTGGACAATGATAGCAGAACCGGCATGGGCTTTGCCGTCTGGGTGGTCAGTACGGTATGTCATGTATTGCGGTATTTTGAAGTACTGTTTAGTCGTTAGTCTTGTTTCAGTTATAAGTGCAACATCGATTGTTTTGTCTTGCAACAACGCTGTCAGTTCGTCAGTATGATTTCTAATACCATTCGCATTCCAAAGGAGAATGGATAAGGAGTTAGGTGAATTCATTTAAGGATTTTTCAAGGCAGGGATTAGATTTGATACTAGATTTGTAAGGAGTGATATAAGCGGCATAACAAGAGATTTGATTTCGGAGATGAACGATGTCATTAGACTGGTAAGATCTGTGACGTTTGATGGTGGAGGGATATGAGAAATTTGATGTTGAGGAGTTTTTTGAAGATTAGGTAAACTTTGAGGGATAGATTGTTGTACAATAGATTGAGAAAGTTGAGGAAAAAGTTGTTCCGGCAGTGCCTCGACTTCATGATTCTGGTTTCCACCTCCAAGCAAGTGGGCAAATGATACGTTTGAATTTACAAGTTTAGATGGTTCTCTTCTGCTTCTGGTTGGTACAGCTGTTTCATTCGGATCCTGAGGTTTTTGGTATCTGGTTCTGAGTTTCTTGTAGATTTCACATCCCTTGTAGTTAGCCGGGTGGTCCTTGAGGCACAGAGCACATACAGCGGGTGTAGATCTTGATCTTGTACATTCTTCTGTTTTATGCTGTTCACCGCATTTCACACAGCGTGGTATGTGATGGCAATAACTTTTGGTATGACCATATGCCTGACAGTTATGACACTGAACTATTTCCCTCTTTGTGTAAGGTTTTTCAACTTTTACACGGGTATAGTACAGTCTACTGAGGTCATAGATTTTTTCGACTCCTGCTGATGGTTCCAAGTCCACAAAGAATAGAGGCAGTGGACTTTTATCTTTTAGAACGTTGGTGACTTGCCTCACTTGGAATCCTAATTCTGTCAGTTCTTCTTTGATAGCTTCAACGGGTGTTGAGGAATGTAGGTTTCTGATTACGACCCTTAATGCTCTCTCCTGGCGCAGCTGATAAGTATGAAAGTCAGCTTTGGTCTCAGTCAGATATTTTACAATCTTTCTGTAGGTTTCAGCAGTAGTCGGAGATATTTTAGTATCATTGGTTCTACTTATACAATAATAACTATTAGGATCAGTTACTTTGTTTAAATGCGCACACATCAGTTTAAAATTTTTAATATTTTTAACAAATATTGGTGGAGGTAGTGGTTCCCTGGGTATAGGAGAAGATTCCATGGTTTCTTTTTCATTTTGGAGGATCTCAAATGGATTCGGTGTAAAAAACGGGGATTCATCAGTTATTCCTTGTGATGATGTGCTGGGCTGTGGTTCAGATCCTAATGAGGTAGCTGACGCGGTCGCTGGTGGAATTATTTTTTTATTTTGTTCACGGCGGGGTCTCTGTTTTGTAGGAGACGAGTTAGAACCTGCAGATCTAGATCTTTTACTTGCAGACTTTGAGGACATGACTTGGTGAAAATATCTCATTGATGAAGAAAATAATAATAATAAATAAATAATGAGATAAGAATTAAAGATAAAAGAAAGATAAGTTAACGAAAAGCAAGCCCGAGCTTGCCGAGCTAGCGGCAATCAGCTGATCAGTGACCCTCCTTTCACTTTTTCGTGATTGTACAAAGTAAATTATAACTTTGCTTACCGAAATTTCTCCAATATTCACTGCCGTAGTATTCCTGAGGTCTAGTGATGTTCTCCAGACTGAATTCAAGCGAATTCCTACTGAAAAAAGCAAAAATCTGAGAGACGATGTAACGTATGACCGTTATCATCGAGCGCATCAGCTGATCTCATTTACTTTTAATGTTTTTAATTGATATAAGAGTTGATAATTGAGTTTCCGGAACTTATAGTTACATTTTATTTTTTTATTGCTCCCACGAATTTATCTCGAACTTATTTTTAATGCTTTTTATTGATATAGGGATTAATTATTGTGCTTTCGGGTGGTTATGATTACGTTTTTCGAGCTGTATTTTTTATTGCTATCGCTTATGTTAACTAAAATTTACTTTTTATTTTTTTTTTATTGTTACAGGAATCTATAATTGTGTTTTCGGGTCTTATAATTACGTTATTTTGAGTTTTATTTGTTCAGCGCTTCCACGCATTTTGACTCGAATTTACTTTTAATGTTCTTTATTGATATAGGGATTAATTAATGTGCTTTCGGGTGGTTAATATTAAGTTTTTTGAGCTGTATCTTTTATCGCTCATGCGTATTTCAACTCTCATTTACTTTTAACTCTATACAATAAAGGTTGATAATTGCATTTTCGGGTCTTTCTGTTTAATCGGGTTTTACTGATGTAAAAATTATTTATTGTTTTTTTTGCTGGTTCTGATTAAGTTTTTGAACTGGACTTTACATCGCGATTGCGCATTCTTCTAGATATCTTTCCAGAACGCTAGAAAAGGAACTATAACTAATCATTTAAAAATAAAAAGAAGCTAAACGATGTATATTCCAGCAACGTTATAATGAGAACCAAACACAAAATAATCAATCCCAATATCAATAAAAAATACAGGCGAGTTGGAATCCGCACGAGTGATAAAAAAAGCTCTTAAACGTTTTCATAACCCCCCGAAAACGTATAGATCCCTATTCATCAATTGATCATAACAATAAAAAGATTAAAAGTAAATGCAATTTGAAATGCGAACGAGTGATAATAAATACAGCTAAAAAAAGGTAATCACAAGACCCGAAAATGCAATTATCAACCTCTATACAATAAGAAATATTAAAAGTAAATGCGAGTTGAAATACGCCACCCGAAAGCACATTAATTAATCCCTATATAAATAAAGAACATTAAAAGTGAATTCAAGTCAAAATGCGTGGAAGCGATGAACAAATAAAACTCAAAATAACGTAATTATAAGACCCGAAAACACAATTATAGATTTCTGTAACAATAAAAAACGTAAAAAGTAAATTTAAGTTAGCATAAGCGAGAGCAATAAAAAATACAGCTCGAAAAACGTAATCATAACCACCCGAAAGCACAATAATTAATCCCTATATCAATAAAGAGCATTAAAAATAAGTTCGAGATAAATTCGCGGGAGCAATAAAAAAATAATATGTAACTATAAGTTCCGGAAACACAATTATCAACTCTTATATCAATTAAAAACATTAAAAGTAAATGCGAGTTAACATGCACCCGAGCGATAAAAAGTACAGCTCGAAAAATGCAATTATAATACCCTAAAACACATTAATTATTCCCAAAATCTACCCCTCTCCTCTAAAAAATCATAATCAATAACTATCATAAAACTAAATAGACGATAATTTTTTTTTTTTTTTTTTTTTAATTTTGGCTCGTAATTAAAAACAGAACTTGATATAAAATATCTTAAAACCCCCCAAAAAATGGAGATAGGATACGCCAAAATTATTTCAATAGTCTTAATTTTACTTAAACTAATTATTTTTCAATAAATAAATAAAACGGAATATTTAAGGCTAGAAGTGAAGAAAAGTGTTACAACTGCTCCGGAAAAGGTAACATTTGAAATGGAAAAGGTGACATTATTTGAAATGGAAATCGTTACATTTGCTTTGGAAAGGGTTACATTTGACTTGGAAAATGTTACAATTGACTTGGAAATGCTATATATATATATATATATATATATATATATATTTTTTAATTTTTTTTATCTTGGAATTATATAATTTTTATCAATTCAAACATATTTTTTATCCAAACCCTGTGTACACCTATCTTTCCAAAGGTAATACAATTAGTGCTCAGGTATAAGCGCATCATTAAATGTTAATTTAAACATATTGCGATCTGTTGAAAATGATCATTTTGTGGGAAATGAGTCTGTTAAATGAATGGAATATATTCGTATTCGTAAATTTTTTTTTAAAAAATACGAATGCATTCGTATTTGTATTTACAAAACCCGATATTCCCGAATCCATTCGTATTCGTATTTTCGAATGCGATTTTGCCCATCTCTGGGGGTTTGGTCTATTGCGTTCATACATACACTCTATACTTTCAGAATACAGAATTTCAGGTTGTAAAACGGTTATTTCCGTTTTAAATAAATAAAACAGAAATGTCCAAGGGATTTTCCGTCATTGTCTCTGTTTAGGGGTGCGAAAACGTGACCTCCCTTCCCGCCAGGGGAAAGGATTGCAGAGACCGTTACACCGGCTAGCCGACTTGGAGGTTTGCAATGCGACCGGCTTTAGTTTCTTCCATGGTGGCAGGGAGTGAAAACGTACGCTGGTGAGTGAGAGTATTTTTATTACTTTTTTTTTTTCAATTATAAATTTATTTATTCGTATATATTACAATGTGTCACAATGGACAATAATACTATTGCTACAGGATCACATTCATACAATATTTACAATATAAACAAAAGGAAAGTCAAATTACATAAAATGAAACCAAAATAATTAAACTTATACAATAACAAAATTTGTAGACGAAATAAATACAAATAAATAAACAAAACATGTCACATTCATACCTATATTTACAATCAGCTGGGAAACCCTAGACGGGGCTTGTCACCCCACTTGTGGGAGGACAAGCAGAGTCCGAAGAATCCCAGCGCCTCCCTCTTAACCGCGTCACTTGTGAGAGCCAGCGGAGGCTAAGTGAGGGGGCCATAGCTACAATCACACCGCACACGAGAGGAGAATCTGGCCAGTGTCAGAACTCTAGCATATGTATTTACAAAGCCGAGATGCTTTCAACCTTCTAGGTGGGTTGTATGGATGAGTGGAGCTGGATGGGGATTGTGCTAGAGGATTAGGATGATGAATGAGGTTCTGGTGGGGTAGTTTTGGATGGGATCAGGTCTGAAATAAATGAAACATTAAGGTCGTGGTGTAAGGTATCGTTGGAGACATAATAAGGAGCATTTACTTTTGTTCGAAGGAATTTGGATTGAAAGGATTGAATGCGTTCGATGTTAGAACGTTTAGCTGTCCCCCACAGTTCAAGTCCGTAGGTCCAGATAGGCTTCAGTATTGTCCTGTAAATTAATAATTTGTTGTCAAGTGTAAGCTCAGATTTTCTGTTTAGTAGTCTGTATAGCTGTCCGAATCGTCTGTTGAGTTCTTTTCTTTTGAGTCTTGTATGCGGGTTCCACGTCAATCTTTTGTCTAGTAGTAAGCCAAGATACCGGACTGTATCTGAAAGAGGAATTAGAATGGAATTGAAGTAAACTGGTGGACATAATTTTCGTCGAAGAGTGAAGGTTACGTGTTTGCATTTGCCTTCGTTTGCCTTTTTACGCCAAACATTACACCAGTCTTCGATAAGACAAAGGTGTCTTTTCAGGATTAAGGATGCTGTTTCAGGATCGGAACTCGATGATAGGATGACGGTGTCGTCTGCAAATGTTGCCAGAAAAGAGTCAGGATGATCAGAAATATCAGCAGTGTAAAGAATGTAGATGACGGGACCCAAGACGCTGCCTTGAGGAACACCGGTCTCAACGGGATAAAAGTTGGAAAATTCTACAGCGAACTAGAAAGTAACGGTTTGAGAGATGGAATAGGAGAATGAGATATAGAGACTGGGGTAAATGCCTTTTAAGTCTGTAGAGTAATCCGGCGTGCCATACCCGGTCAAAAGCTTGCGCTATGTCCAGAAACGCACCACAGCAATACTCTTTGCATTCAAGGGCTGAGGAAATATGGTCTACAACTCGGAGTCCTTGTTAAACAGTGGAATGATGAGGACGGAAACCAAACTGATGGGAAGGAAGAGTTTGAGATTCTAATATGGGCAGGATTCGTTTTAGAAGGAGCTTTTCGGAGATTTTTGAGAGGGTGGGGAGTAGACTAATAGGTCTGTAGGGTGAAGTGTTGCTGGAAGGTTTACCTGGTTTTAGGAAGAGAATGATTGTGGAATGTTTCCATAAGAGAGGAAAATAGGTGGTGAGGAGGATGCAGTTGTAGATGTATATAAGAAATATAATGGCTTTCTGTGGAAGTTGTCGCAGGATCCGGGGAGTAAGGAGATCGTGTCCAGGAGATTTACGGAGGGTCAGTTTCTGGAGAAGATATTTGACTTCACAAGGATTAATTGCTTTAGGAGGTAGGGAAAGAGGTATTGGTGACAAAAGGAACTCTTGTACTGCTGTGGTATGATTGCTGAGGGATTCCGGGTGAGGAGTAAATACTGTGGAGAGGTGTGAGTGATAAATCACATAAATGTGATAGGGGTCTGTTGCACTGAGGAATTATGTTTCAGCTGAGGGCCGATAAGTTCAAGAAGACCTGGAGTGCCACGTGAGTTATGCTCTATTGTATCCTATAACGATGAATGTGTGCCCTGGATTGAACCACCACATACCGACATATTCACGTGTGATAAGTGCAAAAAAACTTTTTTTGAGAGAGGCCGTAACCACCTTTTTTGCACCCATTTACAGAGACCACACGCTCAAAATGTTTCGAGACCTACTTGTGCTTTTTTTATGAGAAGAGGCCTTTCTATAAGTAGGTGGTAATGATATTTTTGAGACACAAATTTGCAATACCTATTTTTTCAAGTTATTCATTACTTATACTACTTCAGAGTTTTAAAAAAAAAAATTCAAGTTTTAAATGCATTTTTAATTACCTTAGATAAAATAAAATGTTTTTTTTTTTTTGCAACTAATTAACTGTTTAATGTTTTTTTTAAATTTCACTTTAAACATACTGCTCTGGTATGAAGAAATATTCTGGTTCATACTTTATCATACTCAATTGGGTGCTGATCGTATATAGAAACGAATTTTTAAAAATATTTAACAGATGAAAGAGGCGAGAGCTATCTTAATTTGTTCAAAAGCCTTCGGGAGATCATTCCAAAAATCATTGGCTCACCACTAGATCGCCATCGGCGTACCCCGCCGTCATTAGCTCACTTTCTGATTTCTGAAATAATTAATTATTAATGGAATTAATTATTTTTTCTGATTACTCCGAATCAAGCTCTGCTGAGTGCTACATCAAATAAGATTTCATTTATAGGAACACAAAAAAAAACAAGAATGGACCAAAAACTCAACTTTTGAAATTGTCAAGGAAGACGCACCCGATTGTTCGTTTTGCTAAGAATGGCCCTTATTGAAATGTACAACTGTATTAGATTATACAAGTACATTTCTAATCTGGATATTATTTCTCCTAGTTTTCTCTTAACGATGAGTCTGAGAAAACTACAATATCAATGAGTTAACTTTAGCTGTTTCCACTTTGATTTCTTCTCCCAATTCCTGCGTTGTCATTAATAATGAGGGAAAAAAGTATTGGGCTCAAAAAACATCCCTTCCTCAACCCCCTCTCAATACTAAATTCGCCGGAAATACCTTTTTGTGTCCATACCACAGCTTTCGTTTCCGAGTATAAAGTTTTTACAAATTTTGTAGAAATTATTAACGAGCGGACATGAGATCTATGAAAAGACAATAGATCTGTTTACTTTTGACCTGTAATTGCTGCTCGATTAAATTTTAAGGAATAAAAATGTTGTTAACAATACTGTAGCCTCGCCTAAATCCTGATTGTCTTTCGTCAAGTATATGATTCACATCCACCCAATTTGTAAGTCTTTCAACCAGCAACCCAGTGTAGAGTTTTTTTACAGCGTTAATAAAGGATATCTCGTGACAATTTTTTGGTTCAGTAATGCATCCTTTTTTGTGCAGTGGATATAAAATTATCTTTCTAAAACCTGGAGGTAGTTTCTCCGAATTAGTTATAATTGAAAACTTTGAGTAATAATTTTAGAAAGTTTTGCGGTGCTTCTGTATAAAATTCGCTGGGAACTCTATCTATGCTGGGTGCATTGTTGCTCTTTACTCTCTTATAACCGAGTTTGATTCGGAACACCTAAATTCGCAGTCGAGGATTTCATCGGTAATACACTGTGCGTTATAAAGAGTTATCGGAGACGGGTTGGAAATGTTATAAAAATTCTGAAAATGATCTACCCACTTTTCCATTTTTATATTTGGACAGACTATATTTATTTTGAACTTCAAATTATTTACTAGATACAAAAATTGTTAAGAGTCTTTGGCTTCCTCGAATTTTTTAGTCGAACTTTTAATTTTACTTTCTTCTTCGCGCAAACACTCTTATACGTTTTTGATATTAAAAGAAATTATTCTTTTATTACTTTTGCATTTGTCTTTCTAAACAAATTCAAAAAGACAAACATCTGTTTTCTAATTCTAACACAATCGTGATCAAACCATGACAGCTTTATATTTATTATATCATTATTACGGTTATTATTAAAGTTACTTACTTTTTTTGCGCTGTAAACTATAAAATCAACATCAGTATTAATTTTTTTGTTCTAAAATTATATTTGTGTAGCCCTCTAATATCTTTTTATACTCTATTTTGCTAGATTCTTTCCTAGAATTCTTCCTAGATAATTTTGGGTAGCAATGGCAGAATGTTTTCTTGATTAATAATTGGCCCCAAATTTAGCGTTAAATTTATAGGAGAGTGTTTCGAAAAAGGCAGTAAAACCACTTTAAAATCCAAAAGCTTTTCTAATAATTGTAGATTGACCGCATATAAATCAATTACAGAACAACCCCTGCTACTGATATAAGTAAACTCTCTCCGGTCTCCTTTAGTTAGCCCATTCAACAAAATAAAGCCATTACTTTCACAAAAATCTAAAACTTTAATCCCTCACCATTAATTTTTTTATCTGTAGACGTTCTTTTTTCGTTTAAATAATTAAAACTTCTACTATTTTTTGCTTATATTTATTGGGGAGCCCGTGACTGAGTGGCTAGCGCGCTAGTCTCTCATGCTACAGGTTCTGAGTTCGAATCCCAGTCCCGGCGGGGCTTTTATAAGGATGTAAAAAAATGTGGATTCACTCACAACCTCTCCACCGGGTATGTGAGACCCGTCAGCCCAAGGGTGGCCACTCTCAAAATTAGTCGTAGGGAGTGATTACCCTACACTAAAAATTTCATCGTGAAACGTGAGTGTAAACTCGTAGGAATTTACACCGCGAGGCCCAGGGCCCACACGGCCTGTCGCGCCACTGGAAGAAGAAGAACTATTTTTTGCACTGATCTGCCTTTCGCCTATTCCCGCTTTCCAGTCCCCCATTATTACAAATTTTGAGCAGTCTACATTTGTGAAAAAACTCTTCAACACCTCAAACTGCTCAGCCCAGTGGTTACAATTTAGATAGAGAGGAAGCAAATAAACCAGTTGACTATTTGCCTTTATACTAATAGCGTCTCTGTTATTAATAAAAAAAAATCGAGATAACCCTCAACTATAAGATCCTACTTACATGCCATCACTTCCTCCTTTCCTATTTTGGGAACGGTCTAGTGGATAGAGCGCTAGTCTACTGTGATCCGGGTCCTGGGTTCGAATCCCGGTAGTGACAGAATATTATTTATTCTGTTATTTCGGACGGGGGGCGATCCTGGGGTATGGAGACTTTCCTGGGGTAGACCCAGGCTCTATAAAGTGGGTACCCGAAAATTGGGAAAAACCTGGCGGCTGAGCCTAATCATTTGAAACAGTACGAATCTCTATATTTACTGAACCCAAGACCCTTCATGGGTTGTAATGGCACAGTTTTTAAAAAATATATTTTATTGATTTAGTATGAAATTCTTCAAAATCAGTTTTAGTGACAACATTAGACAGTTTTTCTTCCAATTTTGGGTCCAACATTTTTGAAAAATCCTAATGTAATTGTTGGTTACTCATTTCAAGAGGTATTATTTCAGTTTCTACTGGTGCCCTAGATTTTGTTTTAGGATTAGTGCTTAGTTTGAGCTCTGGGGAAGATTTACTTTTCTGTCTCTTTGCCCCGGATGAAAAATATTTGGTGATACTATCGTTGTCGTTTGACATCAAGCACAGCTGTTCAATGAGTTTATTCACTGTGATATCCACCCCCTCTCCTTGTGACGTAACTATTTTGCAAATTCAGGAAGAACTATTAAAGTATATAGTATAGTACTAAAGTATACGCTAATCTCAGAGAAAGGCGTTTCTTCTCCTGATTGATCACAAGATAGAGTCTTATCTAAATCCATGATGAATATCTTCAATCAAAATTCTTCCCAAGTCCCTGTTTGGGCGCCAGCTAAAGATCTTCAACGCACACAAGACTTATTATGAATGACCACATAAACACGGTAAAATAAAACTATGGATCTAAACTGAAATAATTACTGGCTAACAATGACTAAGTGAGAAAGCCCTAGCTGATTGCTCGTGGGGTTTATATAGGAGAAGCCATTAGATGATTCATAGTTCTGAGAAGACGCTATATCTGCTACCTATATCTGCTAACTATGTTTGCTGATTCTTTAAGTTTTGAACTCCCTAAAAACAAATATTTATCTAGTTTTTAAATTTTTATAGGAGGTATCATACAATTTACTTAAAATTATTTTATGATCGTCAATAATGCCTGGTCCTTTTGGAACATTTACAATATTTTTAGGTAATTGAGGATTTGGATATTTTTACATTTCTTATGATAAACAAGGATGCTTATAATTACAAGAAGGACAATGATACATGCTACAAAATAATAATAATGAATGTTAATGTTGTATACAAATGACAATATCTCTAGTGCTGGTATAGTATAATTATTTGTACCTAAAATAGTAGTATTTAATATTACAGTATCATAAAATGTTTGTAAAATCGTGTTAAAAATATGGATATAAATTTTATCAAATAGTGGAAAACAATCCTCTTTAGTAATATTACTTAAACCTACATTAGGTAAAAATACAGTATTATTTTTCCAATCAATAATTTTACTAATATTCACACTAATTTGTGAATATTAGTAAAATTATTCCTCCTTGTTATTCGCCTTTTTCCTTGTATTAACACGTTTACTTTTCTGAATTGATCTCTTCTTTTAATTTTGGATTGAGTATTTCTTATAAATTCTTGTTCAGTTGATTCGGGTGGATCTTCTCGATTTTTATTTAATTTTTTGTACGTTTTCATTTTTTTCATCGAATCATGTTTGTGTTAACTCGTGGAGAAGTTGCAAGTCTTTGATATTTTTGCACGTATAATTCAGTAATATTAAGGTCTTTTATATTATTATTTTCTTGTAAGAAACCAAAAGTAATTTCATTCGAATTAGTTTTAAATTAAAAAACATCAATTAAAAACAATTTCAGGATCGCAATACATTCCCTTACTAAAATCTTTCATATATAGGTAAGTGAAAGTAAAATATATTACAACTCATTTTTCTACTAACTCTTAATATTTGAAGATCTTCCAAGATTAGAGAATCTTCAGAAATTTTGAAAAGATACCTCCGTAGTCGTGGAGAATGCTTGCTATACTTGTATACGCAGTGGCAATCTTCCTCAAGACGGAGAGAAGTAGTTATGCTGCTTGATATAGGTATTTCACTTGACTCAAAGCTCCGCAAAGTTACCACAAATATCTTCAATCAAAATTCTTCCAAAATTGAAAAGTCCCTGTTCGGGCGCCATAACAACCGTCAAAATCAATTCCTTCGCTGCCAACAACTCTCAGCACCACTGCAGTCAACCAACTTACAACCAATAAGACTAAATATGATATTCTGAACAACTGACTGACTCAATTAGCAGTAGCATACTCGAAAACACTTTAACCATTAATACTACCAACTCACAGAAGACTACCCTGCTACAGCACATTCGAATCTTATTAAGGGAAAAACGCAGGGCAAGATCGAAGTGCCATAGGACTAGATATCCATAAGACAAAACTTATAATAATAAACTGACTAACAGATTTAAATGAGAAATCAGAAAAATAAAAATTCAAAACCTACTCAATTTCACTGAAAAGCTTACCATTACAGACAGATCATTAAGGATGACGAAAAAAAAGCTACTGAAGCTCAAAGGCTGTAATCATCTACTCCTAACTGAATCCCACATTTGGACAAGATCTGATGAAGATATTTTCGGTTAGCACCTTTTTCGAACCTTTAATCCACATCCAGATATCCATAATCCCGGTCACATTAAGTTTATAGAAGATGAACTAGATATCCCACTACAAATGGCCGTTCCTCCTAAAGCGTTCGATCCGTCAGAAATATCTAAAATTATTCAGAATTTACCATCCCACAAAGCTCCTAAGCATGATTTTATATAACTTCCCATATTTTAAAACTACTTCCTCGAAAAGCTATCCTATATCTCACTTTATATATAATTCCGTACTTCTACTGCTTCCTGGAAATTATCCATTGTCAAAATGATACCCAACCTAAGAAGCCGCTAGAAAATCCATCTTCTTACAGTCCCATTTCACTTTTACCAATCATGGGCAACATCTTGGAAAATCTTATATTGAAACGCCTATATCCCACCCTAGATACCAAATCCATAATTCCTGATCACCAGTTTGGATTCACTTCACTATCCAGCAATGTCATCGTGTAGTGGACATTGTCTCGTCTACATTGGAGCGCTGCTTGTATTCCTCGACGTAGAACAGGCCTTTGACCTAGCCTGGCACCCGGGATTGCTTTAAAAACTCCGCTAATTCCTCCTCCCTACATACTTCCTTATCATCCAGTCCTACCTCACTAGCAGATCCTTGAAAGTAAATCATAATATTTCCTATTCATCCATTTTTACTCAGTTTACTGGTTTTCCTCAAGGCAGTATCCTAGGACCTATTCACAGATACTTCGTGATGCTTTAGGAGGCGCTTGGTATGTCTGGTAAGGCTGTTGTCGTCCGTTGTCCAAGTTTTCGAAATATATGTCAAAGTTAGTTTGTTTAAATTTCCGTATTTATCTTTTTAGTTCGTTGTTAAGTTAATTAAAAAGTCGTCTGTCAGAAGGAAGTCTGTTGGTCTGCCACAATTTCCGTGTCCGTCATTTTGCTCTGATAAGGTCTCTGATATATTGAGGGTAGGACGGCGAGCTTACTCCTTGCCTTTTTATCTCTTGTAAGGACCAAGCAGCTTCTTGTATAGATGTGGTGAAGAGCTCAACCGCTTCATCCAAATCTTTTTTTCCTCCGTTTTTAATGCTTTACGAACGGTCAGCTGGGCATTATTGCGTTCACAAAGGAGGTCCCAATTAATGATGCTGTAAGTAAGCGATGGTCTTTTTTCCACCAAAAAATTTTCTACCCCCATCACTGGTAAATGATCAGAGCCAAGGTCTGTTTCAGCTGTAATTATAGTAATCGGTATAGTCATCAAATCTTTGCCTACAAAAATTTCCAGTACGTCAGGGTTTTTGTAACGAGAATTCGGTAAGTAAGTTGGTCTGTCGGAGGCAAATACAGTTAATGACAGCTGGGTAGCAGCGTAATTGAGTCGCCTTCCCCTTGGTGTGCATAAACGTGAACCCCAGTATTAGTGTTTCGCGTTGAAGTCACCTCCTCCTGCAAGGAATATTTTACCAAATGATCTAAATATTTCAATAAACATTTGTTCAGTAATGATATATTTAGGGAGACAGTAAATAGAAGCAAGTGTAATAGTTTTGTATTTGGTCTGTATTTGTGTTCCTTTTATTTGTATCTGAGCCGTCAAGTCTACCTGTATAGGGTAATGTTTAAGGTTAGATTTTATAAATATGGCTGTTCCTCCGTGGGAATTATTATCTGGGTGGTCTGTTCTGTAGTATTTATAATTTGGTATATAAAGTTTATTAGGTGATGTGTGATGTGTTTCCGTCAGAAGCACAATGTCAATACGTTTTTGGTGAACATAAAGTTCCAGTTCAGTTTTGTGTCGAAGTAGTCCGTTTGCGTTCCAAAGAAGGATTGACAGGGAGCCAACAGTCGGAGAACTAGTGTCCATAAGTCGTAGCTAAAGCTTGAGTTAATTGAGATATTTGGCTAATTGGGCTGTAAAGGGGATTTAAATTATTTATTAAATTTTTTTGTTGAAATGGATCAGAGCCAGTTGGGAGCACCAGCTGTTGTAAAATTGTTCAACAAAACAAATTAACGACATAACCGAATTCCGACTAGATTTCCCCAAGAACAAATATAGTAATATAAATACATACTTTTGTTGATCCTCCCATTTGAGATGGACTACCAGGTAACCGGATCATCACAGCAATAATGAGGATTATTATTTATGAATTCATATATTTATAATACAAATGCATATTCAGTGGATATAATTTATTCTTCTATTATTACAAGATTTTTCTTTGTTTTGTATTGTCTAATTTTTACAAACAATCGATTTGAAATTTATGTCTAGATTACAAGCTCTACAAATCGACATGTCAATTATATGAAAGGAATTAAATACATATTACAGAAAGGCTCAACACCTGACAGAATACTTTGAAGGAGAAAGTAGAGGTACAAAGGTTGAGGTCCTCGATTCTTTCGTATTTTTTAACAGGTTACAGTTTAGAGTCGATGTAGTCATCGATGTCGTTACCAAGTCCTTTACCAGGTGAATTCTTCAGTACCGACTTCAGTAAATTTTCAGGTGCATTGTTTTCTGAAACAAATTCGTCATTCTCATAATCTTAAGTCAAAATGGCAGTAAATAATTATGATTTCAATAATTTGTCCTTTGCATGGTTCAATTTGTTCTTTGCAGCGTTTATTCATATACTGTATAAATAAGCATAGGTGGAATTGAAAATAAGGATGAATCCAAAAAAAGTACTGTATATTTTTAACCATTGTGTGTCAGATAGAGACATGAGAACATTCAACTTTTTTATAAGTATTGTCTTTCTACAACACTTATTTATAATTATTTTTTTTTTTTTTAATTTAGAAAAAAACTATAAATGTTTTCAAGAAGTATTTTGTCTCGATACCAGTGGGACAACAAGATTTGTGGACATCTTAGCATTTAGTTACATTGAAGAGGAAGAAATGACAGTAGATACCACAATCAGATATGAATCTAATGATCGGGCAACATAATCCAAGAAAAAAAAAAAAAAAAATCTGTACCACTACAACCCCTGAAGGGTCTTGGGCTCAGTACATGTAGAGATTCGTACTGTTTCTAGGCCAACGGCAGTGCAATGAGGTGATAAGGCCTTAATCGCGCTCAGCCGCCAGGTTTTTCCCCAATTATTTTGGGTACCCAATTTAAAGAGGCTGCGTCTGCCCCAGGAGGGTCTCCATACCCTAGGGTCGCCCCCGACTGAATTAACAGAATAAATAATATTCTGCCATTGCCGGGATTCGAACCCAGGACCCGGAGCACAGCAGACTAGCGCTCTATCAAATAGACCACGCCGCTCCCAACATAATCCAAGAAGAGAAAGAAAACATTTATACAAAATGTATTCCCTACCTGTAAGAAAAGTTTTTTGAGGAATTAGGCGAAAGAGAATTTACAGTTTAAGGGATTTGGTTCGGAAGCAGGGGGACCATCCCATTAGCTACTAGAGCATTTTTGAAAAAATATGGATTTGAAAGGAATCGGTTCTACTACATGGTAAAGACTATAATCCTGAACCACCATCCATATCAAGGCTAGACTGGATTTGTGAATTTCCAAGAACTATTTTGATATAAGTAATATGGATATATACATTTATTTGGCAGTCTCTCCCTTTATTTGTTATCTAAAATTGTCTTCAGGATTAATTCAGTATGCTGTGTATTCATAGCAAAGTTGAACAGCCGATCCAATTGAGGATTTGCATTTCTCTTATTATTAAGTATAAATGACTGAATATAAATATCATATTGTTTAATATAAATATATTATACATTTATATAATATAAAATATAATATAATATATAATATAATATATAATATATTATAATCTACATTTTTTTAAATGCATATTAAAAAAACTATTCAGGATTAATTTATTTTTTCTCTCTTTTTTTTTTTTAATATATATATGATGAATTGATATAATGAATGTCTATAAAAAAGCAGTATAGAAAATAATTTATAATACATGAAGGTGAAAATATACCTTGAAGGTAGATCCTTTTGCTGAGCCTTCCCAGGCGAGGGCCGAACCAGAGACCGCCGTTGCCGGAAGCACCGTTCCTCTTGGGGCCGGATTTTCCAATACGAGGAAACGGTATCAACTGTTCCCTCTTACCTGTCAATTTATACTACATATGAGATTTCCAATGCATTAAAAGGCATAAACAATAGTAAACCAAAAGAAGTAGAACAGAAATTCTAGGGCTTAGAGCCATAATGTTGAAGTTTATGAATAATTTGCAAAAAACGCTACTTTCTTGGCTTATTGAATTCTCATCCCCAAGTCTTTCAGAGCTATTTACTCGGATTTCAACTTTTTGTGGTCAAATTTTCTATTTATTAGTAATTTCACAATTTCTCAAATTATAAAAATATTATTTACCACATATCTAATTCTCACTTAATATTTTTATTTCATTTATTTGTAAATTTCAAATAACTATTTTGATATAAGTAATATGGGTATCTGGATTAATTTGGCAGTATCTCCCTTTTTGTTACCTAAAATTGTCTTCAGTATGATTGATTTAGTATGGTGTGTGTATATACATAACAACTCAGCAAAGTTGAGCAGCCGATCCAATTGGAGATTTATCTTACAAAACTTTCTTCTTATTTCGAAATAGTTATTAAATCGAGTTAGTTATTAATAGTTATTAATAAAATTCATCATGTGATAGTGGAGTGTATCGCCCTCATAATTCTCCAACTTCATTCTAACAGCACGACTTTTGCAATAGAGATTACTCAAAATAAAAGTTCTGATGAAATAGCTATGGGGGTCCACTAAACAATCTAATTCCTCGTGCATCAAAAAATCCTTAATGCTTCATATATTTTTACTAATAAAATCATCCGTCAAGACCTAAATATCCCATTAGTTAAAGACATCCCAAAATAAATATACCTCCTTCAACATATATGGATTAGGATTAGGGTAGGGTCTGTGCGTAACCATAGACCTAAATATCCATATGTCTTTTCTACGTTACAGTATAGTTATCAAAATCAGATTAACAAAGTCTCATTAGCCACTCGATCATTGATGCCGAAAGCTTAAAATAAAAATCTAAAATATGTCCTGCTAACATGGAATTCTAATATTAGACTGTAACGACAGGAAACTTATCGTACCGATTACTACAGCACATACTCGACAAACGATACTTAATACAAAAAAATCATTCATTTAACTATTTTATTGAGCTATAGGGGTTCACTGAGCCATCAAATTCCTCTAACATCTAATCCAAAATCGTCAAAGCTCCATTCTTGGTTACCTATAGAATCATCCGTAATAGATAGACTCTTTTCATTCCAAACTCTCTGCCCATGCAAACCAGCTTATATCTGACCTCTCGTTCATATCGATTCCGGAAATCCACCTAGGTAACTTTAAAGATGATGGCCAAGGGTCCTCCTACCATCAATTAGACATTGGAGTTCTACCAATGGGTAATTTCTTCACAGAACTACGTTGTGTTTTAACCATATATTTATCTCATTTAATTGTTTAATTGAATCAATGTAGTTGCAAATAAATAAAAAAATGAAGCGTGGGAAAGAAACCCATTAGTGAAACTACTGAAGTCGAAAACAATTTCCTGGACTTTATTTGATTTCCCTTAAATTGACTAAATCGATTGAAGTGGGGTGGGTATAAAAATAGAGACAAGTGTGGATTAGGTGTAAATGTGAGCCCTAAGGGACAATATAGGGCGTGTTTTTTAGGTAAAGGGAGACAAATAGCTGGAGCGTGGTGAAACTACTCCCCCTCCCCATCACCCTTGGCTAGGGCATTCGTTTAGAATCCTTATTCTTCCACATCTTTCAATGATTTCTATATAAACTGAATATAGTGGATTACGAATATACGTTTCTACGAATAGTCTTGATAATAACCCAAAAAAAATATGGGTACCTGAATATAGACATTTAAATCTCTTATTACTTTTTTCCTTATACCACATTAGAAAATCTCAATCTCGGTTTTTTATTCAAATGAAACCAATATTTCCTGTATCCGAGAAACGAACCGGCCTTGTATAACTGTTTCTTATACGATGGTAATGGCATTAATAATAATAATAATAATAGGCTTACCGAACCCGAAGGTTCGATGCCGATACCACCAAACTTCGCCTGCACAGACTCGTCCAATGTTCACCGGTCAAGCCCAAGCCCCCGAGATCAGCCTTAATGCAATCCTCCCATCGACGCTTCGGCCTACCTTTCGGACGCCTACCAGTCGGTTCAGCGAATACCAACTATCTCGGAATCCGTTCCTCACTAAGCCCAACAACTTTACGCGCCCATTTGAGTCTCCGCGATGCTATCAACTCAATTATATTCACAGGGTACAAACTCCGCAACTCCGCGTTGTGCAACCTTCTAAACTCCCCAGTGGCCTCATCTCTCTTCGGACCAAATATTTTACGCAGTACCTTATTCTCGAAAACCTTAAGCCGTTGTTCATCCTTCAAAGTAAGCGGCCAAGTTTCGCATCCGTAAAGAACCGTTGGAAGAATAATAGTTTTATAAATTCTAACCTTTAAGTTTTTAGACAGAAGCCGCGAGCTAAGCAATTTAGCAACCGAATAATAACACGCATTTCCCACCTTTAACCGGGACTTTATTTCTTCCTGGATTTCATTTTTTCTTGTTATCATTGAACCTAAATACTTGAATTTCTCTACGTGTTCAAAAGTGTGACCTGAAGTATGACCTCGTCTTAATACATTACTTTAATATATATATATTATATATATATATATATATATATATATATATATATATATATATATATATATAATTATATATATATGTATATATACATACAAATATTAAGCTCAATATTGTGATAATTATATATTATATTATTTTGTAACTTTTGATCATGCAAATGGTATTTTTAAACACGTTCAGAGCAGAAAATATATCAACATCAACCTTCGATTTGGAAAATATATCATGAAATAAAAGAATTGGCTAACAAAAGATGGCATATCATTTCAATAATACCTCCAAAATTATTCATTTAAATATTCTTTATCATTTAATATGGATTAAATATATGTTTGTTATTAGCAAACAGTCCGAGAATTGTCCAAACTGAATTGATTAGTGACTGGAAAAAAATAATATACTTTTCTTTTCGGCACCTGAGGAAAGAGAAGGTGTAGCCGTTTTTCTAACAGATTACAAGCTTGTATTTTTTATAATAAATAATTTCTTATCTAAAACACACCCCAAGTTCCCATTATATTGATTCTTAGTATTCTGAAAAGTTGCCATTGCAATTAAAGAAAAAATAAACAACTTTTAAATTGTATCGGCTGGTTTCTTCTCAGCTATGTTTAAGGTATTTCTAGCGTATAACTATATATTTCAAAAGAAGTGATTTAACTACAATATATTGCTTAATACGGTAATGTAAATCAAATCTTTTATCCCTATTAACTTTGTTCTTAATTGAGAGTATGTAATATAAAAAAATAATAACCGTTATAAAAAAAAGTCTAAATACATACTTTGACGTTCTCCGGACTCAGAATCAATCAGTGGAAAGAATGACCAGGTGAATGGGTAGGTTCTTCCAATTCTAGGGAATGGAAAGAGGCCCGCATCTCGCTTTTCCCTTGTGCATGCCTGGCTGGGAGTCTTCTCACCTGCAACAGAAATATATTGGGTTTCTATATTTACTACTCGTTCGGATTGGATTAAATAGCAGGATGGATAGTAGATCGTAGCAATAATATTCAGGAAAATTAACGTTCTGAGGTAGTATGATTTTTTTACTTTCTCTTACCTATATATGGAATATATAGTAAGGGAAAGTATTGCGATCGTGAAAGTTTTTTAATTCCAGCTTTCAGAAGAAACACACGTTTTAGGGTCTCTTGAGTCCAAATGACCAAGTCCAGCGCAAAAAACGAAAAGTCCTATGAAGATGAAATTTCATATTTAAGACAATTATGCGTCTGAGATGTTACAGTAACTTTTATATCAAAATCAGATTACTTGACGAGCCACTTTATACTATGCATTTTGCTCTTATTTGCGATTTTCTCAAAAACGGCTCAAATGATTTTGACTAAACTGGCTATTTCTGTGTAAAATTAGACGGGCTTTAATATCAGTAGGTTTCATTCTGATTGAAAAAGTCTGATAGGGCTTAAATGCCAATATTTCAAAATTTCTTCCTCTAATTTTGTAGATTTAAAAACATTAACCATATCGTCTGATTAGCACTGCTAAAAAGCAGGTAAATATATAAGTTAAATTCGATACCCAACTAAAGGAGAAAACTGCAAAAATATCGTTTTAATGTAATTATTTGTTTTTTAAATTAATAACAGTAATATAGACGTATAATATACCGTTGGCATGATGAAGATTTTTGAAAAAATATTATCTTATGCATAATATTTTAAAAGTTAACAAAGAATGATGAGATGATAATATAATAGATCATTTAATAAAACACATGTTTCTATTAAAATCAAATTTAAATAATTCTTTCTACTAAACCATCAAATTCTTCCCGTATCCAATCCCTACAATCTAAAATCCTTCGTGAAATCCTCAATGCTCCTTATTTTGTAACTAATAAACTGATCCACAAAGACCTTAATATTCCGTATCTTGCTGATTTGGCCCGATCTAGACACCATTCCTTTCATAACAAACTCCATTCCCACCCTAATCCTCTAGTTTCAATCCTTTCTTCCTCTTCAATTCCCGACAATCCTCTGAAAAGTAGATGGCCCCGAGACCTTCTAGTTTAGAATAGTTACAGGAGTGCTACCATTGGGTAAGAAAAAGACTTTTTCATGTCATTTTTCTTATATCATATTTACTTGTTGTATTTTTTAGTACAGTTGTAATTTTCAATAAATTATGTTAAAAAAAAAAAAATAATAATTCTTTAACAATTTTTTTTTCTAAATTTGTTTAAAAATTCTTAAATTAATATAAATAATGGAGGTAAGTGAAAGTCGTGTGTTGTCCGCACCAGATTTTTTATTATGAATAATATGCGATGCGCTCATGAGAAACAAACCAAAAATAAAAATAAATAGTTAAGTTGACGATTATAATACATATTTATGGTATATATAATAAAACACACACACACACACAACACACACATGGATATATATATATATATATATATATATATATATCATCATTGTTATCATCTTAAGCTCTACAATCTATCATGGAACCTTGGCTGCCTAAAGCGGCCTACCATGCTACTGTGGCTTCCACTGAGAGATTCCAAGAATGTATTCATCGGCACTCACTTAATGTATCAGTCTGAGCAACGGCCTTTCCAATTTTCTCCCGGTTATCACTCAGATACTTATCCTATATTTCTGGGGGTTGAAGTGCATTCCATCCCTGGTCCACAACTTGTTCTTAGTACCTAGACATGCGACATACGGTATCTTTCCTAATTTTGTCAGTTCGCACTTGTTCTTGATTGGACTGTATATCTATTGAAGTAGTTTTGAAACTGATGACCTAATCTCACTCGTATTCTTTACTGTTGATGTTTCGGACCATTATAGATCTTAGTAATAAGTGGCTTATCATTTGATTTCTATCAATTAGTAAAACAAAGCAGTTAGGTAACTATTTTATTCATGATATTATCACCAATCACAACTGATCTTATGATTCCCAAGTGGGGTAAGCCACTCTGGTTCTGCCTCACTATCCTCTTTGAAAGAGGTCCAAGCTTTTAATTCAGGAAAAATTAGAGATAATTTATGCTTTTGGGAGTAATAATTAAGAGCTCCTTCCCTTTTTCAGTACGTGGAGTAATAAAGCAGTCTTCCGTTCTAGTATAACTTCCTATTTTTGTCCCTTTATTATAAGAATTTAAATTGTCTTCATGGTTTCTGATCTATTATAGGGGTTACCTGTAGCATGGTGGTTAGCTTAACAGCCTCCTATGCCCAAGGCCCCGCATTCAAATCCGCAGGTGGCCCTAGGATTTTTTAATGGGATCATAAAATCCTAAGATATGCCGTCCTTCGGAGGGTCCCGAGCCTTTGTGATGTCAGGTACTCGTTTAAGATCCCTATCCTAATCAAACCTGGATAGGCAAAATTTAGGATTCCCACCGTAGCATCGTCTGATTAGCCACAGCAGCATAAAGGGACGTTAAATAAATAAACAAACAAACAATGATCCATTATAACTAAGGAGTTCAGTATGCATGCCACCATTCTTGAAAAGATCCTTATTTACAATTATTATAATTATGTTGTTTGTTTTTTGGAGGAGGTGGAGGACATCAAGGCGTATTCCTCGCCTGAGGTCTATTCACCATTGTCTTGTCTCCTCACCATCCCAGAGTTCCAGAATTATCTGTTAAATTAAATTCGTTCCTCCATCCATATATATTTTTATACAAGTTATATATTATACGTCACATCGTTTTGCTTCATCAGTTTTTCGAAACCTTCTATCATATTTTCTCCCATATGTATTATTTTATAAAGTTTTTTGTAATATGTACCTTTCTTCCTATATTCCTCTGCCATATTTCTGATTCATCTGTCTAAATCATTCACTGGTTGGCTGCATTCTTAACCATGTGTTCATACATTTTTTATTACACCAAAAATGCTATAGTGGATTATAATATATCTTTGTCGAACACAGCATATTCTAAGACCAATGGGTTTTTAAAAATAATCTACTGTTAAAACTTACTTATACCATTCTTCCATTCATTCTCATTGGATTATTCGTATTCATTGGGTCATCGGTCCGTAGTTCCTACGAATGCAAATATTTCAGCGTCTAGAGAAGTGTTATCACCTGAAACTGTCTCCTAGCGACCGTTGTACTGTTTAAATGGTTGTGTCAGTGCCTAAGTATATTGTTGTACTGATCTAATATGTTTGCAATGTATACTGGACGAACGTAATCCCTGAGAGCTTGCTCCCTACGTGTTTGCATCATCCCCTTGGGGTAAACAGAAGACGTGGCGATAGATATAAAATGATAATTAAACATACTTGCATCACGTGATAGTTCATTTAACAGGTGAAGAATTACAAAACCATCATTAATTTCATCGCAATATATTTATTGAATATTTTATATAAACTACTTTTACTTTCACTTACTATATATTCAACGGAAGTACACGTTTTAGGGTCCCCTGAGTCCAAATAACCAAGTCCCGCAAAAAGGTCTGTGTGTGTGTCCGTTTGTGGTAACTCCCGGGCGAAAACGATAAGTCCTATGAAACTGAAATTTTATATCTAAGACAACTATACGCCCGAGACGTTACAAAACCTTTTCCATCAAAATCATCTTAACAGAAGAACCACTTTATACCATGCATTTTGCACCTTTTTTCGATTTTACGAAAACGGTCCCGACGATTTTGATTAAACTCACTATATCGATGTAAAATTTAATAGGCTTTAACGTCATGTAGGTTTCATTCTGATTAAAATAGTCTGACAGGGCTTAAATGCAGATACTTTACATTTTCTTACTCTAAAGTACCTTTAATTTTGTAGATTCTATAAAAATAACCATATTATCTTGTTAGCATTGATAAATAACAGCTAAATATGTAAGTTGTGCGAATTTAAAAAACAACTAAAGGAGAAAAATGAAAAAATATTTGTTTAATGCAATTGTTTGTTTTTGAACATAAGAACAGTGATATAAATGTATGATATACCGTTTGAAAGCTAAAAATTTTAGAAAAAATATTATCTTGTACACAACTTATAATAGTAAATAGAGAGTGATGAAAAGCCGATAAAGCTAACTGATTATTTTACATAATAATATAATAGATTTTGTAATAAAACACGCGTTTCTATAGAAATTCCATTTAATTAATTCTTTAATAGTTTCAATAATTTTATCTCTAACTGTATTTGAAAATTCTTTAATCGATTTATAAAACGGAGGTAAGTTAAAGTCGTGTGTTGACAGCACCAGATTATTTTCTATTTTAATAATTTTCAAACCCATGAAATAACTAAAAAGTAAATCCATTTGCTAAATCCTATGGGAGAAGTTACCATAACTAGTTAGATCAAGTCAACTTCTTTTGTCAACCTCGAACCACAAAAAAGAGCACTAATAATAAAAAATCCCTTAAGATTCTTATCAATCTACCAAAACTATAAGTAATGTAGGTATTTGAATAAGTAATGAATATGATAAATATTGTTATGCTAAGGTAAGTACATGAAATGGCATAGGAG